>JALPQD010000317.1:2280000-2803094 GCA_023101885.1 Typhlomys cinereus | reverse complement strand
ATAGCAGTCATAAGCTGGAATAAACTCCTTGTTTTCCTAAGCTGTTTTTATAAAATAAAACAGCAGTTTATTCTGATGCTAGAAAAAAAAACCAATTGCTGTCCACATTGATTGTTAAGGACCCAGAATTTTAGCCTCTACTCCATATGGACACTGATGGAAATTATATTTCACTACTTGTACATTCAGTATATATGAGGTTCTCTTTATGTTCTGCAATCTCCATCTGTTATTGAATGCTTTCCATTAATGTCTCTATTACTGTGATGCTATTCCTTTGTTTTATCCCATAGTAACCACTAACCCAACTGCCTATTTTCACTACTCTCCATTGAAGTATGATACATTTCTATTACTTGTCCGAACACTTAGTCATAATTTTTTTTAATTTTTTTATTATTATTATTATTTATTCAACTGTGTGCATGTGCATGTGTATATGTGTGCGCACGCGTGTCTGTATGTGTGTGTGTCTGTGTCTGTTTATGTGTAGAACCACGGACGAATTCGCGAACCACCATGGACGCCTCCACCTCCTTCTGCCCCGGGATTCACAGGCTCCGCCCTACTAGGACCAGAAGTGCAGGCCACCCTGCTTCCGCCTGGCGTCTATACGTGGATCTGGGATCCGAACTCAGGACCTTCTGCCTGCAAGATGAAGGTTAACCCTGAGCCACCTCTCCAGCCCCATAAAATTTAACTTTGGAGATAGGCATTTTATGAGTTGTCCTCAATTATAGTATTTCAGGTGTGCTCAAGAAATAAAGCTGACTTTATTAAATATTATATCCTGCTACATAATGGAAGAGGCAGTTTTAGTTTCATATGTTCAGGTAATATAGTCTGTTAGTATCCAAAACACAATGTCACTGTTTATATAGATAGAGTAAACTTTGGCTTTGCTGTAAGAGTACAGACGTTCATATGACCAGGAAACATAGGGTATATCGTTTCATCTGACAATTAGTCAAACATTTCTAGCCATATGCCAACAACTTTATCAAAATTATTGCAGACATTCATCGCCCTATCCACACAATACCCGCACACTAATAATACATAGAAGATTATAAATAAGTTACACTGATTATTTGTTATTCACTTGGTCATGGATCTATGTATAACTAAATCCCGATAAGATAAACTACAACAAGTTAAAATAAAAACACGAAACATATCTAATGGTAGATCCATATCAATGGCAGGTCATTCAGTTACATTAAAAGATTTAATGTTAAATATTTACTTCTGAAACCTGGCCCAGACTCAGAGGCAGAGAAAGAATCACTCAGCCAAGCAGGACAGTGTTGCAGCGGCCTCCCTTCCAGTCTGGGGCGAGGCCCTGGTCACGCTTGGGATCTGCAGCCAGGCCCCAAGGCTATGGAGAGAAGCAGAGGGAAACTAGGGTGACTGTGAGACCAAATGGGGACCATGGGGAAAACCCCGTAGATAAGAGGGGCTGCGTGGCTGGGTGCTGCCCGTGCCTTCCTCCACCACGGGCTTCAAGGCTGCCTGTCACATGTTCGTAGCTTTGGGCATTCGGGCCCATGATCCTCCTGTAGAAAGGCCAAGCCATGGGCCGGGGAATGGGAGAGAAAGTTGTCAAGAAGTGTGTACTTCCAAGCATTGGATTTTCTTCAGGGACTTGGGTCAAGTATTCGGTAAAGAAAGTGACATCTTTCATTCTTTCATTGGTTTCTTCAACGCGTACCGCTTCAATCTTCCTTCACCCCACTTCCCTCAGCAGCCCCAGCACCAAAGCCTCAGTTACCTGTAAAAGTTCTTTGGCCCCTTTCCTTCCTTCCTTTCTTCCTTTCTTCCTTCCTTCCTTCCTTCCTTCCTTCCTTCCTTCCTTCCTTCCTTCCTTCCTTCCTTCCTTCCTTCTTTCCTTCTTTCCTTTTTTCCTTCTTTCCTTCCTTCTTTCTTCTTTCTTTCTTTCTTTCTTTCTTTCTTTCTTTCTTTCTTTCTTTCTCTTTCTCTCTTTCTCTTTCTCTCTCTCTCTTTCTCTCTCCTTCCTTCCTTCTTTCTTTCTTTTTCTTTCTCTCTTTCTTTCTTTCTTTCTCTTTCTCTCTTTCTTTCTCTCTTTCTTTCTTCCTTTCTCTTTTTTTCTCTCTTTCTTTCTTTTTCTTTCCCATTTCCTCTCTCTTCCTTCCTTTCATTCTTCCCTCCCACATGGCCATGAATTTCTTCCTTTCTTTCTTCCCTTTCCTTCTTTTCTTCTTTCATTTCTTCCTCCCTCCTTCTCTCCCCCTTCCCTCCCCCTTGCCTCTATTTCGACACGCCCACATTGTGTCCTCTCTGTGTCCCCACTCTGCTAGGCAACAGTGCTCATGGAGGTCACGCAAAGCAAGTCCATGTAACCACCACGGACTGAGCATCTGCACCATGCTCGAGAAATGTTCACAGCACATGGTCACCCCACGGGGAGAGTAGACAAAGAAAAGTGGCACCTGAGGCCAGAATAGGACAGTACACAAGGGGGGTGATTTGTTCCGCCTCAGAATCAGGGGCGGGGTCCTTGGGCAGGTCTGGCTGAGCAAGGTGTGGGAAGTTGGACAGAGGGAAGTGCCTGCCTCAGGGGTGTGGAACCGTGGAGTGTGTGAGCAAGGGTGAGGGTGTAAAGGATGCTGGAGGCAGTGTGGGCCTGGAAGCGTGGACCACCCACAGGAAGGACACAGCTGGAGCCACAGGGCGTCACGAATGCTGGATCTCTTCCAAGGGAGCAGGTGCAAGAGCATCACTTGGAGCATCCTCGCTGAATGGACTAGTCCATGGGCCCAGATAAATGATCAGACATTCTCCAGGATCCTTGTAGATGAGACTAGCGTTTGCCTCAGTGGTTCCCTTTGCATTTGTGTGCATACCTGTTCATGCGTGCATGCACACGTGCGTGCGAATGGCATGCACATGTATGTAAAGAGGTCAATGCTGGGCATCCTCAGTCATTCTCCATGTTATTTCTTTTTTTTAATTTTTTTATTATTATTTATTCAACTGTGTGCATGTGCGTGTGCATGTGTGCGCGTGTGTGTATGTCTGCGTGTGTGTGTGTGTCTGTGTATGTGAAGAACCACGGACGAATTCGCGAGCCACCATGGACGCCTCCATCTCCTTCTGCCCCGGGATTCACAGGCTCCGCCCTACCAGGACCAGAAGCACAGGCCGCCCCCGCTTCCGCCTGGCGTCTATACGTGGGATCTGGGATCCGAACTCAGGACCTTCTGCCTGCAAAGCGGAGGCTTAACCCCTGAGCCACCTCTCCAGCCCTCTCCATGTTATTTCTTGAGATAGGGCCTCTCACTCGGCTGGCTGGCCAGGATTACAGGAGATGCTGCCACGCCCAGACTTCTGTATTTTGCAGCAAGCTCCCTCTGACATAAGTGGGCCTTATCCAACCAGTGAAGAACTAAGGAACAAGGCAAAATTCCATATCCAGCAGCCTTCTACCCAAACCACACGCAGTGTGGGCTCACTCCTGGTTCTCCATTCTGCCAGACCTCCTCCTACGGACTTTCCATTTTCCAGCCCCCATAACAACATGGGGGCAATTCCTTCAGATAAACCTCTCCCTTTTGAATCTGTTTCACTGGAGAGCACCTCATTAGTTTTACCTTCAACCGTCACAAAAGGTTTTACTGTTCTCTGTTGCAACAAAATACTGGACAGAGAAACATGAAGAAGGAAGAGTTTATGTGGGGCTAAAGTTTAAGGATACAGTCCATCGTGGTGGGAAAGGCAGGATGGGGGGAGCATGAGGCAGCTGTTCACATCGCATCAGTCAAGTAGAAAAGAGAGATTAGTGCTGGTGCACAACTTACTTTCAGTCTCCGACCCCAACCCACTGAAGGTGGAACTCCTCTTCAGTGAACATAATCTACATTTTCACAGACATGTCTAGATGTTCATCTCTTGCATGATACTTGTCAAGTTGACAATCAATATTGATCATCACAAGGCCCATCCCTTGTCAACAGACACCCAAACACATCACTTTTTTATTATTTATTCAATTATGTGTGTGTATGTATGTGTGTGTGTGTGTGTGTGTGTGTGTGTGTGTGTGTGTGTGCATGTATGTATGTGTGTGTGTAGAGAACCACGGGCAAATTCAGGAACGACCATGGACCGCCTCCACCTCCTCCTTGTTTACTCTGCCCCAGGATTCACAGGCTCCGCCCTACCAGGACCAGAAACGCAGGCAGCTCCTGCTTCCGCCCGGCAAACACATCACTTTTTTTTTTTTTTTATCATTTATTCAACTGTGCGCATGTGCGTGTGTATGTGCGTGCGCATGTGTATGTCTGTGTGTGTGTGTGTCTGTGTATGTGTAGAACCACGGACGAATTCGGGAACCACCATGGACGCCTCCACCTCCTTCTGCCCCGGGATTCACAGGTTCCCCCCTACCAGGACCAGAAGCGCAGGCCGCCCCCGCTTCCGCCTGGCGTCTATACGTGGGATCTGGGATCCGAACTCAGGACCTTCCGCCTGCAAGGCGGAGGCTTAACCCCTGAGCCACCTCTCCAGCCCCAAACACATCACTTTTAAACCACAACTTTCCACCCACTCATCTATTTGGCTCATGGATGTCTCCTTTGCATTCAGTTCAACCTCAAAGACCCCCAAAGTCTTTAAGAATATCAGCACTGGGGGCTGGAGAGGTGGCTCAGGGGTTAAGCCTCTGCCTTGCAGGCAGAAGGTCCTGAGTTCGGATCCTAAACCCCACGTATAGACGCCAGGTGGAAGCGGGGGCGGCCTGCGCTGCTGGTCCTGGTAGGGCGGAGCCTGTGAATCTCCGGGCAGAAGGAGGTGGAGGCGTCCATGGTGGTTCCCGAATTCGCCCGTGGTTCTACACATACACATACACACACACACACACACATGCATACATACACACACGCGCACATGCACAATTGAAGAGATAATAAATAATTTTAAAAATTTAAAAAAAGAAAATTAAAAAAAAGAATATCAGCACTGTTTAAAAGTGGAAGTATAGAGTCCTTTTTGAAAATGCAGGCAATCTCTTAACTTTGAACCCCTGTAACATCACGAAAAAGTCCCAGCAGCTTAAGAAGTGGCTCAGGAGGTAAAGTGCTTAGTACACATGCACAGAAACCAGCACCCATACCAAAAATCGGGGTGTGCAGGATGTTCCTGCAGATTTGGGGAGTTAGGGACAGTCAGGTTCCTTGAACCTCCTCAGCAGCCAAGCTGAACTGGTGAGCTTTAGTTCAGTGAGAGATCCTGTCTCAAAAAGTAAGATGGAGAACGACCGAGACAGGTACCCAACATGGATCTCCGGTGCCTACGTGTAAGTGCATACCCACCCACGTGAGCAGGTACACACACAGTTACTTACAGTGACACAGAGTAAACATTCTTATTGCAAAAGGGAGGGACAGGAACACTGGCAAAGAAAGATCAGACTTACGCATGGTCAAAACCCAGCAGGGCAAACACCAAGTCCTGCAGCTTCCCATCAGGTATCCAGAGCTCCTGATAAAATCAGCTGGTGTCCGAAAAGACTTGACACCCTCTTCCTTCAAGTTGTGTTTCCTGAAGCCTGTGTAAGCTACTCCTTGGACCAGCTCCACTACATCCCGGTAGCTTTCCTTGGTGGCCGTCCCATGGTCTTAGCATCTCCAACATCTCGAGATCTCTTTTGCAACTTAGCCTTCACCTCCACAACCTTTATACCACGGTCCATAAGAGCTTCCTTGTAAATAATCGACCCTGCATCACATCGTGCGGCTTCAGCAACATTCTGGAACCTTGGAAGAAGTCTCTGTGCTTTTCTTAATCTTGCATCTCTTGCACCTGCAAAACCATCATCGCATAAATGAAAGCTACCATGTTCTGCTGTCAGCCAGAGATGTAGTCTGGCCCCCTTGGGCTGTAGTTGCTTGGACCTCTGGATGTGTTCTAGGCTGACATTGGGGGAGCATTTGTTACATCAGCGGGGAAAGTAATGGATAGTAACCCGGATCCTGTGCGGACACCACATGGAGGTCGATGAATACAGAGAAATAAGGAAGAGGTTTAAGAAATAGGAGTTTATTTCACTTTTCCCATGACTGTGACAAAATACCTGACAAAACAAAGTAAAGAAGGAAACAAGAGTTGACAGTCTGGAAGCCAAGGGAACCATAGTTTAGCCTTCAGGTATGATGACAGCATTAGAACAGAAGAGATAGTTAAGATCAGAGAGGACAGAGGGAGAGTTACCATGACATGGAATAGTAGAAAAAAGAGAGGAGGGGGGTGAAATGAGAAACCAGAGAGTGCAAGAACTGAGAGAACCCGGGTGGGGTCACAATCTTATATAGCCTCTGAGGTTGCTAAGGAGTGGTCCTGGAGTTTCTAGAAGTAAATAGTCCAAATGCGACTCTGTCTTAAGATTTCTTCCAAGGAATTAGTTACTTTTGAATTTGGCCTCACTGAAATTCTCTGTGCAAGGGGACAGCGGCTTCTTTGCCAGATGTAACAGGACTGACGGCTAGGTGGGGTTCTGACTGAAGTCTTTCACCTCTTGAGTCTCAGGAGTTTGGCCTACACTGTCTACATTGCTCTTTGCATTCTTTTCTTCCACCAATCAGAATGACTCATTAATGCCTGCAGCAGCATTCTAGAGTTCTTTTTTTTTTAACCTAAAGTTTTAAACTCTTCCAACTTCCTTTTATGAACCAGTTAAAGGCTGAGGACCCCATGGTCAGATTTATCACAACAATGACCTCACTCCTGCTGCCACTTTTCTATAGTCGCTTTTCCCAAAACCATGACAAAATGCCTGACAAAGCCACGTAAGGAAGGAAGAAGGGCTTATTTTAGCTCACAGTTCGAGGGTAGCAGTGTCTCATGGTAGGGGCGTCATGGCACCAGGAACATAAGACTGCATCCGTCGTCGAGATGCAGAGAGACTGCGGCTGGTGCTTGATTTGTGCTCTTCTTTTTACTTAGCCAAAGACCTCAGCCCATGGAATGGTGCCATCGACATTTAAATGGATCTTTCCAACTCAATGAACCCAGTTTAGATATTTCTTCACGGTTTATCTCCTAGGCGATTCTAGATCTTGTCAAGTTGATAATCAAGTTAACCATCACTCAAAGATTAACTGCTCTGGGCAGCATCAGCACAATGCCTCTTAGCCAAACTGTCGACACCAACATCCAATATCCACATGGTGATACTTCTTGGCCAAACTGACCGTTGGCATGGTACCACCTTCCTTGCCAATGCCCCACTCACTTTCCCTCAGAGCCTCATCCCATGAAACTGTGCACATACATGTTTCATTACAGAAGCAGAAATCTCTTAAGTAAGCTCCCAAGTATCAGGTAGGAGGTTTCCTTCAACTGTCCAAGGCATACTCAGCATCCAAGGGCATGGCAGGGCCCAGCACTTGCTCCTCCCACCAATCTTAGCCTTACTAGGGCTGGTTTCATCTTCAGCCTGGAGGTACATTGGCTCCAGATGTCTCACCCAGACCCCACAGCATCAAGAAGGAGGAGGATGCTATCTACTCCTGAGACTCTTTCTTAGGAGAAAGAACATTTCCCAGAGTTCCCATTGGTCAGGAGTGGGTCACATCACTGGATTAAGTCCTATGAATGGACTTAGACTAACTACCTTGGATGAAATGGATGCTTGATGAAGACAACCAATGTGATGGACAATCTTTGCTCAAAGAATCCCTCTGTGCTGCACGTGTGTATCCACATAGCTTCTCATAGTCGAGGAGATGAGCTCTGATAGGTCTGATGATGGTGCGTGTTGACTGCTACTCTGAATTATATTTTACTGTAATATGCACCACCTAGGATTTCTAGAGCCACCAACCACTTATCCGGCAAGAAGTATTGCATACCACCCTCCTCCAGTGTACATTTTGGATCACACTACACAACGAGAATTAGGGAAGAGGGTGACAACAATACGTCCCGCTCTAGAAAGTATTTGCCATTCGCCATGATCAGTTGGGGATGCTCCGAGCAGCAGAGCATCCACAGGCTTGCAAACGCTCCCGGAACAGAAGCCCCATTTGGTGTGACAGCTTTGCGTTGTCAGTACAATCTGTTTATCATCCCCCGTCACAGATTTTCATTGCGATGCTCATCACCTCTGGCTGCAAGATGTTTGCTGCAGCGGCAACTGCAGCATTCAAAGCCGGAAGTAAAGGAAATGGAAATGCTGTGCATAAGCTTCCAGCCAGGATTTCCCATTGGTCAGTCTGGTCACATGACAGTTCCTAATTCACCCACCACCCTTAGACTAAGTATAACATATCTAAAGATAATTGCGAAACAGGCTGTGGCACCCCTGGCTGTGTTTGTTTGATGGGGGTGCTTTATCCCGTTGTCATGATAAGCACTCAGTATCTTAGGGGAGAATGGCTAATTAATTAATTAACTCACAATCCCATGCTACAGGTATCATTGCAGGGACATCAGAGTGGCCAGAGCTGAAGCAGTGAGTCACGTCACATCCACAGCAAGAACAGAGAGCCACGAGTCAGTTCTTACCTGCTGACCAGTGCTCACTTACGTTCATTCTCACCCAATCATGGAGCCGACCAGGGACTGCTTCTCCCCAGCATGCACAGTGGGCTGCTTCTTCCCACATCAATTAACGCAAACAAGACAGGCCAACCTCAGCAGAGGGATCCGATCTTGATTATGTCTAGAGGCCTGCCTCCCTGGTGCCAGGCTGCCAGCACTAACCACCACAGGGAGTAAGATCTATGTGGTAGGCAACTACCACTGCAAGATAGGCCAGATCAGGGATCTTCCCACAGAGCCACGTTGATGAGGGAGGGTGTATCCGCTGAGCCCTGTGCATGCGACACCCCTGACCTTTTCCACGGGGCTCTATCTGGGTACCCTCACATATAGATGGTCGGCGGCACTGTTGCAGCCTGCCCCAAGCAAGACTCCCAGACTGCTGCTTGGGGACTTCTCAGATATGGCTCTGTTGCATCCGCTGTGTGGTTATGAACGCCCGGCTGTTCCAGGGAACCGCGCCGTTTTCACTGAGCCATTTTTATGAGGTCCAGTGAACATGAGAAAACTACAACCAGAACCATTTATAGACTTAATCTTAGGACCTGAGATAATATAAATGTTTAATGCTTTTTCCAGGTGTGGGCTGGTGCGAGTCACGTGTGCAGACCTTGGGTTGACGGACAGGAGTCACAATGATAGCAAACCACAGTGATACATCTGGTTAGGGAAGCCGCTGCCTCCTTCCGGCTCCATCGCTGAGGCTGCTCAGCTGCAGCGACTCTTCTCTCTGAGTTGCTCTCACCCTGCTCAGTCTCCTCACGAGCCCCTTGGAGGAAAAGACCTAGGGCTTACCCGTGTGCGTTTCCTTTTGGTGGCTAACATGTGGCACACAGTAGGCAGTCAGAAAAAAGTACAAATGAAGAAAAGATGACTGAATGGATGGATAGCTAAATGAGTGAATGAATGAAGTGACTTAGCATCTTTTCGGAATAAATGTGAATTCTCCATTCTTATCTGTGACTCAAGAGCTCAACACTGATCTGTTGATTAAAAACCTAAGTGGATAACTGAAATGTTTCAGATGTCTTCCATTTCATGATGGGTTGAAATAAAAAACAGCAGCAAAAAAAAAAAATCTAACATTTAAAGAGAGTTGAATGTTGGAAAGCATGAGAGACATGTAAAACTAGGAAATAAGATTTCATGCTGACACACCAGGATATCGAAGCTCATGCAGAAGGACCAGTTTGTGGAAAGGAAACTGAGGTAGATGCTCTAAAGTCGTGACTGTGATGCCTTTTGAAGTCACCTGTGTCGCAGATTAGACCACTAGCATCCTGGCCAATGTCTACCTGCAGGTGGCACGTGGACTGGCCGTTAGGTAAGGGGCTGTGAGGTAAGGGGCGGTATCGGTGCAGCTGGAATGCATTCCAGCGGAGCCTATGGGTTTGTGTGGCCCTTACCGTGACTCCGTTCATCTGTAAGCAGCTCGTGTGGGGGATTCTGGTGCTTGTTTACTGAGTAAAAGCTGGGAGCTAGGTCAAGACTCCAAAGAAAGGAGAGGGCGAGGAAGGAAAGAGGAAGGAAGAGCAAGCATGCTCCTCATACTTCCCACGCCTCGGGCCCATGGTGAGCCTTCTGGAGCTAAACTGATTCCCGCCAGGGCTTCTGGGGCTACATGCATCTGTGATGGTCACTTGAGAGAATGGAATGGTCACCACTAAGAGGGGATCCAAGAGACGTCTCTCTGAAGTTCCAAGGCAATGATACTGGGGGCGATGGCATTTATCAAGAGGCTATAGGGGAAGCTTCTGGCTCAGAAGCGGGAACTCAGATGAGAGAATATGCCGGAAGGGGGTGGTCTCCCTGAATTGGTGCATGGCCATCAAAGTTAACACTGTGCTCGCACCGCATGCTAGTAGTATCTTTTGAGGCTTCTAGTGGTGGAAGAGAAAGCACTACTCAGCTTTGGGAAGAAGCAGGCAGTTGAAGCTTGGATGTGTGCAGGATAAGACAAAACAGGAAAGGCTACCATACAGCACAGTCCCTGCTTATCCACAGAGCATCCCCTGCAAGACTCCGTTGCATGCCTAAAGCCACAGACAATGCCAAGGTCTCCATGCACTTCGGATCCCTAGGCACACTCCTATGACAAAGAGATCGGCAGCAGTTGTATCTAGATAGAGCAAGCATAGCCACGCCCCGAAGCAAAGGATGTTTAGATGAGTGGTTTACTTCTGGAACTTTCCTTTTAATATTTCCCCACCATAGTTGACCATGACCATGGACACCTGAAATCATGCAATGAAAAACTGCTGATGAGGAGGGGGAAAGGTACTGCACCCCTGTATGTTAAGTAAATAAACAAGAAGGAGGAAAAGACCAAAGGGAAAAAATGGCTAAAGACAAATAAGCAGAAGACATAAAACACAAATCATGAAAAATTCTATGCAACAATTTTAGATGATTTACTGAAAGAGAGAGAGAGAAAGATGGAGAGAGAGAGGAAGGATCATGCCGGTGCACGGGTTGTCCAAGATGTCACTTCTCTCCTTCTACTGGACGGCCTTCTAGGGGTCAAGCTCAAGTCATCAGTTACGCAAGCCAGCACCTTCACTGAGCTGAGCTACTGACCCTATTTAACATTTTTTAGGAAGGAAAGAGGGCTGGCAAGATGGCTTGTCTGTGAAAACACGTGAACTTGATAACCTGATTCAATCCCTGGAATCCACAAAGAGCCAGATGGCTGTCATCTGTACCCCAACACTCCTACAGAGAGATGGTAGGCAGGGGCAGGAGAATCGCCTAGAAGCTCATGGACCAGCGGGTCTGACAGAAGCAAGAGAGACTCCATCTGCCTCAACAGGTGGGAGGGGAAAAGTACTCCCAAAAGTTGTTCTCTGGCCTCCACGTGTGCAGCACGGCATGTGTACACTCACAATAATGCTACTACTAATGCTACTACTAATAAATATTCCTTAAGCAAAGAGAATACAACTTCACTAGAAATCAAAGAAATCCAAATTAAAACAAGATTTCAATTCTCCATTGCCAAATTAACAGCGATGTTAAAATCCAAAAGAGGGCTGGAGAGATGTCTCAGGCGTTAAGACTCTGTCTCACAAGCAGAAGGACCTGAGTTTGGATCCCAGGTCCCACGTGAAAATGCCAGCAGCCGACTGCACTCCGGACCCCCGGTGGGCCGAGCCTGGGAAATCTCACAGTGAAACAAAAAGGAGATGGAAGCAATCCAGGATGATTCCCAAAGCCATCCTTAGTCCTCCACAGGGATACACAGTGTCTTCTGACACACACACACCACACACACACACACACACACACACACACACAGAGAGAGATAATAAATAAAAAAAATTTTAAAAGCCTTAGAAAGATCTGAAAGAACATAATCCCCACACTGATGAAGGGGAGTCATATGGAGCCCCCCAGAGCAGACATGTGAACACGGGACCTTATACACCCCTGGAAATTAACAACAAAGAAGTTTTTAGGCATGCTCAAGACCTTTGACCCAGTTATTTTATTTCTTACCATCTACACCAGGAAATCAAGCTTTTTATAAAAAACCGTTTATAAAGGTTTGAAAATTTAACAAAACTAATTAGGTAGAGCGGCAAGCGCTGTAGTCTCAGAACGCGGAACACTGGAGGGAGAAGACGTGAGATCCTGTCTCAAAAAGAAAAAGAATATTCAGGCAACTTAAACCTAGAACTAGATCGTGATATATTCCCTTGAACATACAAAAATCTTTATGATATGTATAAAATATTAATAATGAACATAAAGATGCAAAATGCTTTCTCGCAGAATATTAAACAAAGGAAAATCAGATATAAGCTAAATATGTAGTGAAATTCAAACCCTGTAAAACCAAAAATTAAAGAATGGGGGAAAAAAAACAAGAAGGAAGTCACCCAAAATGTGAAGTTTGTTTGGGGGTGACTGGAACCTCAGCAATTCAGAGCTTTTTCCACATCTGGGAACCAAAGGTTCCTTAATGCTATATGACAGAGAAAAAAGTTAGTAGTTGGTGCTTTTTTTTTGGCATGCTTGTGCATATGTACATGTGTGTGCAGGGCACTTGAGTGTGTGTGTGTGTGTGTGTGTGTGTGTGTGTGTGTGTGTGTACCAGTAAAGGCCTAAGGGTGACCTTGGGAATTATCCTGGAAGGCTCTACATCCTTATTGCTTTGCTCTGGGGTTTCCCAGGCTCCACCTTCGAGGGTCTAAATTACAGACCACTGCTATATCTGCCTGGTATGTGTATATATATATACCTAATATGCATATATTAGGTACAATCTGGAGATCTGAACTTTTGTATGTATATATTATATATATTACATATATATAATATATATACCTAATATATATATATATTAGGTACAATCTGGAGATCCGAACTTTTGTTTGGGAGGCAAAGGTTTTAATCCTGAGTCATCTCAACTCATAGCCGGTTTTCAACAGACAATAAAGAACAAGGATGTGAGTCAAGTCTTCTCCAGCCTCTGTGTCACAAATGTTATAATAGAGTTCAGTGAAGCCTGGCATTTGTCCCCTCCTGTCTTCCATCCCCAATCACGGTCCTGACCCCCTTCATTGGAGAGGCAGTGATGTGAACAAACCACATGGTGCACAGAAATCAGACAGAAAAGACGGCAAAGACACCCTGCGGATAAACCCAGTGAACCATGCAGTAAACAGCCTTAGGTTGACGAGAGGAGAAAGACCTTGCACCCGGCCTTCAGAAAGACAGATCTGGAAACGTGAAAAGGTAGATGAAATAGAAATACCTCGGGTGGAATGCAAAGATTTTCTCTCATAAGAAAGGAGAGCTGGAAGGCTGGGGAAATGGCTCTGTCGCTTGCTATACAAACAAAAAAATCCAAGTTCGAACCCCCAGAACCACGCGAAAATGCTGAGTGAGCATGGCAGCCCACATGGAGTTCTAGCCCCGGAAGGCAGAGCTTGGGGACCCCACAGCAAGATGCTTAGACTGACTCCCCCTACAGGCCAGTGTGGGTTTAAGTGTGGGTTTAATTAAAGACCCAGAACAATAAGATGGAAGAATGATTGAGGATGATTTCTCAATATTACCCTCTGGCCTTCACACACACGCAAGTGCGTGCGCGCACACACACACACACGCACACACACACACACACGCACGGGCATCTACATGCATGCATGCAAGCCCCACACATACATAAACAAGTAATAAAAAAGAAATGTGAATTATTGATTTTTTTTAAGTATTATGGTTTATGGTGTGACAAGGAGGGCTTATAGTGGAGTTCTGGGGTGTTTTTTTTTTTACTTTTTTTATTATTTATTCAATTGTGCGTGTGTGCGTGCATGCGTGAGTGCATGCGTGCGCGTATGTGTGTGTGTGTGTGTGTGTGTGTGTGTGTGTGTGTGTGTGTGTGTGTGTGTATAGAACCACGGGCGAATTCGGGAACCACCATGGACGCCTCCACCTTCTCCTTGTTTACTCTGCCCCGGGATTCACAGGCTCTGCCCTCCCAGGACCAGAAACGCAGGCCGCTCCCGCTTCCACCTGGCGTCTATATGTGAGGTCTAGGATCTGAACTCAGGACCTTCTGCCTGCAAGGCAGAGGCTTAACCCCTGAGCCACTTCTCCAGCCCCAGTTCTAGGGGTTTTTTAATTTGCATTTCTTAGGAATTTGTACATGAATACAATGAATTTGTGTGATTTTTGTCCTTTATTATCCAACCCAACCGTTACTTTCTCCCATTACAAACCTTCGTCCCCACAGTCTCCCTCCTGCTCTTATGTAATTCTGTATATGGCCCACTGAGTCCCATCTGGTTACTGTTAACGACATGCTGGGAGCTTGCTGGAGCAATGACAGTATACCAGTGAACATACCACTGAGCAAAGAAACTCCCTTCCCCTCCATCCGGCATTAACCTGCATTAGTTTCTGAGGGACCCTCTTGAGATCTTTCCCCTTTCCTAGTGAAATGTTGACAGGCCTGATCTTATGCCCATGGAAGTAGACACAGCTGCAGTGAATTCACAGATGAAGCAGCCCCGGCCATGTCTGAAAGATACTGTCTGATTACGCCTTTCCCCACCTTCGGGCTCTTACATTCTCACTTCCCCCTCTTCCGCAATGCTCCCTGAGCCTTGGGTTAGGAAATAGCTTCTATGTCCACAGTCACCCACCGTGGCCACTTGGATCCATTGTGACTCTCTGCATTGAACATCATCCATTGTAAAAAGAGGTTTTCAGGTCTAGCATTGAGATCTCTCCTAATCTATAGGATGATGACAAAATATTTAGAAGACAGTTTAGTGTTAAGTCTTGTCATGGTTTGAAATGTGACTTGTCCCCCACGGGCTCATGTGTTTGAATTTTTAGTTGTTTGGGAAGGTCACAGAGTCTTTAGGAGGTGGAGGCCTTGCTGGGGGAAGGCAGTCACAGAGGGTGGGTCTTGAGGTTGGTTGGCCCCACCCTGTTGAGTTAGTGAGTCTGCTCTTGAGCATACAGTAGCTCTCTGTCTCTATGATGTCTCCAGTGACTTAGGTCTCCTCCAGTGTCTGCCAGCCAGTAATGCCTTTTCTGCCATAATGGACTATATCTTCCCTCTGGAACTGTAAGCTGGATAAATCTCCCTTTTCTCCCTTAAGCTGCTTGAGTTTGAGTGGTATCTCACAGCAACAGAGAAGAGAAACCAGCACAAGTCCTTATAGCTAAACTCTAGTACGATTTTTTCTCCCCTAGGGCCTATAGATCTCCTGCATAAGTTCTTCTACTAGTAATGTGCTCCCTGCTGAAGAGCTAGCTTTAAAGCCCATCATCGAGCAGTTGGTTACCCCCATGGCATTCGTGCCACTGTTGTTCTGATGGTCACCTCTTGGCAGGGTGATGTCACTCTGCTATGCAGTTTTTATAACTGGGCAAGAGGACTGATTTGTCTTCTCTCCCAGCACTCCAAGTGGTTTGCACAGCACTTTTCGGTACCATGAAACCTAGTCAGCAGGGAGAAGCTTCCAGATCTGTTCCAGACTGTGTTTTTTAGGTTTGCTTTATTTCGTTTTGGTTTTTTTTTTTTTTTCTCATGTCTTATGATCAATGTGTGAATAGGGTTCATGAATAGAGTCTATCAGTGTCTGGTGAGCAAACAAGGGCAATGGCAAAAGCATATATTATTTAGGGGACTTTTTGACCTCTTTGACCATTAGGAGGTTTCACCTATCTGGTGTTAGACGTTTGCTTATTTATATATGGTTTCTGCTAATATGGCCCAAGATACTACTGCCAGAAGTGTGGATGTCATATATCCAATTTCTCCACAGATTAGTGAAAGGCAAATAGAAGTTGCACACCCCAGGAAAAACAGGAACTGCTTTAAGAATTTAAATCTGGGCCGGGAAGATGGCTCGGGGGTAAAGTCTTTGCCTTGCAAGTAAAAGGACCCGAGTTCAGATTCCCAGATCCCACATTAAAAAAAAAAAAAAAAAAAGCCAGGCAAAATGGTGGCACCCTGCAAATCTGACCCTGGAAGGCAGAGACTGAGAAACTACAGAGCAAAGCATTAAGGGGAAGAGCAGTTCGAGATGATTCCTGATGTCACGCTTGGGCCTCCACAGGTACACATAGTCTAGTGACATCTTGTACACATGCCTCTTTGCACATGTATACATGGGGGCGGGGCTTCAGATTCACTGAGAGAGAGACCCTGTCTCCATGGAATAATTCAGAGATCGACAGAGCAGGGCACCCAACGCCCTTCTCTGGCCTCCAGGTGAGTGATTAGGCGTTGCCTGAGTAATGTGATAGTAGAAAGGGTTGGAGGAGAGAGAGTCGATGTGTGCGCAGGCCCAGAGCTGAGCATCGGTGAGTGTTAACTTAAGGAAGCCCAGTGCCACTGAAACACGGGCAGAGGAGGATGTGTGGAAAGAAATGCCTGCATCCAGGCCAGGAGCACAGAGTCTACAAGACCGTGGAGGTGAGGAGGGGTTTGGATGTGACCTGGAGGTGCTGACGGCTCTCGATGCCAGGTTAGCACAAACTTCCTTAGATGACATGAGGGGCTGAGGAGGGCTGCAGGACGCAGGGCAACTGCCTCTCTGCCTTCAGAGCGAGGGCCCCGCACCAATACCTGGCTGATACGTGGGAAAGAAGTGGGCAGGTTCCACAGGTTTAGAGGATTTATGCCAGTGAATCTAGCAGCCACCAGGAGAAAGAGGAGGAATGTACTACGGAGGAAGGCTCCTGTCTGGAACCACAAGAACGTCGCTTTAAAGATCTGTTTTTAAATGTCTCGTATTTCAAGTCTGTATCCATACTGAGATAATGAGGGCTTGGAAGGTCCAGGTCTGTTTAAAGTGTCTGTGAGTCCCAGGGACCTGGTACATGGTGGGCACTCCATGAATGTCTCTTGGGCTCTGGTCCCTCCCAGCCACTAGCCGTTGCCCTGGGCTGAGCCCCTGCCAAGCTCTGTACCACGGAAAACCAAACCACAGTGGGTTTCCAGAAACGTGGAAAACATCCCACAGGAATCCATCGTCCCCACGTTCCCCTGGCAGGCGGCGGCCAGACTGGAGAGGACGGTTCAAAGCTGGAGGTCGTGGTTGCCCAGGATACCACAGATACCCATGGGAAGTGC
Source organism: Typhlomys cinereus (assembly GCA_023101885.1). Lineage (NCBI taxonomy): Eukaryota > Metazoa > Chordata > Mammalia > Rodentia > Platacanthomyidae > Typhlomys > Typhlomys cinereus. The sequence continues at coordinate 2,785,936 of JALPQD010000317.1, read as the reverse complement.
TGGCAAGAGGGCATGGGAAAGGACCGCACGGGGCCTACACAGGATTCCCCCAAGTTCTCAGGAGCCATGCAGTAAGACCAAGGCAGGAGTGTGAAGGAGAGGGAAGCCTCTAGCCTTCCCAAGCCTCCCCCTGCCTCCCTATCCCAACACACACACACACACACACACACACACACACACACACACACACACACACACGCACAACACGTATGTGTACATGCCCTCCTCACAATTTGCACAGCCAGCTTCCTGAGCCCACGCTACATGCTCTATGTAGACACACCCTCTCCCACCATCCTCAAAACAGCCGTGAGACATAAGATGATTGACAGATGTAACACCGTGGCCCCTGGGAAGTAACTCTCCCTGGACCTGGGACAAAGGTGAGACCTGGGGAAATGCAACATGGTATTTGGGATCCTCCCCACCAGGTCCAGAGGCTTGAAAATCTGGAGTTAGTGGTCATGAGGTCAACTCAACATGCACACATGTTTTCTTTGGCCACAACACTGTTTTAAAAAGTGGGAAATTTCACATAAAAGTCCAGGTTTCCGGCTTCTCTTTAGAAACCAGATCTGGCCCGCATTTACGCAGGGCCACTGCTGGCTCGACTGAGGAGTGGCTGCCCCTTATGTGACGTGAATTTTCCCCTCCTCCCCGATGTCCCAGGTCTGTCCTTTGAAGATTTTGGGTGTGAACCCTCCCTACTTTTGCTCTAAGTGGGGATCTGCACAACACTTTCCTGTGTGGAGAACCACATGAGCCGTCCAGATCTGGGTTGGAACCCCACAGACCTCTCCCTTTCTCATTCTGTCAAACAGAACAGGATCAGGCCAGGTTTACGGGTGCCATGTTCTGGGGTGTGGTCCCACTCTTGGGACTGAACCTAGCTTAAATCTTCTTAGGTTGAGCATGATGGCTCCTCCCCATCTTTGTTTCTTTGGAGGTACTCTGAGGGCAACAACCTCGTTCTCTTCATGTGAACCCAGAGATAGGATGGATAGAAGGACAGGCAGATGGATGGAAAAATAGGTGGATGGATAGATGAATGCACAGTAGAATGGAAAGGTAGGTGGGTGCAGAAGAATGGGTAGATAGTGTCATGGTTTGAAATGTGAGTCCCCTACAAATTCATGTGTTCTTTTTTTATTATTATTTATTCAATTGTGCGTGGGTATGTGTGTATGTGCATGTAGGTGTGTGTGTGCGTGTATGTGTGTGTGTGTGTGTGTAGAACCACGGACGAATTCGGGAACCGCCATGGACCGCCTCCTCGTTTATTCTGCCCCTAGATTCACAGGCTCCGCCCTACCAGGACCAGAAACGCAGGCTGCCCCCGCTTCCACTTGGCCACTATACGTGGGGTCTAGGACCCGAACTCAGGACCTTCCGCCGCAAGGCAGAGGCTTAACCCCTGAGCACCTCTCCAGCCCCTCATGTGTTCTTTAGGAAGAAGACCCTTGCAGCAAGAAGGCAGCCACAGGGGGTGGGCCGTGTGGTGGATCGGTCCTGCCCTACTTCCAGGAGAGGTCTTTCTAGCAGTGACAGTCTTGCAGCTCTTAGCATCCGTGAGGGATGTGACTTAGTCCATCTCCAGTTTCTGTCACCGCCATGTTGCTTCCGCCATGAAAGACTGTATCTCCCCTCTGGAACCGAAAGCTGAATAAATCTCCCTTTGGGTGTTCTCTCATAGCAACAGAAAAGAGTAACTAGTACAGATGGATACATAGAAGGTGGGTAGATGAAAAGAAGGCAGGTGGAGGGATAAATGAGCTGGGAGGGTGGAAAGTGAATAGATAGCTGTCTGGCTAAGTGGAAGGTGCATAGATAGATGAAGGAACAGGCGAGTGAAGTGGAAGGTGGGTGTATAGATGACTTAATGAGTGAAGAGCTGGACGAAGAAATAAACTAATGAGCTGATTAATATTTAAATGAAAGGAATTCAGAAACAGGGGAGAAACCGTGCTGGACATGTCTCTTGGAAAGTCTGACTTAGTGTTGGGGGACTAAGAGAATCCCAAGGCTGAGAAAGTGTCACTCACTCACCAAATACTTACAGGGAGATGAACCCTGATCATTTTGGGGGTCATCTGAGAGGCAAGCGAAACAGAGCACAGACTTTAGGATCAGACTCATCCCAATGTCGTGGGATACTGGGAATAATACAGTCCCCTCGCTTGTGCTCACTGTGTGGATAAATGAGAATTCATATTGACAGGAGTTTCAACGTGCCTGGCATGCAGTGGTTACGCAGCCACGGTGCTGCTGTAGTTATGAAAGGCCTCAGCCAGAAAGAAGGGCTCCGGCCAGGTCTGGCACCTCCGTGTGACCCCCTGTTTTGAGGCTAATCCAGCAGCTTTGAAGATGGGAGCCAGCAGCCCAGGCCAGAGGTTCTGTCTGTATCTGCCCCTCTCCATCGGCTGAGTGGTCCAGCTGGCAGATGCCTTACGGGCGGCACAGGTCGGGCTAGCGGGGCCTGGGTGCGGGCAGGCCTGGCTGCCTCAGGTTTGGAGGGCCTTCTCTGGGGACCAGCCACCTGCCCTGCCCTATCCAGAGAACTTGGCCTTGACGTCCAGAGCCCCAACTTCTCAGGAAACTCTCAGACAGGAGGAACTTTCCATCCACATCGCAGGAATTTTGTGCAAAAAGGGAAAGAAAAAAAAAAAGCTAAAACCCTTCATCCTTTGGCCTAAGAGAGAATATTCCTTTTATGTGAAGCTGGCAGGGAGGAAAATGCAAGATTCCTTCTCCTTTGCCTAATTGATATCAACATGAAATATTCTGGCGTTGTTTTAATAAGACTTTGGTTTTCCAGCGAGAGTAGGGGAAAAAGGGTGGGGCGGGGGGGCAGTTCTTCTCCTGGACCAGAATATTTTTAGCGAAAATATTTTGCTTGCATCCTCCCTACCCCCCCCCTCCCTCCATTCCTGCCCTGGCTTCAAAGGCCCAGCATCGCGTTCTGGGATGTTGCAGCCGCACTCCGCAGCCCCCTCCCCCACCGGGCAGGCTGGCCAGCGGGGAGTGCCGAGCCAGGAAGCTATTTTTTCCAGAAGCGGCATCTGGCTCTTTGGCAGCCGCACAAGCCGTTGTGCTGGCAGCGGAGCTGGCCGGGGTCTGTCCTGTTTAGGCTGCTGCCCGACTCTCACCCACAGACAAGACGTTCTCTCCCCTCAGCCGGGGCCCCTCCTGCCCTCGCCTCTCACCAGGGCGGGGGCACGACGGAGCGCCCAAAGACTTTGCCCTAGGTTTCCCGACAGACAGGACGTGACCCTCGAGACCCCCACCTGGGTTCCAGCTCTTGCCAACTTGACTTTCAGCAGGTGGTTTAACCTGCCTGAGCCCTCGGTTTAGTGGGAAACGGGATTGTGACCACAATCTGCTTGCACTAATGTAACCCCTGCTTGACTCTGCAGCTGAATCTCCTACAAGAGTCCCGTCCTACATCGAACTCTAGAACATGCTTCCTGTCGAGCTTCTAAGCCTTTGCAGCCCCTGAGCCTTTGCACTAGCCATACACAGTCTCTTAGCCCAAGGCTTAAGCAGCTGGCTCCTCCTTCAGTCACCACTCAGAACCCATCTCCTTAAGACAACCTCCTCTGCCCGCAGTCCATGCCTGCCCAGTTGTCACGGCTCCTGAAGTTTCTCTGCAGAGTACTTAGTACAAACTCTCTATACATTGACGTTTGTCATCCTCCACTGCCCCACAGCCTTCATGGAAGCCAAGATCTCGCCTGTCCGTTCCCAGCCCCACGCACCCGCCCAAGGACTTTCCAGTGAACAAAGAAAAAGACCACTGGCCCCTGTGGATGCTTTGTGGGCCTGTGAATGTCCCTTGGGAGTCAGAACGCCACTAGCCCAGCCATCAGGGGAGAAGGCTGACACGGACATGAGCCCCCAACACGACAGATCAGCAGTGATCTGTGATCCCCTTCGCATTCACCCCACCCCCGCGAGGCAACATTATCACTGAGTTGCAAATGACAGAACTGAGATGTTGAAGCCTGCGCCGCTCAGCTGGTGTGCTGTGCTCGGTATAGCGCGGCTGGCATGACGTGCTCACTACAGCTCACGACCAGCTGGTGTGGCATGCTTGGTGCAACATGGCTGGCACAGCATGGGTGGTGTGACTGGTGTGGCATGCACAGTGCAGCCTGATTGGCATAGCCTATTTGGTGCAGTGTGGCTGGCATAGGGTGTGGTATGCTCAGTGCAGTCCGGTTGGCATGGCATGCTTGGTGCAGCACGGATGGCATGGTGTGATTGGTGTGGCATATTCACTGCAGTGTGGCTGGCATGGCATGCTCAGTGTAGCCCAGTTGGCATGGCATGCTTGATAGAGTGTGGCCGGAGTAGGTGGTGTACTCAGTGTGCCCTGCTGCCTCCTTTTCTGCCCGTGTCTGACCCCATATGCCATACTAACTGAAGCCCATGCATGGAGCTCTAATGAGTACTAACGACCACTCCTGGGCACAGCCCCTGGTATTCTACTAGGTGTTCTCCATCCATCAGCTAACAAAACTCAAAAAGCAACCCCGGAGGGCTGGAGAGATGGCTCAGAGGTTAAGCCTCTGCCTTGCAAGCAAAAAGTCCTTAGTTCCTATCCCTGACACCATATTAAAAACACCAGGCAGAAATGGCAGCAGCCTGTACTTCCAGCCCTAGAAGACGGAGTCTGGGAAACTCCAGAGCAAAGCAAGGAGGAGGTACCACAATGCAGGGTGATCAGACACACACAGTGTCCTCTGCTTCACACGCACGCACACACACACACACACAAAGGCAACCATGTAGATAGTATTAGTTCACCCTGTCGTGCAGATGAGAAGACAGACTAACAAGGATGACTCGATTCCCCGGACACACAGAAGGCAGAGGAACTGCCTGAGTGAGAATGGACCAGTGCCAGGGTCTGAGGACCCTTCGTCTTCATTTAGCTTCTGTTGCTATAATTGCACGTCACATGCTGGGAAGTTTATAAAGGACAGAGGTTTATGTGACTCACCCACTCTAGAAGCTGGGAAGCCCAAGAGCCAAGCACCAGCCTCTACTCCACATCTGCTTAGCATCTGCTGGGAGCCTTCTTGCTGCATCGTATGGACGATGGAAGCGCATAATGATACAGGGCAATAACACATGCCCCAGATTGCCGCCTGCACAACGCAGCCACTCCCTCAGCAACCTGTTAATCCACTAATCTGTGACTCTGACCCAGTTGCTTCCCAAGGATTCCACCTCCGAGTACCATTTCCATATGGATTTGGCTTACGTTCCAACTAGAGTCTTCCATGCTTTCTAACGCGTCCTCAAACCACATTTTTTCCCCCACACAGATGTAAAATGCCTTCACTCAAAAGTTTAGTCCATGGATATGTGGTGGAGGATGCACAGACAGATGGAGAATGAACGGATGAATCCCATACGAACCGCGATCTCACTGAAGAGAAGAACCAAGTCCGCGTCTGCCTGTCCTCGCCTATGTGTGACCAGATGCCAATCCCCAGAAAGAAACCTAATAGTGAAAGTCTCCCTTTCATGACAGGGTCTCCACCATCATTAGATTTGTACCTCCAGCCATCCTGCCTGCACCCACCCACCAGCTACATGCCTACTGGACAATCAAGCAACAATGTTGGCCCTCACCCTGGCCTCGCAGCTTTTGCATATGGCGTCCCCTGGGGCTGAGCGTGAGCCAGGAGCATGCTCTCACGTCAGTGCTGTTCTTGTCTCTCCACTCCCTAGAAACTCTCTGCCTTGCACACGGCACCATGGATCCCAACCTCACCGACCCAACACCCTCTGGGCTGCCCACCTCTGCAGCATTCCCCAAACCCTGTAGTGCCAGGGGGCGTGTTTCATACCCTTGAACTGAATTCTGCCAGGGGTGGAATTTAAGCTCTGCCTCCTCCAGGGCAGAAGGTAAAAATGTCACAGTGCCTCATGCTGGCTGGAGTTTGGTTGAGCTCACAGGTGTGCGTGCAGACAGGTGCAGCCTGGTCAGAAGGGTCTGTGCCCCAGCCCATCCCCTCCTGCATACGTACCTCCATAGCATGCCAAGCCCTGATTTCAGAAGGCTTTGTGCCCCGCCCCCTACCCCACTCCGTATACACACCTCCACAGCATGCCAAGTGCTTGATTCATGCCCATCTACCTGTGCCTTTGACAGGGGCTGCTTGGCCTGCCCACTGCTGCAGGTGGGTCTGGGAGGGCCGCCGGGCCATTTCCTCCCATCCCTTCCCTTTCAGCCCCGAACCGCAGCCAGCCAGCTGTGTGGCAGACATTCCTAGGTCTGCTCATTGACATTCAGGAATGGAACTTGAGCCGCTCCGGGTGCCCGGCCCTCCGCCTGGCTCTTCCACCCATACGAGGAGCGTCTAAACACCCTCACCAGCCAGAAAGAGCATCCCAGGCCACGGACATCAGAATAGGAAAGCCTGGGAAACTGAGACCTCGGGGGAACCTCTGGAGGGTCCCCGGATCCTGAGGGAGGTTGGTGCCCAAGGTCTCCCGACTTGGCTCCTGGGGGCTCAGCTTCCACCGGGCATCCCTCCCCTCTCGGCCAAAAGTGTCTCGGCGCTTCCTGCCTTTCCCAGGTGCTTCCGTGCCCCTCGTTGTCCTAGCCCCACAGTGCTCTCTGGAGGAAGGCTTTGCTGAGGCAAAGGAGGGGACTGGATCCCAGCCTCCCCCCCAACCCCGTCTCCTCCGGAAAGAGAGGCTCCTCCCTCTTAGCCCTTTTGCCAAGCCCCCACCTCCCTCCCACCTCTGGGTTTGCAGATGGGCTTGTTTTTCCTTGGGGTGTGAAAGAGCCAGTCGTGGTGGGGGCCTCCTCACTGCAAGCAGCTGGCTGGAGCCAGACGCAAACTCTCTGGGCTCCCGGGAGAAGGCCCCTGACCCAGGGGTCATGGGGTGGGGAGGAGGTGGTGCCCTCCCAGAGCCAGCTGGGAATGGGCTGGTGTGGGGCCGATGCTCTTCCAAGGGTTCAGGAGGGGACAGAAGGTTCCTCCTGCCCTCCTTGAGAGATAACCCTGCCACACCTTGTTCCTGATGACCCCTCTGGGAGGCATCTGTTGAATTCTGTTGGGCCCAAGGATCCAGCAAAAGGACCCACAGCAAGGTCTCCCAGCCCCGCTGGTGTCCTGCCCCCAGGCATCCATGCAACCCAGACTGGCCTGGCTCCCTAGCCCAGCTCCAGCCCCTCCCAGCTCTGCCACCTCTGTCTCCCTTAAAATCAGGGTGACAAAGATCCCAGTTGGCCCAAATGAGGGGCAGTTGGCCTTCCCGTTGGGGGTCCACCATGAGATCTTAAAGTTTGGGGGGCTTCGGTACCGGGCCCCTCCCTGCCCTGTCCTCTCCTGCTTTTCTGAGCTCCACTGAGGAGTCACGGGTGACTCCATTCCTTGGAGACTGCACAGACCTATGTTGATAAGAGTTGCGCACCCGGGCGCCTGCGAGGGCTACAGCCTGCGTTCCACTTGCTGGATTCTCCCAGAGAGGAGGAAACCAAGGCCACAGAGCCTGGCTCGGGAAACATGGAGCCAGGAGAGTCTGCCGAGTGCAGACTCGGCCTCCCCATCACGAAGCTTCAACAGGGCCAGCGATTTCAGCTGCCTCTCCGTCGTGGCACAAGCAGAGAGCCCGGCGTTTCAACCAGCCTCCTCTGTGCTTAGGACCGCAGCCAGAGGTACCAGGTGCCAAGACCAAAGAAACAGGCAAGGGCGTGGTTAGCTGCTCCGATCCGCAGTCGGCCTTCCTGAGATTTTTCTCTGCGAGCTCTTGGACCGCTTGCCAATCGCTTCTTTCACCCCTTGATCTTCTCGGCTTCGAAACGGGAGATGGAAATACAGTGCAGGCGACGGGGCGCCTGACGCGCACGCCACAGCCCGGCGAGCACGGGAGAAGCTGCTGTGTACTAGGAGCTGAGCTGGAGGCGCGATGCAGGACTGAACAGACCCGGCAAGAGGCAAGCGGGTCTTTACAGTCATGCGCACGGGTGGGGCTGGGGGGGTCCGTTCTGAGAGACTTGCTTTCTTTGACAGCAGATGCTGAGCCGTGAGTAGAAGCAGCTTGCTGTTGGGGTGAGGAAAGCTGCCAGGGGCCCCTTGGTGCCTAACTGGGGTGCTCCCACTAAGCCGATGACACCTAATCCAAGCAAAGCTGCCTCTTGGTCCCCCTATGTAGGGATCAGCCCCTTTCCTCTTCCAAAGCACGGGAGGCTTCCTCAGTATTTTGTACATGGTTTCCCATCATTTGTCCACTCACAGAGTCAATGAATACATCCGCTGAGTCCCTGGTCCTCATTATAAGGAATTGAGTTGCCCGTGATAGCTGAGCGCTAACAGCTAATGAACACTTAGGAGCCCCACGGTTTTCGATGCTTGATATATATGTCCATCACAACAACTGGGCAGGACCTGCTATTCATCCCGTGCCAGCATCCCTGGGGTGCAGATGGGTGCACTAAGGGACAAAGAAGTTGAGGTACTAACAGAGGGTCCCTCATATAGTGAACGTGTCTTTCCAGGGTGGCATGAGTCCTGCCCAGACCGTGAAGTCTCCGTCAGGCAGCTGCTTTCTTCTAAGCCAACTCGCCAGCTCAGCTCATGCAGCGGACGAACGTGACTTGCTGCAGGTAGAGAGGTCCTTATCATTGTGGGCCTTGGCCCTTCCAGGGCCACTCTTTGAGACTGGTGGACAGCAGGATGGGAGGGCCCCGCTGCAGGTCCAAAAGTAAGAGAGTGACCTGGGGCAGCACTGGGCTCCCCTCTTTCCCAGGGTTAACCAGCCCCCAGCCACCACACATTCCTACCTGGCACCTGCACGCCTCCCTTTGGCCCCACCCCTTTCTCTGGCCCCACCCCTCTGACGCACATTTCAAGACCTGCCACCCCCCCCATACACGCCACCTACTTCAAGCTGACACAATGCCTTGCTTGGTGCTCGAAGGAGCAGGGCACGGTTCAGGTCACTCTGTCTCCTGTGCTGGCTGGTCCTGCCTGGGACCATGGAGGGAAAGTCATCCGAGTTAACAGTTAATAGTGAAAACAGCCCCCCTTGGCCTCTCCCCTCCTTCCCAGCCTCTACCCTGGTCCTCCAGATTCGTTCCGACGTCCTCTTCACTACAGAAAGCAGGTTCACAGGCCAGGAGAGAAAAGACTTGGACCCAGTAAGAAATGAAAATAGGATAAAAGTGTCACACCGGTAAGGAGGTGGTCGTCAGTGGACGAGACATGATTCCCGCTGACATAAATAGATGCAGCTCTCCCCTCTTAAAGACAAACCCCTGACCCCACCACCTGTCAACAATCACAGCCCTTCCTTCTCCCTTGCGGTCAAAAGTCTCAGAAATGTGTGATTGCCCCCCACTTCTCCTCCCTTTGTTACTCTTGCATCTTGAGAACCCCACGGGCTTCCTGTCAGCAGACTGAGCAGTTAGCGGCCCTCCTCCTCCTCCACGCACCGGCAGTCTCCTGGGGGACGCAAGGGGTCGCTCGTGCTTGCAATCTGCCTTTGGCTTTGCTCTGTGCCCTGCTCTTTCCTGCCCTCCTTGCCGTCATTCTTCCCTAGCTGCTTTTCTGTCTGTCTTGCTGCCCCACGGTTCCAGAGAGATTCAGTACGCCATCCCCTGACAGGACTCTCTGTCCGCACTAAGATCTTGGCGATGGATCTCATCAGTCTTATTCTTTAAATGTTCTCGCGACTGATCGTCATAACTCCCAAGCTTACGGCCTCGATCTAGATGCGTCCAGATGTGATGCTCTGACGTGTCTTTGACACCCACCTACCTCAAGATCCTGGATACCTGCTTAGCTCAAGACCCTGGACACCCACCATGCTTCAAGACCCGAACACCCACCTGTGAGGCGGATCATGCCTCTGCCCAGCGTGTGCCACCCACACTCATCATTCCATGTAACGGTTACTCTTAACTGTTGCTGTGAGAGAGCATCCAAAGTCAAGCAACTTAAGAGAGAAAAGGAGATTTATTCAGCTTACGGTTCCAGAGCGGGGATAAGTCTTTCATGGGGGAGGCAGCATGGCTGGCCTGAGAGGCTGAGAGCTGCAGACTGCTTGCTGCAAAGGCAGACGTTTCCTGGAGATAAGGTGGGAATAATCCACTTCAAGGCCCACCTTTTTTTTTTATTCACTCAATTGTGTGTGTGTGTGTGTGTGTGTGTGTGTGTGTGTGTGTGTAGAACCAAGGGTGAATTCAAGAATCATCATGGACTACTTCTACCTCCTCTTTCGCTCTGCCCCCTGATTCAAAGGCTCCGCCCACCAGGACCAGAAACGCAGGCCGCCCCTGCTTCCGCCCAGCGTTTGGACGTGGGATCTGGGATCCGAACTCAACCTCTGAGCCATCTCTCCAGCCCAAGGTCCACCTTTTTTGATCACCTTTCTCCAGCAAGACTCCACTTCTCAAAGGCGCCATGACCTTCCCAAACACATGAGACTGTGGGGGACACATTTCAAACCATGACGCTCCCCTGAGAGCCCTGGATATGAATCATCCTCTGCCCAGTGGCTCTACCCTGCGTATGCTACACACTCATCACTCCCCCGAGAGCCGTCTCAGCCATCAGATGAGCTGGAGTGTCACGGTGCTGATATTCAAATAACTCTTATTTTATTTAGCAATGTCCACAAAGCACAAGAGTGGTGATCAGTTTTGCTGCAATACACTGTTTTAATTGATCTATTATTAGTAGTAATTGGTGTTCACATTGTACCATGGGTTAGAATTTGGCTTTTATCCATTTGCAAACATCCAGTGGAGCAAATAAGCAACGAAATGATTGGTGAACAAACTAACTAAAATACACTAGTGATGCATAAATGTTTATCTATGACAATCTAAATTAATAATAACCATAGATAGATAAAAAGTATCACATTGCAATATGAATGAATGAATGAATGAATGAACTACTGCTGTATGCAATGTCATGGATGAGTCTCCAAATGAACAAGTGGGCAACAGAGGCCTGACCCCCAAAGAGTCTGAGTTTACGGAAACTTCCAGAACTCACGATGTAATCCACAGCGACAGAAAACAGAGCTGGGAAGGGGAAGGACTACACAGGGATCCGGGGATCTTCCGGGTGATGGAAATAGTCCTGTGTCTTGATCACACCGCATGTACCTGTCAAAATGCATCAAACTGCTCGCTTTGAGCAGTTGTCATTATGGTATGTCAGCCATACCTCATTAAGTTGTTGACCTTCGGCAGAAAGAAAGGAAGAAGGCGGTGAGTACGTTCCCTCCAAGCATCTCCTCCCAGCCTCCCCTACAGCTGTACATTCATAGATAGGACCTGACACACTTCAGGTCTTTCTTTCCAGTAAGAATCGGAAGTGGTATTTATTTAGTGCCTGGTGTGTACCAGATGTCTTGTCGAATTATTTCAGTTCTTTCTCACATAGACCTGTGAACCGGGCCACATCATTCTTATTTTACAAATGAGGACACTGAGCCTCAAAAAAAATACCTCAAAAACCACACATGCCCACAAAGGCAAAGCCAGGACTTAAACTCAGGTTCATCAAACTCCGCAGCTCTGCTATAGACCACCTCCCCACTGCAGGCCCCTTAGAAACTGGATATGCACATATGTGTGTGTGGCATGCGCGTGTGTGTGGCCTCTTAAGTCGCCCACCTTCCCATGTCTCAGAAAGTGTCACTGTGGCCAAAGAGACCAAATGTGTTTCTCATCATGTCTGAGTGTCATGAGAAGAGTCAAGGAGAAGCCAGGCCAGATGTTGTCTCTGGTCCCTCGAGGACAAAGAAAACACCCTGCTGAAGGAAGACTGAACAGCCAGTAGCAAGCACCCCTTTGGGGAGGAAAGAGATTGAGAGGGGCTGTTCTCTGCCCAAGTATAGAGACAGGAAGTATTTCAGCAATGCCAGGGGTGTATTTGTATTAACACTGGGCTACGGGGGTTAGGGAAATGTCTTAGTGAGTGACATGTTCGCTGCACAAGCATAGGACCTGAGTTCGGATCCCCAGCAGCTGCAGAAAATCAGGTCCAGCAGTGTTTACCTGTAAACCCAACATTGGGAGGTGCAGGCAGGAGGGTGGACCTCCAGTTTTGAAGAGAGACCAATCAAAAAATCAAGGTGGGGAGCAATTGATGAAGATGCCTGATGTCTCCTCTAGCCTCCATAAAAGTACACACACACGCACGCACGCATGCACGCATGCACGCACACACACGCACACACAGGCACGCATGCACGCACACACACGCGCACACACACATTAACACTTTATTCAACCGCGGGTCTCACTGAATGACTGTAAAACGTCCACCCACAATTTAAGTAGCCAGTCTCCCACCCACATACATATCCATCTGCTATTCAGTCAGCTCCTCCAACACTCATCCATCCATCAATCCATTCATCATCCCATTAGAGGAGATACCCAACGTACCCTCCATCATTCTGCCTACAAGTGCAGTCCTCTACTCCTCCATCTGTCCATTCAGTCATCGCATTCCCTGGACACAAAAGACACATGCACGTGCTGATTCCCTGGGTCAATTTTACTAGCGCATGGTACCCAGATATTTGGTCCTACACCAGTCCAGATGTTGCAAAAGATCCACATTAAGAACAGTAGATTTGAAGTGAATCATCTCTCTGCATCGTTTGTGTGAGCCTCATCCAATCACTTGAAAGCCTTAAGAGGAGGAACAAAAAGCCAGCTGTGGTCCCCAAGGAAAGAAGGAATTCTGCCAACTGCCTCCAGAGATCCACGACAGCATGGGCTCTTCCCCAGCCTGCCAGTCTGACCTGCGGGTTTTGGACCTGCCAACCCCCACAGCCACAGAAGTCCGATCTCTCAAATGAGACGCCGTATCTATTCCCCATCCTCATCTTGCCTCTCTGTACTCGAAAGGCAAGTGACGCTCATGCAAACCCACAGTGGGGAACCATTTTCCCCACAGCACATCCACTCACCTTTTAAACATCTCCGAGAGCTTTCAGACAGTCCCCTAGACTATCTTGTGTGGGTAGGAAAGTGCCAATTTGGAGCCAGTGAGTTGGCTCAGCAAGTGAAGGCCCTTGGGCACGAACCCGGAGACTTGAGTTTGCTCCCTGGAGCCCCCATGGTGAAAGAAAGGCACCAACCTCCAAAAGTTGTCCTCAGACCTCCCCGTGTAGCATGTACGCACCCATCCATGTACCTGAGCGCTCTCGCTCTCTCTCTCTCTCTCTCACTTATTATCTTTCCCCTCCTCTCTCTCAATTCCCTCAGCATACATAAATGAACTTTAAAATTTCAATTGGAAATTGGAAATGCTGACTTTTTTCCTGAAGCTTTTGCAATGTCTTGGTCCTATAGGTTGGTCCTGCTGTTCCGGAACCTCCTCCATCCTAGCAGAACCACAGCTTCAGGCAACCGGCAGACAGAGGAGGACGAGCCCAGGAGCTCGGCTCAGTGTGTTTCCAGCGGAGGGGATAGCCACTGAGAACCAGGCGGGAGAGGCAGAAACGGACAGAGATGGTTCGATTCAGGAAGTGTTTTCAAGAAGCGTCGGCAAGAGCGGGTGACCGAGAGGAGAGAGCGAGTGGTGTCAAACAGACGTCTCCATTTCTGCTCGCGAGGTGGGGGCCTGGACTCCTGCCATAGCGCTCAGAACACAATCTCAGAAGCTAAGCAGGATCCAGCCTGGAGGGTCCTTGGACGGGGCGGGTGGGCGGCCACGAGAGGAGGGAGGCCGGGGGCAGTGCCAGTGCGGGCGCGTTAGCTGGCAGCTCTCTCACAGCCTCTGCAGAGATGCCGAGCAGGTGGGAGGCCTGGGGGCTGGAGGTGAGGGACTGGAGGGCAAGGGCAGGACGCTCGAGGCAGAAGGAAGAAGAGCCACAGGCCTGGAGAGCTGGGGAAGCCGGGTTCCTCTGTGGAGGAGGGGACCTGACCCCTTACTCAAAGTTGGATCTCTACCCAGGGGTCCCTCCATGCGGTTCCCTCTTTTCTGGGCCCACAGAGGGTTCCCAGGAGCAAACTGTCCCCACGGGGCCCCTTGCACAGATGGGAAATGGGGCCACCCCAGGCTCTGACCAAGGGCTGGGCCCCAGGCTCCAGCTGGAAACCCCATTTGGGGGCCTCCAGGGTGTGTGCTGAACTACCCCCTGGGTGGCTCGGTCCAGGCTGTTGTCTCAGCCATAAATCCCCTCGGCCATAAAGCCCCTTCCCCAGTGACCCCTGGGCTAGTGTGAGAAACTGAGGGCAGGGCAGGGTGACCTCCTGACTCGGGGTCTCCGGCCTCCCAGGCCGCCTCTCATTTCCTGCTAAGCTTCATGAGCCACTCAGGGCCCAGCACCGACCACACAGCTCTGGCCTGGCTCAAAACCCACAATTTGCCCTGGTTCCCCTTTGGTCCACCACCCAGACTCCTTGTCTCTGTTCTCACAACCCTGTCATTGAGAATCCCCGCCCCACCTGACAAGGAGACTCTAGGGGTAAAACCAAAGAGACAGCTTAGCGTCACAAATAGGTGGGACCCACACTAGCGGGCCTTGGCAGCACCCACCCAGAGCCTCAGATTACCTTCCTTTAGAAGCAGTCATCATAATGCCTAACTCATGGGGGGGCTGGATAAAGCAAGACACCCAGCAGGGCACTGCAGGCCACACACAGCACTGAACACATGCAAGCAAAGACTGGAAACAATGGTCATGCTCCAGCCTCTGCAGCATGCTTAAAGGGTGCTACGCTACTGCAGAACACTCGATGGGCAGGGAACAGTGCGATCAGTGGGTGTTACCAGAAAGCTTAGCACAGTGAACATGCACACAAGATGGATGATGGGTAGGTAGGGTGGACAGATGATAGATAGGTAGATAGAGAGATACATAGACACATAGATACATATGTAGATAAGAGATAGATAGATAAATGGATAGATAGATACATACATACATAGATATATATGTAGATAATAGATGACAGATAATAAATGATCAGATGATAGATATATATGTAGATAATTGATAGATAGATAGATGATAGACTGACAGACAGATACATAACAGATACACACTTTGTGTCACACGTACTGTTAACCCTTTGTGTCTGTTCTGCATTACCGATTCAACAAATTGCATGTTGAAAATATTCATGTGGGAAAATGTACTTTTTAAGCATTTACATTGTATTAGCTATTTCCATCATGTGGCGATAAGTTAAAGTAGGCGGGAGGACATGTATAGATTACAATCAAATACTATGTCATTTCCTAAAAGTAACTTGAGCATTCTCAGATTTTGGAGTTCAAGGGGATTCTGGACCCAGTCCCCTATGGGTAGCATGCCTGCATATACACACATCCATCCATACAAACATACAAGCACACACACACACACACACACACACACATGAGCATATAGACAGAAAGCGCTTGCACAATGATATAGAACTGAGGTCATTGGTGGGGTTGATAGTGACCAGCTGCCAGGGACCCCTGAGAAGTGTGAGCAATAGCAAGTGTGTGGTGGGCTGGGGAGACAGCTCCGTGGATAAAGCATTTGTGTGCAAGCAGGCGCTTCAGAGTTCCAAACCCCAAAGTGCATGTAAAAACGGGGCAGATGTGGTGGGTGGGCAGCCTGCCTCTAATTCAGTGCTGGAGAGCTGGGCACTATGCCTGAGGCAAACTGGCTACTAGACCAGCCGAACTGGTGAGCTCTGGACTCGGAGAAAATCTGCCTCCGTAGGAGCAGAAAACAATTGAGGAAGACCTCTTTGTCATCTGAGTCTCCACACGTCATTTCCCTATACACATGCACCCACACACATGAAAAAAGGCACGTACACATGTGCTCACACCACACACATATGTACACACAGAAAATCAATTAGAAAAAGCATACAGTAAATGCTATGGTGGGTGCATTAAGCAAATAATCCCTGTGATCTACTCTCTCTCTTTTCCCCATTTTCTACCATTCTTGATCTCCACTCCACCCCCTGCACACACACACATCTATTCCCTAATGCCCCAATAACTCTGAGCTTTTACTTTCTAGAATACCTAGACACTCACCTTAGTGACTTAGTACAAATTGATCTTTCAGACCTAAATACTCTCCTGCCTGCCTAGCTGGTCCTAATGCCTAGCCAGTCTCTTGACCTATTATCTCTTGCAGGAAGCTTGTCAGGGTCACTGGAGGTAGTTACATGACTGCACTCATCCTCCTTCACACCATCCCGCCATCCATCCTCCCCACTCTCAGCCGCCCAGGCCTCTCCACTCTGAACAGTCGGCCGGATGCTGCAATGCCTCTGTGTTACAGTTTGAAACACTTCAGTGTTCAACTCTGACATAGTCGGGGTTCTCCGGAGAAGCAGAACCAGTGGGATGTGTAGAGATTTCTAGGGAAAAGTTTATCATAGGATTATGGAGGTAAAGAGGTTTTTAGTCTGCCATCTGCAGGGAGCAAACCTAAGACAGCCAGTGTTTCGTTCCAAACCCAAAGTCCCAAGAGAAACAGGTCGCAAAGGTGCAATTCCTTGTCCCAGGACTCAAGAACCAGGTGTGCTGACGTCCATGGGCAGGACAAGATGGACCGTGTTCAGCTCAAACAGAAGGCAATCCATCCCCTCCATCTTTCTGTCTGCTTCAGGTCAGATTGAGTGATACCCACTCACACCAGTGAGCGCCGTCTTCTAAGTCCCCTGACCCAGCCGCTGATCTCTTCCGGGCATACCCAGAAGTGAAACGCTTGCCAGCTTGCTGGGCACTGCCACTTAGCCACATGACTAACCACTACAAACTCCAGCTGCTAATGAGCTGGACTTAATGGCACACACTTGTAATCCCAGCACTTGGAAGACTGAGGCAGGAGAATCATGAGTTTGAAACCAGCCCAGACTATTTAGAAAGCCCAATATAAACCTGAACTGTAGAGCAAGACCCTTACTCAAAAAAGGAAGGAATGAATTAAGGAAGGAAGGGAGGGAGGCAAGGAGGGAGGGAGGGAGGGAGGGAGGGAGGGAGGGAGGGAGGGAGGGAGGAGGAAGGAAGGAAGGAAGGAAGGAAGGAAGGAAGGAAGGAAGGAAAAACAAAAACAAAAACAGAAAGAAAGCCAAGGGGGGAAAAATCTGCTAGGCAACATCATCCTTGGTCTTGGCTTTGGAAAACAAATAACCAACCCAAGTTCAATGGTTCTTTCTAGCATCCCTAAGCTGTTGGAGATGTCTGCATATCGTAACCACACTGGCGTCCCATCGTGCCAGGTCAGTATGATAACTGCAGCACTGCGTAAACTATGTACAAAGCCTACCATCCAGGGTTTTTGTTAGTATCTAAAGGGACACTTACAAACATAGGAAAATCTAAATGGAGCTTAGAATAAAATTGCCTTGAGAGTCATGGATCAGTCAGTTAAAGGGCTGCTATAAACATAAAAGCCTACAGTCA
Source organism: Typhlomys cinereus (assembly GCA_023101885.1). Lineage (NCBI taxonomy): Eukaryota > Metazoa > Chordata > Mammalia > Rodentia > Platacanthomyidae > Typhlomys > Typhlomys cinereus. The sequence goes on along the minus strand of JALPQD010000317.1, from coordinate 2,768,519 downwards.
CCTATGAAAATCTCTGACCTTCACAATCTTTGGGGACAGAAAGAGAGAGAAAGTATTAGGTCAGGTTCCCCCAGGAAACTGGTTTAGAGAATAAGGACCCACTTGGATGACCCAACAGGAGAGCTGGCTGCCAGAGAAACGTCCACCTTAGCAACAGATGATGGACAAAACCCCGTTTGTTCTCTCTGGCCCAGCTTTCCTTCTCCAGTCTGGCCTTGACTCAAAGGGGAGGGGAGGGGCGCTATTAGAACTATTAGGCCTGGGGGATTCTGTACTGATAACACTTTGTGTTGCTGTGAGAGAACGCCCAAAGTCAAGCAACTTAAGAGAGAAAAAGGAGATTTATTTAGCTTGAGATTCTAGTCCTTCATGGTGGGAAAGGCATAGCTGGCTGGTAGAAGCTAAAGGCGGCCTAAGTCACATCCTTCATGGACACTAAGAGCTGCAAAAACTGCCAGCGCAAGATCAGACCTCTCCCGGAAGTAGGATGGAGCTAGTCCACCTTAAGGCCCACCTCCTGCGACTGTCTTCCTCCAGCAAGGCTCCACCTCTTAAAGGTGCCATGACCTTCCCAAGCTCATGAATCTTTGGAGATCACATTTCAAACCACAACAGAATCTGACAAGCACTGCGCCCCAATGAAACAGGCAGATGACGTCAATGAGGAGGGAGATAGGGGGCCTTGCAGATCCCGGGCAGAGGCCTCCGCAGCTCCAGAGACTTCCATTCAGGGATTGTGCGAATGGTTTCTTCAGAGCAAGCGGCAGTCAGTAGGAAGCAAACAGGGCTCAGAACTACGGCCCCACAGCGCCCACTGTGAGCTGACCATCTCAGGAATGACTGCTACAAGAGAAGATGGACAGAAGCCAAAGGACAGGCAGGGGCCACATGTCAGTTACCACGTGGAAAACCCCCCACTTCCTCCTTCCCATGCAACATCCACCATGCATGTTGGCTACTGACCACAAATGCAAACTCTCATCAACAGAAAATGGTAGCCGTGACACCCATCAGAGATGCTGGTAAGCAGTCAGGAAAGGGCCAGGCGGCGGACACCACCGCTCAACCCTGTCAGCGAAGCTCAAAGTCACATGACAGTACGTAAGGGGACAGGTGTGGCTTCACCCAAGAACGCTTGTTTTCTATCAGTCCAGCAGATTTTACTCGGGGCTGCATTTGGTTTGCAGGTCCGCGGTTTGCCAGTGCAAATGTTAAAGTAAAATTACAGGACACTGTAGCCTGTTTTAAATGTCAGCACTAAGCAAATTAAAAGGCAAGGTATTCCTAGGAGGCTTTCAGGACTTCTTTCAAAAATTCTTCCCAGGGCACTAGAGAGGTCTGATAACAGGGCACACGGTCTGAAGAAGCTTCCTTCTCTAACTTCCATTAGGCTGGTCTGGGCAGTACACAGGTAGTCAGATAAACAAGGAATAACGTTTTGGTATAAGGACGCCACGGCTGGGCCAAACTTAAACGAAATTTCCCTTGTCGTTTTTTCTGGTGTTTAAATTTATCAGATATTTAAATCTGGATGTTCTACACTTTTATTTGCTGTCTGGCCATCTCGTTGTGTGTCATCCCATTTACACGGCTAGTGAACAACTGCATTCTGGAGCCTTTGATGACGGCGTCCACGGGGCCACATGGAACATGTCCCTAGGCTCTGGTCACCCCACGGAGGCTGCGGAACCAGAGTGGGAAAGGCGTCTCGCAAGCAGATGAGCCCAGGTTCACACGCAAGTGATTCGGAATCTCTAGGCACTCAGCGCACTGCGGCTGGGCTTCTACGTTTGCAGTTTCTGCATGTATTTTGTCTCCCTTTGTACATTTTAACAGCAGTTACAGGACCCTGGCCAAGTTCTTACACTTCCTGAGTCTTAGTTTCCTTCTCTTTAACACGGGAATAATGCTGGCACTTCCTTCAGGGAGTTCTACTTAAAATTAAATGAACCAATGTGGGTCATGTGCTCTTACTCCCCCTCCCCCTCCCCCGCAGCTAATGTGCTTACTATACATTTTTGTTTGTTTAGTTTAATTTGAGGCCATGTATGTGTGATGGATGAGTGTGTGTGTATGCACGTGTCATGGTTAAGCACAGGTGTCAACTTGACGGTTGAGGATTTGAGCTCTGGGCACATTTGTAGAGAATTAATGGTTGAGTTAAGCCCAGAGCAAACCTGCAAGAGATGGTCTAGTTGATGGAGAAGACCCAGCCCGTGGTGGGTGGGACTAGGTCAGTAAAATACAGAGAGATGGTTGAGGAAGTTGGCATCCTTCTGTTCACTTGGCCAGATGTGCTGGTCTGGCAAGAAAGGACTGTCCCTCTCTCAGCCATTATGTGGTGAGGGTCTGGCCAATTCCCTCAGCCCTGGTATTGGTGCATGCCCTCTTGTCAAGCTGGACTGAGAACTGTAACCAACTGTCGTACGGAAATAAACCCCTTGTTCCCTTAAGCCGTCTGATGGTCATTGATCAGCAACCACGCAGGCTGGCTGCAACAGCATGTGATCTGTGTGATAGGTGAGCGTGTAATCGGTGAGTGTATGCATGTGATGAGTGAGTGCATATGTGTGCGCATGCCTGTGATGGATGAGTGTGTGCATCTGATAACTGAGTGAATGCCTGTGTTGGGTAAGTGTGTGGTGAGTGAATGTGTGTGTGTTACACACATGTGTAGGTGAGTGGGTACGTGCATGCATTGGCTTGCGTGTGGGGACCAGAAGTCAACCTTCAGGTGTCATTGCCCGCCTTTCCATCTCGCCTGAGACTGCGTCTCTTCCCTACCATAGTGGAAGCCCATCTGGCTGCCCCATGGGCTTCTGGAAAGTCTCAGGTCTGCACCTCCCATTTTCCTAATGTATGCTGGGGTCTCAAACACTTTCCCCAGGTCCTCGTGTTTGCCTAGTGAGTACTTTACCCACTCAGCACTTCTCTGGTTTCTTACTATGCATTGTAATAAAGTTTTCTAACTATCCTCAGCTTCCCATTCATTCTCCCGTTGAGCTCTCCAATCATTAGTGAGTAAACATTGAAGTCCCCATTTCATGGATCAGATAAGCCGAGGCTCCAGGAGGTAATACCACCCTGGAAGAGGACATACAGTGTGTGTGGGGGGGTCGAACTGGCAGTCAAGGCTACCATCAGCTCAGCCCGCGTAGACTCATTCCACACAACCAAGCCATAGAAGATGGACGAGTCTGTGGTCTGGCCTCCAGAGACCCCCAGGCATGTGCCCTCCCTACCCTGGCTTGTTAAACAAGCGCCAGGAGCCAATCTGGTGACACAGCTTTGCAGCGCCAGACCGTTTCCACCGGGGTCAGGAGTATCAACACAGGCAACGCATCGAAGATTGGGTGGGCCTGTGGAAGCACAATGCTTGGAGTGCGTGTGCACATGTGTGGAGGTGGAGGACGCACACTACGGAGTCTATCAGGAGCGCTTCTGTGCTCCTCCCATGTGCCCTCTCCCCTCAGTGCTGGAAACCCCTTTTCTAGGCTAACGGGGCCCTTCCCTAGTGCCACAGGGCACAGAGGCTTTGTGGTCTATTTCTCCCAGGTACCTTTAGTCTTTACCTGGCCTTACATCTCCCTGGCCACACAGGACCCCTTCAGTCCATCGGGCAAGCGCGTGTGACGATTGGCTTGAGCTGTGTGACATAGAGCTTTTATCTAAGCCGCTGGGACCTCGTTCTGAGGCCCACCAGGTCCTCAGCTGCCCACCTGCAGTTCCTCTTTGCATCATCTTACCAGTGGTTTGGGGCTAGAACCAGGTCGTCGTCTTATTTCAAAGATCAGAAAACTGGGTCAGAGCCGGTGGTCGACTGTCCCATAACATGGTCGTCAGATGGGCACGGCGATCAGAGCTGTAGGGATCCCATCAGAGGAAAGTAGAAAGAGTTCTGGACTCCTCCCCCCAAACAATTAGTGTCCTGTAAATGTTCCCATTATTCCCGCTAGTCGGTAACAGTGGTTCCTTGCAGAGAGGAAAGGTAGAAAATGCGCAGAGCTGAAGGTTTCGGCCAAGCCCGACCGCACACTGAACTTTTTGCCAAACAGGGCTGCCTCCCCTCGGTGCCCCCACTTGAAGACTGGAGCCCTGCCTTTAACTCAAAGCTGCGTTTTGCTCCCATCTGTCGGGGGTGGACAGACACCCCAGGAGAGCCCACCGCTGTGCTGCCCTGCCTCACGGGCCACTCGCGCCTATTCTTGCTGAAGCCCTGGTAGCAGAGGTGACGTCAGGTGGGTGAGTCCTCCTGAGGGAGTCCCAGGCCCCACTCGCTCAGCAGGGACAGTGTGAAGCATCCAGACCCAGCTGTTTTCCCCCAAGGACAAGTCCAGGAGTAGGTAGCCCTGCACAATATAACCTCAGCAGAACCCCAGCCTGTGAACCCTGGTCCTCGGCATTACCCAGAAAAACGTATAGCAAGAACACGCCATCTGGGCTGCTGTGCAGTCAGGTAACCCCGCCCTGAGCAGAGCGTGCAGGCGCCAGGTGGGCTCCCAACCCCCCTCTTCCCTCCCCCCCCATGGCTCACACCACTCTCTGTCTCCCTTCCAGCTTGTTTGGGGCAGAACTGGAAGGAGCAAGAAGACCGTAGAAGAGGGTCTGTGGCCAAGTACAACCTCAGGTAATGAGAGCTGCGGACTGTAAACACCGGCCAGGGCACCGTGGCCAGCAGAACGCAGCCCAGCTGCTCCGCGCGCCCGTGGCCACACCACCTGCGGCCCCGGGGAGCAGGCCGGCTCCCCAGCACAGTGGGCGTACTTGTCCTGAGCTGAGCTCTGGGCCGCAGCCAAGCCCTGTGCTTGTGGCGAGAAAGCAGGAAAGAGCTGACAGGTCTGTGCTCAGAGAAGGGAGGGCTCCCACTCCGCGCCCCTCCCTTGGCCATCATGCAGGCCCAAGAATGCAGGCAGAGACCAGGCAGATCCTAAGGGACCCTCCAGGCTCTGGCCCCGGCAGGGTGTGCTTGCTGAGCGTACAAACCAGAACCGGAGCCCAAGAGCAGCTGTGGGCGCTTGGGCGAGTCACATCACCTCTCTGAGCCCCAAGACTTCACTCAAGCATGAGGGTGCTAAGAGCCACCCCATCATCACCCCTGCATAGCCTGACCTCCCCAGCCCCCAGCCCCGGATGGTCGAGGGTTAAAGAAGATGATGCACCCGGCAACTAGACAGGGGTTGGGCATCAGTGCCCCTGATTCAGCCTTGGGCTGGGCAGGTGAGGCCTGCCCAAGATGCCACCACCACTGGAGGCCTGTGATCGCTGGACGATCCGCTTGCACTAACTGAAGACCACCAGCAGGGTGCGGGGGTGAGTGCGCCATCCCTAGAGACAAGCAGAGTTGAGTTGAGGACAGGACGCGCTCCTGTTGTCACAATACTCAGGAGGCTGAGGCATGAGTTCAAGGCCATCCCGGGCTGCAGAGTGAGGGAGTCCCAGGACAGCCTGGACAACAAACGGAACGCTGTCTACCAAAGGGCGAGCTGGGAAGATGGCTCAGGAGTTGCAGCCTTTGCCTCACAAGCGAAGGGACTTGACGCCGGGTGGATATGGCAGCAGCCTGTAGTTAACAGAACCAGGGAAAACCCAGAGCAGAGCAGGAAGGAGGAAGAGCAACCCAGGACAGTTCCCGATGCTGCCCTTGGGCCTCGACAGGCACACGCACTTAAGTGCACTCTTGTACACACATACACACGTGCATGCGGGGGGGGGGGGTTGGGGGAGGACAGAACTAGACTTGAGCTCTGTGTTCTTATTGATGTCATCATTACTTCAGCTGAGCCCCCAAAACTCCTGTACAGACAGGGGTACGGCTGAGCTCAGAGCCTGACTGTCTCAGTCACGGAGTCTATGCTGAGCACCTGAACCACACGCCGCCAAGGATCTTACAGAAGCACAGACCAGATCTCTGTCCCCGGGCCCTCGTAAAGACGCGGGCAACTTTATACGGACAATGCCTGGTGCCCAGCAAGTATTTGCCGCATTGATTAATTTCCTATAGTAACTATTGATTAATTCATTACTTTTTTCTTTTGCCCTGTTTGCGTCTCTTCCCGTCTTTTTTTTTTTTCTCTTCTCTTCTCTTCATCTTGGCTCCTTCCCTCTTTTCTCTGTGGTCCCTGAAACAGACAAGGCCCCCAGGATTCATTGCATAGAGAATGGAGATACAGGATTCAACCCTCTCGTGCCTCCTGCAGGTACCAAAGCTTCCTGACAGGCGCAAACCAAGGCATAGATAAAGGGAAGGAGAAAGGCAAACTACTCAGTTGCCTTCTAATGACCAAACTGCAGCCAAGACCTTCCTTCAGCAACGGGAACTGCCGGGAGAAGCCCCTTGTGGAGAGGGGAGGATGCTGGGGCGTCCCACCATCACCTGAGAGGGTGGTCCCAGGGCTCTCCTGTGGCCCTCTGGATGCCTGTTGGGGTCACCGTCCCTGAGCAGGCACGGAAACCTGAGCCGGGGAGATAGAGGCCGAGAGCCCGCCAGCTCTGTCTAGGCGGAACCTGTCTGCAGTCGGGGCTTCCCTGATATAATTAGTAAAGCGCGGCTGTTTCCCGTGTTCCTGGAAGATTTCTGAACCATGGCCAGCTTGGGGCTTTCCTAACATGCTTTCCAAAAAGGTCCACCAGTAGCGAGTGGGCTGGTCGGCACGATCGCTCTTAACACAAAACCGGAAGCTTGCTCACACAGCCCCCCTCCTAACCCCAGACTCAACAAGACGGCCCCTCTTAATCCAAGACTCCCCAGCACAGCCCCCTCAACCTGAGACACCTAGACACAATCCCCCTCAACTGAGACTCCCCAGCACAGTCCCCCTTAACTAAGACATCTGGACACAGTCCCCCTGAACCTGAGACTCGCAACACGACCCCTTTAACCAGAGACTCACTGACACAGTCCCCCAACCCGGAGCACCGACACAACACACTCTTCCTTAACCCAAGACTCGCCAGCACACGGACCCTCTTAACCATGCTCCTGAGTCGGGGTCACTCCTCTTGACCCTGGGACCAGCCACAGTGCCTGGTATACCGCGGGTGCCCAGATCTATGACATCAGCATCAGCCTCTTCTAAAAGGGGCCGTGAGGCAGTCACCTCCCTCTAGCTGCACCTCTGGAAGGTTCCGCTACCTAAACATCCCAGGAGCCACGTTCAGGCCACGAAGGGCAGATATCCAAGCCACGGCAGGGTCTAAAGCTCAGCCCTGCCGCTCGTGCCAGTCTTTAAAGTCGGCAGTGGCATCCCCTAGTTAGCAGTACCAGACCATCAGCTGCTGTGTGACCTCCGGCAGACTACTTACTACTGTCTGAGCATCCTGGAACGTGGCCAGCATTAAATCTCCCGCAGGTCGGCGTGCCTTGTGTCAATACTAGTGACTGCGCGAGCTTTGCTGCTTTGGTGGATCAGTAGTACTTGAAAAGTGGAAGCAGGAGAGATAGCTCAGGGGGTAAGCCTTTGCCTCACAAGTTGAAAGGACCAGAGTTCGAATCCTAGATCCCGCATTAAAATCTCTGGCCAAAATAGAGGTGGCTTACGCTTCCAGTCCAGGGAAGGCAGAGCCAGGAAAACCCCAGAGCAAAGCAATAAGGAGGCAGAGCAATCCAGGATGAGTCCCGATGTCACCCTTGGGACTCCATAGGCACACTCAGTAGTCTTTTCTATACCACATGCACCTACATATACCAACACACACACACACACACACACACAAACAAACTCAAAGGGTGTCCCTACAGCCATTTTCCAACCCAACCCCGCAAAGTTCTGTTCCTGGCAAAAGCGAAATCCTAGCCAGGTTTGGCATCAGAGGGAAGCTGGGCACTGGCTGGATTCACCTGGGCTCTGGGTACTGGGCTGGACAGTGATATCGGATCAAGAAAAGCCACATGTCCAACTCCACAATGTCCATGGAGAAATTCTTCCAAAACACCTCTTACAAAATGTGTGAACGTTGCTGTGCACCCCTTTTCCCACCTCCCTCCGGGTTTGGCTAGCTGGGGTTGGAATGCCTTGTGTGTGACATTGAGTTTAGCCTTCCACAGCAGGCAGAGAGCCTCTTTGGGGTCTGACACCAGGCCCTGGCTCATGAGAGAAGCAACAGACCTTTCCTTCTGCCGACTTTTTTGTGGCTGGTCCCAGAAGACATTAACATTTAAAAAAAATGTAAATTAGGGCTGGGGAGAGATAGCTCAGGAGTTAAAGCCTCTACTTTACAAGCAAACGGGCCCAAGTTCAGATTCCCAGATCCCGTGTAAAAATGCTGGGTAGAAATGGTGGTGGCCTGCAATTCTAGTCCTGAAGGTAGAGTTTGGGGAACCCTAGAACAAGTAATAAGGAAGTAGAGCAATCCAAGAATTCAATGATGATGTCATCCTTGAGCCTCCACAGGCACAAATATTCAAGTGTCCTCTTGTATACACACATACACACACACACACACACACACACACACCAAGTGTGTGTAAATTTGACCGTCTAAACCATTCTTTCTTTCCTTTTATTTTTGTGTGTGTGCATGCATACGTGGTGTCCAGGTATAGGTGCAGGCATATGGAGGTCAGAGGACAACCTTTGGGGGTCAGACCTCATCTTCCCATCTTGTTTGAGGCAGGATCTTCTCTGTGGTTGACCTGTGAGTTTCTGGGGATTCTTGTGTCTCCCCCTCCCATTTCTCATAAGCATGTTGGGATTGCAGCCTTTACCACTGTCATGGTTAGGCACAGGTGTCAACTTGACTGTTGAGGGTTTGAGCTCTGGGCACATTTGTAGAGAATTAGTAGTTCAGTTAGGCCCAGAGCGAACCTGAAGGAGACTGTCTAGCTGATAGGGACGGCCCAGCCCATGGTGGGTGGGATTAGGCCCTGGATAAATCACAGAGAGCTGGTTCAGAGAGTCGGCATCCTTCTGTTCACTTGGCCAGACATGCTGGTCTGGCAAGTAAGGATCATCCGTCTCTCTGCTGTTATGTGGTGATGGTGTGGCCAGTTCCCTTGGGCCTGGTGTTGGTGCGTGCTCTCCCGTCAAGCTGGACTGAAGACCATAACCAGGAATCTAAGAGAGAATAAACTCTTGTTCCCTTAAGCCTTTTGCTGATCATTTATCAGCCGCCGTGCAGGCGACTGCAACAACCACTCATCTGACTTGTCGGTGGATTCTGGGGATCCAAACTCAGAGCACTTACCTGCCAAGTCATCTCCGCCCGCCAGGGCCCATCTTAAACATTTTCAGGCATTTGGTTCACTAGTGTTAACTGTTTTCACATACTTGTGCAACTAATCTCTAGAACTCTTTTCATCTTGGAAAAACTAAGACTTATCTCCATTAAACAACCCCCATTCTCTCCTCCCCAGACCCTGGTTAACCTCCACCTCACTTCCTGTGTCTATGATTTACACGCTCATGATGCATCATGTAAGTGGAATGGTACAGGACTGATCTTTGGTGGACTGGTTTATTTCACTCAACAAAACCTCAAGGTCGGCCTTGCAGAGCATGTGTGTGTTACAATTCCTTAACTTTCTGAGGCTGGGTGTCATTGTTCTAGGAGTGCGTTCTGTTCCTGTTTTCCTTTATGCAGTCCATCCGTCAGCACCAGATTGGGCACTTTGCTTCTCACACTCATATCTATTCACCCCATGATTCCAGTTCTTTGGGGAGTTCACCCAGAACTGGGATTGCTGGACCATATGGCAATTCTATTTTTAGTGTTTTTCAAGCAACCATATTGTTCTCTGTAGTAGCCATGTGATTTTACATTCCCTCTAGGAGAGGTGCTCTAATTTCTCCACATCCTTCCTAATATTTATTTCCTGGGAGTTTTTTAAATTTGCTTTCAGTTTGCTTCATCGACATCGAGCATCCTAACACATGCATGGCACCATCGCACTGTGGGTTGAGTTTCCACTGACCATTAGTGTTGCTGTTTGCCCGAATGTTGCAACAAATTCAAAGGAAATGGTCACACCATATCCACAGGGATTGCTGAGAGAAGGACAAACCTCAGTTGCAAGTCTACCCAAGTGTGCTAAAGAATACCAACTTCCCCCATCTTATCTACCTGCCCAAGGATTGATCCCACCCACCATTGGCCAGGGTGTTCTCACATCAGTCAGACATTTTCCTGCAGAATTGCTTAAGGACTTGCCTTAACTGTTCCCTTCACAAACAAGCCAAGAGCTCAGCCTTCAATCGTCAGGTTGATACTAGATATCTAACTAGCACAATTAGTGATTAACTAGTGATGTAGCCCAAGAGATTCATTTCTGAGTCATGAAATCAAAGAGGGAATTTCTCCACCATCACCCCCAAATCATCTCTCAAAACCAGAAGCGGTTGTGTATTTTGGCTCCTATATTCTCTGACTCGACTCATGTATTCTCTCACTCACTTGTTTGCTCTACCTGAGAAGCTTTATTGGCCTCTCAAGGCCGGTTGTGAATTCGTTCTCGGTCCTGCCAAACCCTATCTCCTGAGTGACCGTTGAAGGAGACCAAGTGTGTCTGAGATCTTGGCATCTTACTGAAAAAAAAATTTTGAAAAAATACACAAAAGAATTCAAAGTGGCCGGGAAATTTTGCTCAGAAGAAGCAGAGCACAGAGCCCATGCGCTGCAGGTGAGCGAGCATTGGGGTCTTTGAGTTGTCTGTCTAGGGCCCCCTCTTTACAAGGGCCAGGAGGAAGGCGACTGGCTGCTAGGGAGCAAACAGTCAGTCAGTGTTCTCTGTCTAAATCGACAGCCTTGGATATCATAAGCTTGGCTGGCTGCTCATGTCCTTCCCAGGATGCATCTGATTTTCACCCCATGCATGCCCGATTATGATAGGTAGAAGATGGTGGTAAACTAGGAGATTCTCCTTCAACGGTCACTCAGGAGATAGGGTTTGCCTTACTGCACATGTGCCCCTCAACAATCCAGGCCAGATCAGCTCCCTGTCTGCTAAGCTGAATATGTCCTGAAAAATGTTTGAAGGGAAACTGATCTCAACAGGGTAATTAGTCAAGGTTGCTGGGGAGGAGTGACTTATTCCAGTGTTTGAAGTGGGTGTACACGGGGCTCGTAGCAGGCGAGGTCTAGGATTCTAGATGCATCGTTAGCAGAGCGGCGTGTGCCTATCCTAAGCCAGGTGGAGTCCCAGGTTGCTAAGCTTTGGCTAAGCTAAGCTTGTTGCAATGTGATGCTAAGGCCATGTGCCGTGAAAAGATGCCAGGAGACAGTAGTTAACGTAAAATATAGAACATCAATGACCATCGAATATGTGAATTCAGGACCACCTTGCTAGTCATTATAAAACTGCATGTTTAAACAAAAAGACCAACTTTATTTTATGGCTTGACATGTGGAATACCTTTGGAAGGCTGCTAAGACTGTGAGAAAATGGGTCGTCCTGCAACAAGCCGCTACAAGGAATGGAAGTCAAGCCAACCCTTTGGAAGATAAATGAGCAAATGCACATCTAGAATTTATCATGAAGTAAAACTGGGAGGCCATATCTGCAGCTTGGCAGCATGGCACCCCTGACTGTGAGGGAGGAAAAGAAGAAGTGGGCTGAACAGAACAGAGACACGGAAGAGCGCCCACCACCACCACACACACACACACACACACACACACACACACACACACACACACACACTTTTCTTTTCTCTTATTCCTTCTCTCCTCTCCAACAGAGAAGTCAAAACTCAACATCATACTTCCAAGAAACATTTCAAAAGAACAAAGGTTATTAAGCCTGACTACACTACACTTGCTAAAATCCCCTTGAACGAAGCAAGATCAAAGGCTATGAGGGTGCACACGAGCACAGAGTGCCGGGTGCATGCATCTGAAGCAATCCGACCTTCTGCTCGGCTCCTGGAGGTCCACCTGAGGGATGTTTGAGACCAATTGACCAGGGTGTGACTCATCCCTGTTGTGCATGCAACTTTCCCTTTCAGAGTTTCTAGTTCCTCATCTGCATAAAACAAGCATAAAACATACCAACATGCTGTATTAGTCAGGGTTCTCAGAAGAAACAGAATCTATAAATGCAATATACATAAATAAGTTTATTAAAATAACTCGTAATAAAAAAATAGTGTCCTTCAAAGTAGCTGCCTGCAGGTGACTCTCTTGCCCGGAATGTTCCACAAAGCCAAAAGATCCCAAGACGGTCTCAAGCCCTTGCTTCTCTAGAGGGTCGAAGATGCTGAGTTACAATGTTGGTGAAGAACAGCTGGGCTCCGACGTCAGCGACGAACAGCGAACAGCAGCAAGGCCTAGAGACCAGGCTCCAAAGGCAGCAGGAACAGCAACAACTCGGTAGAAAAGATGAAGCTCCGAGTCAGCCAAGGACAGAGGCAGCAGCGGCAGCAACAAAGAAGGCCACAGAGTGGACGGCACAGCAAGTCAACACAAGATAAGGGAAGAGCGAGTCCCTCTTCCTTGCACCTCCTATTATCTGGTCCGCCACTGGAAAGTACCACTCATTATGGGCTGGGTTCTCCACAGCAATCAATCAAATACCTGCAGACTTGTACAGGGGCCATTCTAACCATTAACCTTCCCAGCTGCGCCCCAAACAGTCTGCAGCTGTCGAGTTGACACCAGAATGCAAATTATAACACATGTGAACTTCACAGGTTCTTTGCAAGGATTCAGGTATTTAGTTCTCATGTCCCAACTGGACCCACTTGAGACACTCTCCCTCTGCAGGTTGTGCACATTGCGGCTACAGTGAATCACATCGGAGCACACCGGAAGTCACACATTCTAGTGACTTGTCTCCTGCCTTTGCGCAAACTGGGGGGGCAAGTATACTCTATTTCACCAAAAGAGAATCTGCCATTTCTCACCCTCATCCTCTCAAACTGGATTCACTGTCATAATAAGACAATGGGTCCCACCCACGGGTCATGGACCACTCTTACATTTTACCTGGGAGAACTTTTGGAATGGCACATTGCTCAGAGGAAAGACTGAATAGAGAGACCAACAGATTATGGGCACACAAATAACTACGCCCCAAACCATCTCTTGGCTGCTGCTGCCCCTGTGTCCCAGGGTCTCCTGGAAGCCCAGTCACCCCAGGTCTGGACCAAAGATGCCCTTGCCTTGTGTGGGAATCAGAACAGCAGGTGGTATGAGCCAGCAGAGGTCCGAGGCCAGGGTCCTGCTTCTCCTGCTCCGCCTTCACCAGCTGGGGCCCTCAGTAAATCCCTGCTCCTCTCTGCAGGCCCAGAGAGACCTGCATTCCATGCAAGGTTTCCCAACAGCGGCCCGGGGATCCCCTGCTTCCCCCGCCACCATCTCTCTCCATCCTTTAAATACTGAGATTCAGGATAAGATCTGAAAGAAAAGAGAAACGCAGGGCTCACATTCAGAAGAAGGGGCTCCGCAGGCAATACTAGGCGCCAGGGAGCCCACAGATAGTTTGCTTTGCTGGGCCCTTGTGGAACTCTGGAAATAACAGTACGATCCATGCTGCAAATGCAAGTACAGACAGCCCTCCTTAGCCGAGGACCTCCACAGCTGCACATTCACCCCAATGCACATTAAAAGCACTCAGGAAATGAAAAGAAACTGCATCTGTACTGAACATGTACAGACTTTTTGTCATCATTTCCCAAAAAAATATACAGCGTGGTAACTATGTTCATAGTGTTTGCATGATGAGAGGCATTACAAGTCACTGGAAGACGATACGCAGCGGGATGCGCGTAACTACGTGCACACACAGTGCTGCTTTATATAAGGGACTTGAGCATACGCAGGTTTTGATATCCGAGGGTGTCCTGAAGCCAATTTCCTACAGATACAGAAGTGCATCTCTATTAAGTGACATGTGGAACATGTGGTGCTATGTCTCGTGACTGGGTTTTTGGGAGACCCTGATACTCCCACCTGTGAGCACTCCACAAATGTGCTCTACTGCAATGACTCAAAGCTCCTTCTGAATGTAAGTCAGCACCCATAACACCATGGGCCCAAGAGTCCAGGGACCCTAGCACCAGCCCTCACAGCAAGAGCTGACCACCGAACCCCAACTCTGAGCTTGGGCTCTCACCCCTGGCTGAACATGGATGTGGGTCTCCCCCCCCACCCCCACCACACACTCATCACCGATCAAATGACTGACCTCAGTGTCATCTGTAGAGTGGCAGGAATCAGTAGAGCAACCCGATGCGTCATAAATACTCAATAGCTGCTATTCTGGGGTTTAGCTGGGGTAAGCAGCCTGGGGTTTGTTTTTTTTTAGTCGCATTGGGGATGGGCGCCCTCTAGTGGTGGAGCCCCTCCCAGTGGGGGTGCTGTGGCCTTCAGCCTAGGAAGGGTGTGGCGATGGCAGCTCAGGGCTTTCCTGGGACTGGGGCTGAATTCCAGCTCAAGACCAGCCCCGGCCAGCCCCGGGATCTACACAGGTTTCTCCAGGATGGCAGAGTAGAAAGTTCCACCCTGGCCCCCTGGGAACTCTGGGGAATGAAAGGCATGAAGGATGTCCCCTATTGGAGCAGGGAGGGTGGTCTAAGGGTCCCATGGCAGTTCTGTCTCCTCGCCCATCGCCACTCTCCTGCTCTATGTAAGACGTGCAGACCAAAGTCTGCAAGGGTAACGGAACTCTGTGGGTATCAGAGACAGAATAGGGACCAGCCAAGTGCCTGGACTCCACCGTTGCCCTCTGCCCTGCCGTGCGAGGTCAGCTTGGCCAAACAGGCGACAGGAAGCCGAGACGTTTCATTGAATCACAGAGTGAAGTTTCGAAGGAGAGGGGAAAAAGCAGCAGGCGGAGTTCCCAGCGCTGGAGCCCTGCCCGGCGGGTCCCGGGGCTCAGGCAGGGCGGGAATGACGCAGCCTGGGCCCCTGCAGGTCTCAGGAGCACCATTCGCCGGGAATCTGCAAGCTGTCGCAGCCAGGAGGGCTGCAAGACTCTGGGAAGCACGGCTGAACTGGCGGCCCAGGCTGACTCACGGGGGCTCAGTGCGCGGGGCACAGCCAGTCCTCAGCACCCCTCTTGAATCCACGAGCTCTTCCACACCCAACACGTACGCGCGCGCACACAGGGCCAGCAGAGTGGGTGTACCTGGGGGCTTCGGGGAAGGGGGCAGGGCGGACAGATGCCTCCTTGACAAAGAAGGGTCAGCTTGGAGCAGAGAAACCCCCAAGGACCTATGGGAGGGGCGGCCAGGAACGGGAGTCTAGGCCCAGCTGCGGGCTGAGGCCACAGGCTAGAGACTGCACAGCCCGCCAGTTCCCGGCTCCCCCGCACAGGCCCCCTTCCAACGCTTCGTGTCCTAGGAGCGCAGTTCGACCGAGGAGACTCGCTGCACCTTTGCACCATCACCCCAGACTACAGTTGCAGGTACAGACCTTGAGGGTGGGAAAAGGAGGGCTCCGGGCTTCTGGACCATTTCTACCCAGCACAACAGTCCATCATTCTTTCGCTACGTTGAGGTCCACAAAACCAGGCAGCTGAGATGAAGGAGAGACCTCTGCCCCACTCCTGTCCCCCGGGGCTCTGGGCAGATGCCAGCATTGTCCCCACACCTCAGCAGTCGCCAAGCTGACTCCCAGTGTTGTGCGCTGCCCAGACTTGTTGCGACATGAAGCACATGGTGACAGAAAGCAAGCGCCCTTGGCAGCAGCAGGACCCGCATTTGGATCCCGACTCTGCGGTGCAATTGCTGCAAGACCTCAGGCATGTTTGCTTCTCACCTGCCCCGTTTCCTCCTGATGGGGCATCGCATCCTCTGCAGAACGATTATGGAAAAATGAATAAGTAGATGATTGCTACGGCTGGCTGTGCCCAGTGTGGTCGTCGGGCACTGTTCAGTCACGCGACTGCCTTTGGTGACAGAGCCCTTGGTAAAGCGTCAGTGACCACTCCATAGCAGATGAAGCCCGAGCTGGGCGAGGCGAGGGTTGAGCTCAGCCTGCCTGGTCCTACACGCTGAGCTCCAGTACCCACATACGACACATGAAAAGTGCACCCCAACATCAGATATGCTGCAGAGCTAAGGGCTGGGGCATGAGTACGGTGGCGTGGTCTAGGGAATCGTGCCTGACCCTGGCATGCCTGACCCTGCCAGGATGCAATCGTGACAGAACCGATCTGTGGCCTGGGAAAACAGAAGGAGAGGCGTCTGGGACCCCCCCTCCCCAGCCTAAGGGCCAAGACCAGATAGATGATCTGCTGCTCAGTCTACTGATGACTACTAGACACTCAGGACAAGGCTGGCTGGGAGCCTGCTGGATGCTACGATGGTGGGAGGCAGGAAACCTGGGCATCTGTCTCTCTGGTAGGGAAACTCACCAGTGGGATGCACCTACATCAGAACCCTCCTCTGAGTGGGGGTGCTCCCCTTTAAGAGGTCTAGCTGGTCCCTTTAAAAAGAAAGATGAGCCAGGCCACTTCCCACCCCGTGCCCCTCCAGCTGCAGCTGCGGGGCTAGGGCTTTCACACCCTGGCTGAGTTTGGGGCAGAGGGAGCCCCATGTTCCTCCCTTGACCTTCCAGCCACCCCTCCACCCGCCCCAGCCCCTCAGCAGTCCCATCTGATCGTTCCCTGGCTGGAACTCCTGGCTGGGCTGCAGGGCCCTTCCCTTCCCACTCCGTGCTTGGCAGGGGGGTGAGCGTCTGTTCTCCAGCCTGGGCCCGTGAGGGAGGGGGGGGGCTGGCCAAAGCTAAAGAGTGCAAAAGAGGGCAGAGGATAGAGCTTTCTGCAAGGGAACCCCCTTTCCCAAAGAGCCATCTCCACCCACCGGGAGCGATGTGAGATGAGGTCAGCTGTGCGCACAGAAGACTAAGCACGTGGTTAAGCTTCTGTTAACAACTGGCCAAGGAGAGTCTAGACTCCTGCAGGAACAGAAAGATTTTGCCTGCCTTCCGTAGGTCCAGGTGAGCTGCAGCTCTGCGCCTGCGTGCTGAATGGATGTATTGTCGACCTCGTGCCAGTGTACACCTCTGCAGCCTACCTACCACCTCTCCCTGCAGGTTTCCATCCACCTAGGAGGCATCAGAGGCCGGGCTTTGAGAAAGCTACTAACTGCTGAGTTTAAGTATTGGCTTCACCATCGCACCTGGCACGAGCAAAGCATGCCATCCTCTCTGGGCTCAGCTTCCTCCTCTGTAAGATGTCAATCATGGTACCCACAATCATGGGTACGCAGCTCCCACCTAGGGAGAATGACAATGACCACCTGGTATTAACATGCACTCTGCCGGCACATGTTCCTCTCCGTGGGTCTGCTCGCTTAGCCGCACAGTCCTTGTGGAGGACCTAGGTAAGGCTCTCTCTCCTTCCTCCCCAGTGGGATCGTCTCTTCTCTCTGCCCTGCGGCCCGGCTGCCTGTTTGTGCCCACAGCCGGCACATCATGCACACAGTCACAGTACAGCTTTGTGCAGAGATCCAGAGACTCTGACCACAGAGACTCCCCAGCACCCATCCCAAGCTCCCCCCAGGCTGTCGACCCACAGGAACTAAGCCGAGACAGAAAGGCCGCCCAGAAGGGAGGGATGCCCCACATTCAACTCTTGACACCCCTAGTCCAGTCGGCGCCACTCGCTAGCAGAGTGACCCTCGCACTCCTGGCTGAGCTCGAGTGGAGTGGGCTGAGCGGAAAGGTCCCGGAGGGCATCCCTGACACATCTTGGGGGCCAGCTGGGCACGGCCAGGGCATGCAAAGGCAGCCCTCAAGGCAGCCCCGGCCTTTCTCTGCTTTACTGAGTAAAAGAAAATACTTTGACCCTTTCATGGGGATTTGGGGAGGGGATGCTGCATCCAAGAGAAACAACCTCCGAAGAACTGCAGCCAAGAAAACCCAAGGGCAGGGCCAGGAGGGTCCTCTGAGCACAGCCCGGGGGGTTGGGGGAAGAGCTGAGGGAGCCAGGAGCCAGGAAAGAGGCGGTGGAGGGGGCCATCCCCCCCACTGCTGTGTCTCTCCCTGTCCCCTCCCCTGCTGTTGCTCAGCACGGTCTCCGTTCTTTTCACTGCTGTGCACACCCACTGCTGTGCACACCCACTGCTGTGCACACCCACTCATTGTTTCGTGAACTTGTGAGCTCTGCTACGTGCGTCCTTCAGCCCTCACTCAGGCAGGTGCTGCAGGGGCTACGGCCCAACACTCTGTCCTGATTGTCCGCCCCGAGGGAATGGTGAGCTGCACCCCTGTTCTGTGGCCTGTGGGAAAGAAGGGAGGAAGGAAGGAAGGAAGGAAGGAAGGAAGGAAGGAAGGAAGGAAGGAAGGAAGGAAGGAAGAAGGTATATAGATATAGATATAGATATAGATATAGATATAGATATAGATATAGATATAGATATAGATATAGTTAGATAGATAGAGAGAGAGAGAGAGAGATACAGATATACAGAGAGATCTACAGATATAGACACTTGTGGCTGTCAGGACAACCCCCAGGTATCCAAGGCACCCCTGGCTATAGCCTGCCTCCACTATGGTGAAGTCACTAGTTCCCATGCCACCCCCAGTGAAGTCATAAAGGTCCTCTGCCTCAACTTACCACCTGAGAACACAGAAATCTCCCAGGTCAACACCAACTGGGAAGCTCCTGAGAGAAAGGTCACAATGGCAGATAAACTCTCCATAGGCACAGCAGACAGGGAAGGCAAGGATCCCAGTGCCATCCTGCTCAGTGGCCATGGGTCGACAAGCCCTTGGAATTACAGTGAAAACGGGGACAGTTGTAGCTTTGATAATAGCTTGTTGATGGACAGTTCTATCAACTCAGTGCATCTATTTGCACTGCTTTAAAGATCAAAAACTAAGCTCAAAGAGGTGAAGACGCTTGGGTTCAAAGTGACCCAAGCAACAAGGAAGAGCAAAGCATCTGGCCTAGGACTGCAAATTTCAGATGTAGCTACAACATGCATTCATTCGGTAAATATACAATGTCTTCTTGGGCAGTACATTTAGAAAGAAATCCCAGATCTGTCCTGAAGAAGCTTCCAATTATGTGGTTATGCTGTGGGATTCTTGCTATAAAGTATGAATTATGAACTGTCTACTCTAATAGTCAGACCACTTAGTGCAAGCTGCTTTACCAAATAGCCCCTGAGAACATCACAGAAGGGGGGAAGAAAGAATGTAAGAACCAGAGGGCATGTCTGGGCAGGACAGGGCCATTGTACCATGACCCCCACATCGGGTGTGCTAACCTACACAAGGCCTGCACAGGACTGGGCCTGTCAACATTTCCCCATGAGGGGGGAAAGATCTCCTGAGGCCCCGCTCTCCCTGGTGGACTATCAAGGGTTACTGTCAACTGTGGGATATTTTAGTTAATATTGGCTAACATCGTGCCTATGTTTCAGCAAGTGCTGAGATGCATGTGAATGTAGACAACTCTTAAGCTAGTGGGACACACACACACACACACATACACACAGATACCATGAAAGTAGGGGAGGAGACTGGTTGGGAAAAGATTTTTCAGTGGGAGGAGAAAGGATGAGATCAGATGAGATGAGGTGAAGATAACTTAGCTTCACTGTCAAAGAATTTTTAAAAATAGCCCCCGAATCGCAATGGCTTGATAAGATGTCACATAGTACAGCACATTACTAGGGCTTCTCCGTGCCTTCCTTCTGCGACCTGCTCAGGCCTTCCGGGCATCTTCTGCCACCGTCCTCTCCTGGATGTCTACCGACAGGCAAGAAAGTGATGTTGCAGAGTAGCGCAGGGAGCAACTCCTGACCCGGCCCCCACACGACACTTCACTTGGCCAATAGTCATACTGCCGCCTCTTACCTGCAAAACACACCGGGAAGTGAGGAGACAGTGTTCACGAGCAGCTAGCAGGCGTCTATCACCGTGGAGGAGAGGCAAGGGAGAAAGAAATTAACCCTGCAGGAAGAGAAGAGACACTTCCAGAAGGCAAGGATCAGTCAAGGTCCAGAGGGTGTGGGAAAGGCAGGTGACGTGGAGGGGTTTGCAGCATGACAAACTGTAAGAAAACCCCCTTCTTAAGGCCTGGGTAGGCGCGCCAGCCTTGAGCTCAGTGTCCTGGCCGGTGAAAGGATTATTACTTGGAGCTGAGAAGTGTGACCGAGCACCCAGTAAGCTCCATAGCTGGGGACTGTCCTTGCCAGTATGCACCCTTAAACCTACTCCCCCAGTGGAGTTGCCAGGACAGACCGTGAGGAGAAGTTTTATCCACCCAAGTCCTAGTCCAGAAGTCCCAGGGGAAAGGGACAGGGGATTCCATGGAGAGCCGGAATCTGCCCCAGGAGCTGATCGCCACTCAGTCACCGAAAGGCTTTCCTGTCCCTAATGCTCAGAGCCTTCAGCCACCTGAGGGGTCATCTGGGCCATTGTTCAGCAGATGGGACAACTGGAGTACAGTTTTCAATTTGCTCTAAAGTCTTCGAAGCAGGGCTGGAAAAATAGCTTCTACATCAACTCTGACCAGTTGGTTGTGGCCGCCTGCAGGGTTATGCCGAGACTTCAGAGGTCCTATCTGCGCTCAGTGGGAAAGGATGTCAGAATCCATTAGTCGTGCCTGGCGCGGGCAGATTTTCAGAGTCTGTGATAGGTATTTACTTCTCTGCAGAGGGTAAACCTTACGCTGGTCTTCCTGAACAATATTCCTGAAACACTGAGCAACGCCGTCAGAAAAGCGGTGCCAAAACAAAGCCAAAAGGACTCAGAGGACAAAAGGCAAATGTTCCCTTAATAAAAGCTGGAGTACGGAATTTGCAGAAACTAGAGTGAGTTACTATCAGTCGGGGTCTGTAACTCCCAGCCCGGTCTGTAACTCCCACTGAGGTGGCCTCAATTACTGCAAATTCTGCTTCCTAACAACACGCAAACTTCCTCTTGGGAAAGTTGCTTTAAATCCTAAGCAATTAGAAGTAGTTGAGTTTTTTCCACTTTGGCGGTGGCTTGCTGCCTAGCTATTCAAGTTCCAAATGGAGAGGCAATCCCCTCCCCCAATACAGGTGTTTCCACAGAGAACTACCAAACTCTGTCTCCTCGGGTCATCAAAGGATAGAGACCCTGCCTCAGGCACCAAGTGTCACCAAAGTTTAGGCATTGATGCCTATGAATAGTAGGCATTTAATAATTTTTGTTCTTAAACAATTGGGTGGATGGGTGGGTGGGTGGATGGATGGATGGATGGATGGATGGATGGATGGATGGATGGATATAAGATGTAAGTCCTAGGACCAAGGATATGGTTCAGTAGTAGCATGCTTGCCTAGCACGCACGAAGTCCTAGGTTAAATCCCCAATATCTGCAGAAGAAAAGAACATAAAGCATGAGTCCTGAATTAGCAGGATTTGAACACTGTCCTGAGTCTCACTTGCTATGTGGCATTGAGCAAATCTGTTGCCTATCTAAGCCTCCATTCTCTCTTCTGTAAAGCGGAAACCATCACACACGTGTCTGAATCATGGACAGGTTGACATGAACTCATGGTCTCACAGTTAGGAGTGTTTTGCAAACTATGAGCAGCTGAGGGGATTCTCGTCACTAAGGAAAGGAAGAAGCCGGCAAAAGCCTTGAATAATAAAAACAAGCCCCCTGACAGGCAGCTGGGATGAAGCAGTTTGTCCATAAACAGTGTGTGATTCAGTGTCTTTGTTAAGGAGAAAACCCCCGAAATCTTAGTTTGAAATAGCTTAATCAGTAAGGGGAGTCTGTGGGTTGAAGACCCTGGGACAGGTTTGGCCCTGGCTTCAGGTAAGGTTTGATCTAGTAGCATAAATATCAACAACTAGTTTCTAGGTAGTGAAGGTCCCAGTTACTGAGCGCACAGTAAGAACCTGGGATATTTTTGTTAAAACACACAAATAAAAGCACCCTTCATCTGCCACGCCAAGCAAACATGAAACGTGGTCAATTCTGGAATCGGGGTCTTTGGTTACAGGCAACAGAAATCGTGTCACTTTTCTTGTGGCTATGACGAAATGCCTGAGGAAACCAGTAAGTTTTAGTACACAGTTTAAGAGCTGCCCGTGTGTCGTCCTTGGCACCGTTGAGGCCCATGAGGAGGCACAGCAGGGTACTCTGGTGGCAAGAGCAAAGGCTGCTTGGTTTCTGGTGGACAGGAAGCCGAGGGACTGTCTCCAGTCTGCTCTTTGAGCTCCCCCCAGAATATTCTGTTCAGCCCTGCTTACAGCATTCTAGGTTTTCTCTAGCCTGCACGTCAAACTTCTCCAAATTTCTCCCACAATCCAGCTCCAAAACTTCAAGTTTTAAATACAGTGCTTGCTGCACAAGCAAGGGGGGCCCGAGTTTGCTCCCCAGCATACACATCTGCACAGAGGCCACACCTGCAATACCCAATGCTGAGAGGCACTGATAGGAGCTTGCTGCCCGGGCAGTCTGGCCAAATCAGCCAACTCCAGGGTCAGCAAAAGAAGCTGCCTCAAAAGTAAGACGTATGGGGCTGGAGAGGTGGCTCAGGGGTTAAGCCTCTGCCTTGCAGGCGGAAGGTACTGAGTTCGGATCCTAGAGCCCACTATAGACGACGGGCAGAAGCGGGGGCGGCCTGTGTTTCCGGTCCTGGTAGGGCGGAGCCTGTGAATCCGGGGGCAGAGTAAACAAGGAGGAGGATGGACGCAGTCCATGTTCCTGAATTCGTCCGTGGTTCTACACACACACACACACACACACACACACACACACACACACATACATACACACACATGCACACGCATATACACGCACAATTGAATAAATAATAATAATAAAATTTTTTTAAAAAGTAAGACGTAAGTGAGCAATCGAGAAAGACATGCAACCAAGCAACATTGATGTCTGGCTTACACACACACACACACGTGAGCATAAAATTAAAAATACACAGCAATTACCCTCCATACTGATTTCCTGTATTAGCTGAGACATGTTTGCTGTCATTTCAATGGTGGGATTCTTTACTCTGTCGCAGTTTCTGAGGTCCCAGTCCGTGGTTTCCTGAGCCCATGTGCTTGGGCAGATCAACATAGTGGAGGGAAGGGCGAGAGGAGATTCTTCACCCAGGATGGACAAGAAGCAGAGGAGAGGAGCTCACCCCGTGCCAGACAGGAAGCAGAGGGAAAGGACACAGGAGGGATTCTGGCTCCAATGAGAAGCCCCCAGAGACCTGCAAACTCCTACCAGAAAGGAGGTCCGCCAATCTATCCCAATTTCGAATCCATCAGTGGATCAGCCATTCATTTGGTCGGGGCCCGCATGTCTGGACACTCCCATAAGACACATTGAGAGGCGTTCTTTCTAGCTCTCCTAGGTATTTACCGATCCAGTTAAATTAAACATCAAGATTAACCCGCACCCTGATTTAAGCAAAAGAAACTCATGGGAAGGAGCAGAGGCAAAATAGCAAACAAGGCTTGGAAAAGAGCTGCGATCAACGATTGGTAGAGTCCCAGCGTCAATTGGAAAGAGAAGTATCCTGCCTCTGCGTTTGGAAGAGTCCCCTGCGCCTGAGGCTTGCAGGAGAAGTAAATGGCAGCCTGGAAGAAAGGAGAATGCAGAGACACCGTGGCCCAGAGAGAGGCAGCGACATCCCACCCGGGGCTGGGGAACTGGAAAGCACAGAGAGAGGAAGTGCCTGTGCAATCCCAGGGGACTCCGAGCCTGACCAGGACCAGGCAAGATGGTCTCAAGCGGGGCTGGTCCAGCCATTCGTCCTACACAAGCTCCGGGTTGGGCAGCCCCACCCAGGGAACCTGCCAGGGAGAGAGACTAGTTATACAGAAGTATGTCCCGCCTAGTATCAGACATCAGAGCAATTCCGAGCTCCTTCGGGTGGAATGCTGTCTGCCCTTGGCCTCCTGCCGTAGACACGGTCTGCAGAGAACAGTCAAAGATGTAAGCATGGTGATTTCATCGAGATCCTCGTGTGAAGGGACACATGTGCAGGAGATGGCAGCCCGACCGACCGTGGAAACTCTGACCCGGGAGGGTGAGACACAACAATGCGGCAGTTCCCCACCCCTGCCTCCCGCTGGCCTCTGCCCAGTTCTCCAACGTGGTTAATTAGTGTAATGAATTATGACAAATGGGGATGGCGCCTCTGATTTGTTGACAGCTGATACAAACAGAGGCACTGGCCAAGAACCCCAGTGCGTACGCTACACACACACACACACACACACACACACACACTCACACACACTCACACATGCACACACACAACTCCACCAAAAATAGCTCGCCATCCGGTCTGGGATGCTGCCGCAGAGGGAGAAAGGGGGGGCTGGAGTTCCCCTAACCCACAGCCTCCTCACTGCCTTCAGCCCGCCCTGGAGGCCATGAAGGAAGGAGCTCAGTTCTCTGAGGACCAGAGACTTTCGATGCTATGTCAGAACATTTTTGTGTTCCAGACACTGAACGCAGAACTCCAACTCAATCAGTGGAGAAGAAAACCAAGGGAGGTGGGGGAGAGCAGGCCTCCCAATATTTCATATAAGCAAACAGAAGCTTAACACCCAAGCCAAAGCAGGGACGCGACTAGAACTGGTGGCCTCCAGCTTCCAGAGCTGAGGGTCAGATGGATAGATGGATGGACCAATAGATAGACAGGCAGACAGATAGATACACACACAGACAGACAGATAGCTACAGAGGGGTGGGGAGCATTGTTGACACTTATTCAGGCACAGAAATTCCTAAAGAAGGCAACAGAAACCTGTCGTCAAATGACTGAAAGGACTAAATGCATGTATACCCACCCTGCCCTTTCCAGTACCCACCACACACACACACACACACACACACACACACACACACACACACACACACGCATTTATTGAATTCTAATAGTAAAGTTTTGGTGTAGTCACCAGCCACTTGTAACGTTACCAATTAGTTTTCCTTAAATTAACTCTTTGTGTCTTCGCTCATATGAACTTAAAAGGAAATTTTCTGTTTCTTCCATATATAGAAATTGATCATCAAAATATACTCAGTGTTAAAATAAAAAACAAATGTTCATCCTTGAGCCAGTAGAAACCCTCTCACTAGAAACTGAGCACATATTGACAGCGGGTTTGTGCTGAGCCTGTCCCCTGGGGAACTACAGCCCAACCCAGGGCCATGCAGACCAGACTCCAACAACACCTTACCTCCAGACTTGTGCGGCTCCTACCTGTATCTCCCTCCCAGATAGTCCAAGAAGGGGAGCAATAAGGGGCTGGAGAGATGGCTTAGAGGTCATGCCTTTGCCTCATAAGCTTTAAAAAGACCTGAGTTCAAATCACAATACCACATTAAAAATAACAGCTGAAAATGGTGACAGCCAGTACTGCTGGCTCTGGAAGGCAGAGCCTGGGCAACCCAAAGCAAAGCAATAAGGAGGCAGAGCAATCCAGGATGATTTGGGCCTCCACAGGTACATGCAGTGCCCGCTTCCATCACAACACACACACACACACACACACACACACACACACACACACACACACTTACACAAAGGGGAGCAACAAGGAGTGGTTGGGTACCACCCTGTCTGGCTAAAGCCAGTGGGAGTTGGACTCCCTGTGCTTCCTGCCCTGCTCCTCTGCTCTCTACGCCCTTGCGTGCTGAGACCAGACACCACCCTTCGGCTTCATTCAGCAAGTGAGCAATGTCGTCCTCTCTCCATTCCTCAGATCAGCCACAACCCCGATGTTGAGGCAGTTTAAATCCGCCTGCTCGTGACTTTGTCCTTCTCGATGGGCTCTTGGGCTTTTCTGACATGGGTCAGAATTTCTCTGGGGTCTGAGCTGCCGGCCTGCTCAGTGGCCCCAAGGTGCCAGGCACATGCCAGCCACACTGAAGGGATTGAAGTGCAGGGGCCAAAGGATGGAGGAGGCACGTAGACCGGGCGAATGGACAGCAACTACAGACCCAGCCTGGGCGGCCTGCAGGGGCCAGATCACCCGCTGAGACCAGATGCCATGAGACGGTACCATTACTGCTCGTGTCTGTGTAAAACCTCACCCTCGTTCCACGCGAGGACACACTAAGCGTTGCAAAGGGCCTCAGGCATCCCCTACCCCACACGCCCTCTCACCGGGAAGAAACAGGACTTGTCCTGGAAGGAAGAGGGCACTTCTCCAGGGTCACCCCAGCAGGGAGGGACCAAAGACCCCGGTGTGTAGACTTCCAGCTTGGGCTCCGAAGTGCTGCCCCCGACTCCTCTTTCCCGATGTGTTTGTTTGGACTTCGCTGCTAGACGTCCCCGGTGCTCTCTGTGGACAGTAGACAGTGAGAGACACTTGGTGGCTCGAGACTTGGATGGGGCGTGGCCTGAGAGGGTGCACAGAGTAGTCACAAAGAACTGCTTTGTTGCTTGCAGCACTGAGTTGCAGGTGCCACCTTGACCATGGACAGCTGAGCCTTTGAGCACATCTGTGGAAAGTTTTTCCATTAAGATCAGCCCTGAGCAAGTCTGTAGGAGATTATCTAATTGATACGGAAAAACCCAGCCCATGATGGTGGGACCAACTCCTGGGCAGGCGGGTAAGTGGGGGAGGGTTGGTTCAGTATTTTGGCAGACTCACAGACTGCCAAGCTGGGAAGTATGTCCTCCTCCAGTTCTTCCTGTGGATATAGTGTGGCCAGTTCTCTTAACCCCTGCTGTTGGATTGAGCGCCCTCGCCAAGCTGATGAACGTGCAAGAATCACAAGCTGGAATAGAGCTCTTCCTCCCCTAAGCTGTGCTGGGTCCTGTAATCCTATAGCAACAGAAGATGAAACTAACACGTGCTGGAGAAGTACCATCAACAGTCCTGGTGGGGGAGGCAGAGCAGTGGGCTCCCCTCGTCAGCAGAGGTGTGCTGTCTGACTCAAAACCACAGGATCAAAACTTACCCCTGGCTGGGGCAGCAGCATTATCCACTGATGTTAGGGATGTACTTAGCCCACCCACCTGCCTCAGTACCTGATCCTCAAACAGCCAAACTACAACTTCCACAGGTGCCATTTCCTAGCCCAAAGGACTCGTGTCCACGCACCACAGAGAGGGCTGCAAACCAAGCTGACTGTAGCCCTAAGTCACAGCAGGCAAGTTTGGAAATAGCAGGTGACCAGATAACGAAAGCGTAGTGCAAATACACGACAGAGCATTTGGGTTTTGTTTGCTGGGGGGGAGGAGGAAGAACTGGTCTATTATTGTTTATTTTCATGTTTTTTTCTTTGACAATTGCATCTATGCATAAAATGCACTACGATCATATCCTTCCCAATTCCTCCTCCTTCCCGTCACCTCGCCCCCCAAGCACCTTGCTCATATCTTCTTGTCCTCTGCTTTTTTGTAACCCCTTATCTAGTTTGTGCTGCCCACAGGTGCATAGGTAGGAGAGGGGGTCACTGGAGCATGGGAACTTACAAGTGACCACACCCCAAAGGAGAAACATATCCCCCTCAGTCTCCAGTGGCCCTCAATACCAGTAGCTTCTCGGCCATGGAAAAGGTCTTGGGAGCCCCGGCCCCAACCATCGAGTTCATGGTTCAGCCATAAAGAACAAAATTATGTCGTTTGCAAGAAAGAAAATGGGTGGAATTGAAAGTCATTATATGAAGTCAAATAAGGCAAACATGTATCACACATTTTCCCTTCTTCGCAAGTCCTAGAGTTCTTAATAATTACATGAAGCCACACCCAGGTCATGAGAGCCAAAGGGAGAAAGAGACTAGTGGGAGGGAGGGAAGGGGTTAAGGAGAGAATGAGATGCAGAAATAGAGTCAAAGTCCATTGTGTAGCTGAAAGAAATTGCCCTTACAGAAACCCAACATTGTGTTCAGCGAGTACACATCAGTAAAAAAAAAAACATCAAGACCAGAGGAATCTTATCAGTGTACTGAAGAAATTATTCAAATTAAAGGATCCTGCTTGGGCTGAAGAGATGGCTGGTTCTTAGGGACTTCCCACCACCCACTTCTCCTTCTCCTTCCTAATTACAATGACCCCAACACTCCACGGCCAGCTGCCCAACTCCCCAGGATGCCCCAAAGGGTCCCTGTTGAAGACAGGTGTTTTCATTATCATCACTTGTAACTAAATGCCTGATCCAGGAGAAAAGGTTTGGTTGACTCACAATTCCAGGTTCACAGTCCGTCGCCGCAAGAGTGCATCGGTAGGAGCTTGAAGCAGCTGCCACTTCAGACCCATAGTCAAGAAACTGAGGGTGGGTCTCAGATGTGGCTCAGCAGCTAACGTACTTACAGCACAAGCAAAAGGGTTTGAACCCATATAAATATGTGTGGGCCGCCCTCCTGGAACGCCACCCCAGGAAGACAGTCTAGGAATCCCCAGAGCAAGCTGACTAGTCTGACTAGCTGTCTAGTTGAGCTCTGGAGTTTAACTAAATTTAACTAGTTTGGTTTAGTTTAACTGGATTCAAATGAGTAAGGAGGAACCTTGGGCCTCCAGGAACAGACAAAAGTCTTCGTGCACAGTGCATACACATGCTCGCACAGATGCACACACGTATGCACCCACGCACATGCAAACACACATACTTGCACACACGCATATACACACACACACATGGAAAAAGGAAAGAAACCAAGAAGGCATGAATTCAGCGTGCTTGCTTGCGAATGTCAGCGCTCTTCCTTCCTACATAGTTTGGATCCTCTGCCTAGAGAACATTTCCACTCACCATAGGCTGGGCCTTCTCACAGTTAGTGCAATCAAGTCAGCCTTCATTACGCTAGAGAATCCCCCTCGGGCGTGCCAGGTGACCCAGCTCCCAGGTGACAGGCTGACAACTGATGCCAACCTTCACAGCAAGCGAGTGGCCAGGAGAATGCTCCAGATGAAGACTTCACATCTGCATATCGGTGCACTGACACCCACTGGGCTAGCGTAGGTCTTGACTTGCTTTGTTCATGAGCCCCCTTCTGTAATTTGGAAAACTGCATATGTTCTACAGAATCATGCATTCCTGCACTGATCAGGTTTGTCAAAATAACTGGGAATAAACATATGACCAATGATAACAGACAGCAAACAATAAGATGCACACCAAAATGAAGGGGAAAAAAGAGAGGCAGGGAGGGAGGAAAGAAAGAAGGGAAGAAGGAGAAGAGGGAGGAGGGAAGGAGGGAAGAAAATAACAAGGTAGGCATGGAGGCAGCAGCTATAATCCCAGCACTCAGAAGCGAGACGCAAGAGGACTGAGGCCAACTTGAGCTATATAAGAGACCCTGTCTCAAAAGATAGAGTGTGTATCTATTTCTAGTATCCAATAATATATTTGCAAAAGTTGAATGAGAATATTACCCCTACATTATTGGGTAGATATTCAACAAGAAAATTTAAACATCAACTTCTCTCCAGCATTTTAGTGAAGACGACCTACGCAAAGCAAGTTTGGAACATTTCTCCTCTTTCTCATTGAAAACAGGGAGAATTTTCCATGGACAGACAGGATATCACAGGAATGGACAAGAAGTCTGTACATCCCTAGAGGAGATTCCCAGCCTGTCTTCTAAATCTTCCATGTAGTGATCCAAAGATCATTCTGGTAAACAGGTAGGTGAATGAGCAGATGGATGGATGGTGGATGGGTGGATGGATGGATGGATGGAGAGGTAGAAGCATTGCTAGACAAACAGATAAATGAAAAGATGGATAACTGAATACGTAAGCCATGGAACTTACCCATGAGTTTGTGTCTTCATAGCAAGTGTGTCCTACCATCAATGTTTCTCTAGCTATGACAAGACTCTCCAGGACCACTGAATGTATTTTAGGGCAAGATTTGGAGACTAAAAGAGACCAGGTAGCTAAAACAAGTGTCCCTTCTCCCACTGTATTGAATACCTGATTTCAGAGTGGTGTTTCGCCCTTCCGAACACACCTAAGAGGGGAATCACGGATCCCACCCCTGCGGCACTGACTCAGCACCTCCACACGGAGGCCATCTGTGGATTCCAGGTTCTGGAATTTTCCACAGCCCAGGGCAATGCCAGCAGTGGGTGAAGTGCAAGATGGTGAGAGTGGCCACATTCTGTGGTGATGGGAAATGGGTCAATAAGCCCGTTGGGTCCCTGGGCATCTGTGGCAGGTCATCCTCCAATAGACGATCGGACCCTCGGCTCCCAAGAATGCCCAAGTCTCTGAATCTCTTGAAAGCATCTCATGCTTCGAGGTGGGTGTGTCCCAGGCGGAAAGCCTGGCATCAGAATGCAATTCGTACAACCTAAGAGCGGGCAATGAAGAGAACTCCAAGCTTGGCTCTCAGAGTCTGCCCTTAGCTCAACAGTGTCGGAATCCCTAGAAATTTGGCAGAAGCGCCATGTTTCCTGGGCTCGTGACACGTGGTAGAGGTGAGGATCCCACGGGGACTCTACTACCTGTGATATCCCTCCCCTGGTCTTTGGGTTCATTTTCAGAGGTGGTAGCTACATGGGATTGGCTTATTCCACTTCTCAGTTCCAGGATGGTCCATGTCCTCGGCCTGGCTGATTAAGCTTCTGTCTCCCCAATCCCAGAGACTAATAAGAGAACATTCCAGAGGGGGTTCATCCAAATCAGTCCTGGGGCTTCCGCTGGAGACTCTAAGAAAGATTCAGTGTCTTCCTGCTGGAGTTATGAATCCAGCCAAATGCAAGGCGGGAAGGCCCAGCGGGGGGGGTCGTCTTTCCCAGGAATGGGAGGCAGGAGACAAAACTGCCCCCTCCCCCCCAGCTCTGCCTTGCAGCCAGGTGCCAGTGTAAAAAAAAAAAAAAAAAAAGATGTTAGATGTACTGACAGATTGGCAGGCTGACTCAAGTCAGTTGCTTGGAACTATTACCTCTCTGCCTCCCATCAGGCTCCGCACGTGGCTTTCTGTGGCTGCTGGGGAATCGACTCAGGATGTCAGGTTTGCAGGGCAAGCGATTTTACCCGCGGAGCCATCTCACCCGACCCTTGGACCATCTTGAATTGGCCAGTCCTGCCCCCTGAGGGTGATAGGGAGTCTGCAGCTGGGAAGTGGAGCCCGTCCATTCAGGGCAGCAGACGGAAATTCTAGCAAGTGCTAATTAGGCCTGCGCTGCTGCCCCAGGGATTGGGTTAACCACCCGCTGGCCCTGCAGGGGGCCACACCCAAGGCTACCTGCCACCTCTCCTTCTGGCCAGAGCTAGAAACCTCAGCCAAGAAGCCTGGAAAGTCCCGATCCAGGACAGCCAGTGGGGCTGAGCCCACTGCCATCTGGTCCCCAAATTTCCCTGATGCCAGCAGCACACCGGGAGCTAATCTCAGGTGGGCGGGGCCTCCACATCTTTAGCACCTAATTCACTGTTGTTTCTCTGGAAGTGCAGTTCTGGGCTCTAAGGAAGGCGGATGGCCTTTTACAGGGCTTCCAAGCGCCTGGCATCACTGACCTGGCCTGGTGAGACTCTGAGGCTCCAGCTGGCCCTTTGCAGCCAGAGGACTTCTCGTTCTGACTCTGGGCCTTTCTTCCCCACTGCTTGCCTCCCACTTTCCCAGCACAGACTCTCCTACCTGTGCTGAGACAGCCCCCCCACCCCCCAAGCACCGCCACCATCACTCCCCCTCCCCCCGCCAGCCCCAGGCTAGCTTCACTTCTCCTGCTCCAGGCTCGGCTCTGCTCCTCTCTCACCCCATGTGAAGTGAAACACGAGAACAGGGCCAGGGGTTCAAATCTCAGCTCCTGCACTTTCTACCAAGGGTTCCGGAAGCACCCTCCTCTGTTTCCTCATCTACGAAGGAATATGGTAACTCCCAGTTCCTGCCCCCCCCCAGAACTGATTGCCAAGGGTCCATCCTGCTATTTCTTTAGCATATGACATTGACCCCAGTAGGTCCAAACAATTGGGTCATGGGAGATATCTGCCCACTGGCATGTGATTTGGGGAAGGGCACAGGGCCAGGCAAAATGATTGTATTTAAAACACACTCAAGGATTCTAGACCCTGGCCTAAGAGTAGAAGAATCACATGGGCATGTGATCTCCCCTGTTTGCTTCATCTGGTAGAGAGAGAATGGTTGTCAAGAGGGGCCTGGGGAGATGGCTGTGTTAAAGCCTCAGTGTCATGGTTAGGCACAGGTGTCAACTTGACAGTTGAGGGTTTGAGCTCTGGGCACATTTGTGGAGAATTAATGGTTGGGTTCAGCCCAGAACAGACCTGCAGGAGATTGTCTGGCTGATGGGGAAGGCCCAGGTGGGTGGGATTAGGCCCTGGAATAAAATACCGAGAGCTGGTTGAGAGAGTCGGCATCCTTGTGTATACCTGGCCAGACATGCTGGTCTGGCAAGTAAGGATCGTCCCTCTCTCAGTCATTATGTAGAGATGATGTGGCCAATTCCCTTGGCCCTGGTTCCCTCAGCTCTCCTGTCAAGCTGGAACACACTGTAACCAGATTAGCATAAGAAAATAAACCCCTAGTTCCCTTAAGCCGTTTGATGGTGATTTATCAGCAACTATGCAGGTGAACTGCAACACTCTGCCTCATAAGCAAAAGGATCCGAGTTCAGATTCCCTGGTACCATTAAAAATGCCCGGCAGAGATGGTAACAGACTGCAATTCTGGTCCCAGAAGGCTAGCCTAGGAAATCCCAGAGCAAAGTAATAAGGAGGTAGAACAACCCAGGATGATTCCTAGTGTCATGCTTGGGTCTCCACAGGCACACACACTCAAGTGCCCGCCTTTACACACCTGCACACATGCATCCATCCACATGCAAAACACACACACACAAAGAGGAAAAAAAAGAGTGAGTCAGGGAGTTCTGAGGTGAGGCAGGAGACTGGAATTATGATAGCTATGGGGAGCTCAAAGCATCCAGATCTGGGTCAAGTCACGGACCAGGGATAGACAGGTCTAGGTTCAAATCTCAGTCCCTCTGTTTATTAGCTGTGCGGCCTCAAGTGAGTGACTCCACCTCTCTGAGTCTGCTCCATAAAGTGGGGTTAACCATGCCCATCCCAAAGGCTGCTCAGGTGGATCCGGTAGGATCCTGCTTGTTACACAAGGATTCCGACCCCGGTGCCTGCGACCGCTTTGGTTCTAGTTGCACAGCTGGACTGTTCTAGTCTTGTTCCTGGAGTGGGCGTCAATAAGAAGACATTAAATGTGGCATGAGACCTTCCTGCTGGCCGCTGATCTGTCACTCACACACTGCTCATAACTCAAGAAATAAGCAAGGTAAGCAGGGCTGCGTGCCCCCGGGGGCCAAGGACAGAGGCCCAAGTGGTCAGAGTCTGTGGGACCCCAGGTCATCCTGGGGCCGCCCAGACTGCTGTCTGCTGCTCTGGTCTGCAAAGCAGAAGCCCCTCCTTGTCTCACTCCAAGCAGAAGCTGCAGTTAGAGCCTGACCTACCATCTGTCCCTAACCCCGGCCACCCTGCCTGACCCCACTGACTGTCCCTAACTCTGGTCACAATGCCTGACCCACTGGTGTCTCCTTATTCCACAGCAGGCCTTCACACCACGTTCCCTCTATCAGAAGGTCCTTCCCCTCCCTGTGTCCATGGCTCCTCGGTCCTTCCAGGCCAGCTCACCCTGTCTGAAATACCAGCCCTGCTCCATCTCCCTCATCTTCTTCGGTTTCCTCTATGGTTCCACACTTTCTGTCATGCTTATTTGGTGCATGTATGTGGCATACATGCGATGTGGGTGTGCATGCCTGTGCGCTCACGTTGAGTATCTTCCTCTACCACTCTCGAGAGTGCTTTCGAGACAGGGTTCTCATTGAACCTAAAGCTCACCCATCAGCCCAACTGGCCGCCACTAGAACATCTGTCTCCACCACCCCAACACCAACACACCCAGCTTCAACGAAGGCGCTGGGGATCCGAACTCGGGACGTCATACTTTCCCACCAAGCCCCTCCTCAGCCTTGGTTTTGTCCCTGTCCTCGTGGAAGAGCAGCCTCCGGTAAGGGCAGA
The DNA here is from genome assembly GCA_023101885.1 of Typhlomys cinereus. NCBI lineage: Eukaryota > Metazoa > Chordata > Mammalia > Rodentia > Platacanthomyidae > Typhlomys > Typhlomys cinereus. The sequence goes on along the minus strand of JALPQD010000317.1, from coordinate 2,734,683 downwards.
GACTGCGTGCCTCTCTGCTGTTGCCAGGCCTTGGAATAGCCGCATCTGCCAAGAATGATCCAGATGCCAGTTTGCCGGCGAGCGAATGAGTGAGTGTCTGGGTGACTCAGTGCTGACGCTACAGTCTTTAAGCTGGTGTTGCGAGAAAGGCAGCAAGCGTCCACCGCCTAGGGTTATCATTTCATGTAAAATAGCAGCAGGAAGGGGACAGGAACAGAAGATCTAATAGTGGTTTGGGTGAGGGTTCCCCAAATGTGCATGTGTTTAGTCCGGTCTTTAAGGTAGCACTAATGGGAAGAGGCGGGGCCTGTGTTAGGCCTCAAGTCACTTGTTGGGTGTCTTTAAAGCATTCCTTAGCCCCTTCTTCTTTCTCTATTATGCTTCCAAGACACAAAGAGAGTGGTTTTAGTCTGTCGCATGCTTCCCCTGTGACATGCTGCCTTGTCACAAGCCCCAAGAGACAGGGACCAGCCCATCGGGAACTGGAGTCTCCAAAACTGTAACCTTTTTTTTTAAAAAAATATATATGTGGGTATGAGGTGTGTATGCATGAGTGGACACACATACTCAATGAGTGTGTGTACCCTTGGAGACCCAAAGGTGATAAGAAATCATGCTCGATGGCTCTACCACCTTACTGCTGTGAGCCTGGGTTTTCCACTAAACCAAGATTATGCCATTAGGACTAGTGTGGCTAGCCAGCTTGCTCTGGGGATTCCCAGGTTCTGTCTTCCAAGGCTAGAATTACTGGTGGGACACCACACCCACCTGGCATTTTCAGTAGGATCTGGAGATCTGAACTCAGATCTTTTTGCTCTCCATCTCTCCGACCCAAAACTGTGTGTGAGTTTTATAAGCTGGCTCTCAGGGGCGGTTGTGACCATTGAAGCTGAGGACACACTAAGGTCTCTCTCTGTAGCCTCAAGCAAGCTGACGGTCTTCCTGACACTTGGCCCGCCCATCTGTTAAGTGCAGAAGTGGGCAGTAGGCCCCAAGGGGTACCTGGCAATACGCGGGAGGCACTTCATGAAGGGCAACTGCTGCGTCTGGGATCTGAACATTGGTCTCCTCTCTTACTCAGCGACCTTGGCTAGTGGGTGAGTGTTTCTGAGCTGCAGCGTCATTGTCTATAGACTGCGGAAGTATCAGTACTTTCTACCTTGCTGTGCTAGGGACACAGTGAGAGAGTGTGCCAACTGGTCTTCACAAGGTCCTGCGGGCACAGGCTGTTCCAAGAAGGAGGGTGAGCCACAGACAAATGGGCAAGGCTCAGGGATGGAGCCCGGGTAGTTCACAGTGTGGATTGGGAGGTGGGTAGCACCAGTCTGTGCCAGGCTGGTCCCTTTGGATATGGTCACAGGGCAAACGCTCAGAACCACCCTGAGACCTTCTCTGGCCAGAAGTCTGTCCATCAGACATCAGGAACCTGTCCAGCAAGTCTCTGCTGGGGAGGTGGGGGGGAAGGGGCATTCAGGGCAGGCAGGTGACAGTAAGGGACACCACACCTCAGCTGCCCTCCAAGACCGGAGTGCGCATATACCCAAGCAAGAGCGAGATGAGGGCAAAGGCCACATCCTGCACACCCCTCGGCATGACCCTCAGGGCCCCCTAACTCTGGGCTAAACCTGGAAGAGTGGCTCCTCAGAGGTCACCAAGACTACCAGAGCCACATTCCTAGCTCTCCACGTGGGAGAGTTTAAGGTGGAAATTCCAAGTCCGGGCCACTCCCGACCAGGCAGGACAAAGCACCACAGTGGAATTCACAGATGGTTCAATCACTCGGGCCTACAGCAAACTCCAGCAGGCAGGATTTCTGGTTTGGGCCTCTTTTGTTCTTCAAGGAATTTCTAGCACCTAGCAAAATGCCTGGCACTCAGGAGAGTGGCTAATAAATGTTGAAAGGAGAGACGTATCAATGAAGCAGGTAAATCAGAATGACTAAATTCAAATTTCTATATGAATCCATCTGATAAGTCCCCAGGGTCTAAGCCAGGAGAGGGGTAAACCACATGTGAACGAATGACCAAGTCGATCGCTGAGTCAGTAACACCAGAGAATGGGATTTCTCTGAAGCAAAGAATTTCATGTGCTCCGTGCATGCAACAGTGCTTGGAACACACAGAGTGTTGATAGCGCAAGACCCCAGCCTTCCATAGACTACAGAGGAAGGACATACAAAGAAGTCGCCCGACTCCCGGCTACCACTCTCCTCACGTTTTTTTTTTTTTTTAAATAATTTGTGGGTCATTTTTAATTGTTGAGGCAGTAATACTTGGTTCATGAACAGAGAGGTGAAATAAATAGCTTATATATATATAATATATATAATATAGCTGGTTTAAAAATCTTCCCTTATCATTGGTGTACTAGGTCACGTGAGTCACGGAAAGTCCGTAGCAGCATCCTCCAGAACTGCGAGCAAGGCAGGGTCACCATGATTGGACGAGGCGTCTGTCGTCGGAAGGTCGGGGCGCGGAGAATTCCCAGGGGCACGCCTTCCCTGCGCGGTGTCGGGGACAGCTTGCAGCGGACAATAAATAAATGACTGCAAACCAGAGAGCGATTCTTGTTGGGGTCTGGGGTGGGGAGAAGGGACGGGAAATGGGGGAAACGGATGAGGGGAAAGGGTTCCTACTTTCTCTTCGTTGTTTTTTTTTTTTTTTTTTCCTTTTTCTGTTTTTTGACTTTTGCTTTCAGAACCTTTGGGAAAAAGGACTTTGGTTTCTTGCCGTTAGTTTCCTCGTTCAAGTCCTCCTCCAGGGACATGTTTTGAGTCATCACCCCTTGAGAGAGGCAAGCACCTGTGGGTTGACGACACTCCCCTTGGGTGAGAGTCTTTTGCCATCGGTGAAGCCTACCGCCCCTCCCCCCAAGAGTTCAGGTTCAGTTTTTGTCTTCTTTTAACACAATGTACAAAAATAGAGCTTCTTCCTTATTTTTCATGTAAAAATATTCCTCTGATGCAGTCCTCTGGGAGTGAGCGTCGGCCGGGTCCCTGCGATAGCAGGGTGGGGGGCCCTAGCCTGGGTGCGTGGGGCGGATCCGCCGGGACCGCTTGGTCACTGTCGTGTACTTGAAGGGTTTCTGCAACTCAGTCTGCCCCTTGGGGTAGCGCTTCATGAAGTGCACATCCTGCTGGTTCTCACGGGTCTTGGGGCCCTTTCGGGGTCGCCCCTTCTTGGTGAAGCCCACATACCAGCCTGAGTACCTGGCCGACATCAGGGCCGTGTAGTTGTTCTCTAGAACCTTCTCGATGAACACACACTCCTTGCTGGTACCGTCGGGCTGTGGCGGAGACAGAGAGAAAAACCAAGTCAACAACCTCTATTAAGTGTGGCCAAGCAAAGAGTTTGCAGGGAGGATATGATACACTGGACGGCAGGTAGAGGGGCGCGGCGTGGTGCAGAGGGACCAGGCCGAATGGTCATGGCCCGCCGGCCCAACAGAGGGGACCTGTCTGAGCTCTCCACTTCCCAACGTGTCAGTGGACCTTTGCCGCGGATCCCTCCGTCTTCCTCCATTGTGCAATTAGGAACCACAGTCTCACTGTTACCAGGCAGTCTCACTGTTACCAGGAGTTCCCCAAGCTCCTCCCTCACACATGACGCCCCGCCTCACCCCTAGAGCCAATCAAACATTACCTCCCACCCAGGGCCTGGGACCCAAGCCAGCCAATCAGTGTGCTTCTTGAGAATTTGCAAGTAAGTGGAATCTCCAGTCTCCTCCATCTACCCCACCATAACCAGAAAACAGGCTTGGCTTAAGCTTGAGGAATGTGGAAGCCGTAGTGAGGGCAGCCGTGCACCGTGCACCACCGTGGAGGGGAATCTTGCAGGGATTGCTGCCGGAGCCGGGCAGATGAGAGAAAGCACGAGACCTGTCACGTGACATGGGCTCTGGGTCCAGCTGCCTCGGCAGCTCGCCTTACATCATGGCTCCGTGGGCCAACGACGGCTCATTTCCTTCAGCCCAGCCGATGCTGAATGCTCTCATTCGCCACAGAAATGAGTCCTGACAGATTTGCTCAAAATCCTCTGACATGCCGTCAGCTCCTTGACCTCACGGTGACGGCGCAACACAAACTCCACTCCACGTGGCGTATGTTTAGGTTGGTGTGACATAGCAAGGCCGAGGGCCTCCAAAAATAAGAGCCGTCACCTGGCCAACTCCATAGAATGAGCTAAGTCTTGGGAGACTAGGCATGCAGGCTTAGGAGCCAAAGGCTGAATGGATTCTAGCACTTCCTGTGTGGCCTCTGGCTGATTGATTCGTCTGTGTGTGTGTGTGTGTGTGTGTGTGTGTGTGTGTGCGCGCGCGCGCGCGTGCATGTGTGCGCACTTGTGGAGACCCAAGGGTGACATCAGGAATTATTCTGGATTGCTCTACCTCCTTCTTGATTTGTCCTGCAGTTTCCTAACTCCTGCATTTCCAGAATGGGAACTACCGGCAGCTGCCATTTCCACCTCGCATTTTAAGGTGGGATCTGGGGATCCGAACTCAGGTTCTTTTGCTTGTGAGGCAAAGGCTTTTAACCACTGAGCCATCTCCCCAGTTCCCATTCCATCTTTCTGGACCTCAAGAGTTCCTCGAGGGCGAGTGCCGCCACAGCCTGTGTCACTCAGCTGCGGCGGGAGGAGGGCTTCCCGGCCTCCTTCTGGAGCAGCCGAATCGCTCATGGGAAGAGTGGAGAGAATACAGAGTTGGAAAGCCTAGAGCCGTCGAGTTTCCAATGAACATCTCCAAATCCAGGCCGGGCCCACTCCTCGTTCCGGACAGCCGCCTGGCCAAGTTGGAAGGCCAGCAGTCTTGGCTGTGCGTGGAGACGGAGGTGTGGGTTCCAGCCTTTTGTTTGAAGTGGAAAACGGGCTGGAGCTTCCAGGAACATTCACCTTTGAGCGGAGGGCAAGCCTGGGCCCTGCAGACAGAGTGCTGAACTCTGCGGAAAGGGACAGGCGGGGGACGGGACCGTGCTCTCTGGGCAATGCCATCCTTCTAGGAGGCTACAGAACAGAAAGGGGCAGGCTCAGGACACCACCCCGGCACCCAGAAGGCACGATGGGTGAGGATGGCGATGATGACTACTGGGACGACAGTAATCGCTGGGCTCTAAGTTCCTCCCCTCCCCCACCCCGGAAAATTCTAGAAACTGCCTGTCTAGTCTGAGTCCAGGTTCTTTGTCTGTTCTTGACAAAAGCCAAAGCAATCGGAACAAAGGTCTACACCATCCTGCTTCAAGGCTCAGCTCTGCAACTGCTTCCTCCGGGAAGCCTTCCCTGACTCTCATCTCTCTCTCTCTCTCTCTCTCTGAGCAATCCCCACCCTTGGTGCAGTGAGCTGCACTGTGCGGCATGCACCATCTGCAGCAGCCCTTTGCACCTGTCCTTCTTCCCCCTCCCCACGCTCCCAGAGCAACGCGGCATCTGCAGGGGCTCCTGAGGTCAAAACTGCTTCAGGTTTGCTCTTTCAGAGGGGTAAATGTAGGGCTCAGCCCAAGGCAGGGGCTGGTGGTCAAGTGGACGAGCAGCTCTCAGGGAGGATGTGGGATTGGGGGGGGGGGTCTGAACCTGTCACAGTCTCACAGGAGGGCATGCTGGTCAAGAGCCAGAGCCAGCTGAGGCTGCAGAGTGCTACTGCCCGCGTGGCCTCTCTCATGGCCTCTCTCTACTTGCTCACTCGGTACTGGTTGAGTGCCCACCACATTCCCACGCCCATGGCATCATTCAGTTCTCTTAAGTCAGCTGCTGAGGTTAACTCTATGTGGAGCGCAGAGGCAGAGCTGCACGAGGCAAAGGGCTGGGGGAGGGGAGGCGCTGCTACCCCAAACCCCTCACCTCCCCTGGGGGTCACAGAGTCACCACAGCACAAAGGGAGACTTCGGATGTACTACAGGCTAGCCCAGGGCCTGGTGTGCATTGTGCATGCTCAATATGTGTTTATGCTTACTTCAGAGCGCTGGGCATCTCCTGGGAGCCAGCTGTGGGGCCTGTGATATATATGCATGGACCCTCCACACTCAGGTAAAAGTATGAGGCTAACAGCAGGTCGCACCAGACTGTTTTTTGACCCCCTCTATGATTCTACTGAGTCAAGTACAAAGGCTTAAAACACACACGTGCTTGGGCCCCAACCCCAGAAACTCTGATTCCGTTGGTCAGGGGCAAACGTCAGTATTTAGAGACTAAGTGGCCATGCTGCCTTGGGGGACGGGGGTCAGTGGAATTCAGTCCTCTCTCCTCCATCTCCCATCCCCTTATTTCCAAGCCGAGGTCCTAATCTTCCTGAATCCTGATGACATCATTCACCGCTACGAGACTTGCCTATCACCAGAACGACCTCCTGACTTTCTTAGCTCTGTAAACCTCCCCATGCCTTTCTGCTGAAAGCAGTTTGAGCTTTCGGTTACTTGCAACCAAGGTGTCTTAACAAAGATGTGCTGAAGAGTGGGGTCCCCACTGCCCTGCAAGACTTGGAGGCTCTGCTGCTCCCAAAGGACAAGTGGGGGAAGAGGTGGAACATCTGATCAGCGCGAGCTGCTCAGCAACCGAAAGACTCGCTGCCTCCCTCCAGGTGGATGTGGTCCAGGGGAGTGGCCGGGAGCAGGCAGCTGCGGGCGCATGCAGATCTCTAGGACACAGGCTGGCTGCATCGGGCGGTGCCGCAGATGGACGGACTCAGTCAAGAGCTAGTGCGTCTGAAACCGCTGGCAGAGACATGCAAGGTTCGCATCCTAGAGTCCATAGGGAGAAGAAGCTGTCCCGCTCCAAGGAAGCAGAGCTCAGCGATGTCACCCAGAGGTGATATCAAGACCTGGCTTCAGACCGGGAATGTAGTTCAGAGGGGGTGGGGGGCTGAGGCCCGCAAGGCTAGCTAGGGGCAGCAGTGTCTGTAAAGGGCTGGCACTAACTGGTCCAACCCAGAGAACCCCAGGGCCCAGCCCGTGTAGGGCAGAGAGCCTGTGGACAGCAAGTAGCCAGGCCTGGATGTGGACAGGTGGATGGAAGCCATAGAGCCCCTGTGCCCAGACGAAAGGAGGTGAGAGGGGGCATGGAGGCAGGAGGGCGCAAAGGAGCGAGCGAAGGCGGCAGCAGGGGGCCCGGGCCTGCCTGGCTGCTGCGCCCCGAGCCAGCTGAACCGTCACCAATATTAATGACGGGAGAGAGGGCGAGGGGGCAGGAAATCGGAGCCGGCTCCTGTGGAAGCCGTGACTCAGCGGCCAGCCGGCGGGCGGGAGGCAGCCGGCGGCGGCGGGGGCGCGGCCCGAGGGGACGGGGCTGCTCTTCTGACCCCGCCACCGGCCCCCTGGGGTCAGGATGCCGGGAACCGCGCAGGCGGGAGGCGGCGCGCCGGGCGGCGCGGACACCGGGCACGGCCAGGTGCCGCAGCCCCCACTGCGGGCAGGCAGCGCCGGGAAAGCCGAGCCTGGAGCTCGACGCAGGTCGGTCTGGGAGGAGGCCCAGGCGGGCAGCAGAACAAAGCGCCCGACGCGGGGATCGGCTGGCCAAGACCCGGAGCGGCCAGGCCAGGGGGACCCAGCGCCCGCGCCCGGGGCCCGACGCCCCAGCCGCGGCCGGGACCCCCTCGCCGGCCGGCCCGCGACGGCGGAGAGTGAATCACTAATTGAAACCACTCCTCGGCATCCCAAACTTTTCGGATTACTATTCTGTTGCAGCTTCAGTTGGTATGGGCGTGTGGCTGGACTCTTTCCCTTCCAAACCCGGCTCTGAATCCCGCCTAGCGCTAGGATGAACCCTGGGACAAAGGCTTTGGGATTTGTGGCCAAGCCTTAGCCGTCCCTTCTGTGAAGGGGGGTTACCTGGGGAGTATTTCCCTGGAAGAAAGTAGGTGCGCAATTAAAGGAGGCCCCTGTTACTCAAATGACAATTCAATGGCCCTCATCCTTGAAAAAGTGCAGAAATGGGGATTCAAGAAATAAAAAATGGCTTCAATAAGACTGGCCATTTTCCTGTGCCCCAACAAGGTATAATGAACCAGGTAGCCCAGGGGCCTGGTCTCCAGGCAGAGCCACAATCTCGGGGCAGGGAGCGTCTGTTGATGACGTGGTCTTGAACACAGGGAATGAGTACGTGACCTCCAGGCAGGAAGTAAAAACGCTGAGAGGCATCCTCGTGGGAACAGCCACCCCAGCCCGTGGGTCCGCCCCACCCCAACCCTAACGTGTGCCTGCAGCTCTCTGGCCTGCTCCACAGTAATGGAATCTTCTTGAAACGCTAGAACCGTGAGGCTCAGCACTGAGCAGTCCGCCGCGCTGCTTCCGGAGGTGTTAAAATGATGATTGCAGCCACAGCCCTTGGATTGCCTGTTCCCAGTTCCTAGATATCAGGGGAGCATGGGCAGTGCCCCAGGGCCTGAGAGGCTTCTCTCTCACTATGGGGAATCTAAAACTACACACACACACACACACACACACACACCAACAGAGACACTTCGGCTTGGCAGCAGCAGGCACAAAGGGGGTGACAGCTGAAGACTGCAGGGGAACTGGTCTCCGCCACATGTGCACTCGCACTTACACCCACTTGCTCCCTGGACCTGTTTTTCAAGTAGGGCCCACAGGAGCCAGAGTTGCTGGAAGGGACCCCCAAGTTCCAGACCGCGATCACTCACCTTCCCCACGAGCTTGCCTTTTCGGTTCATACACAGATAGAACTCCGTCTCCTTGCCCTTGATCCGGACTTGACTCCCGAAGGTATCTGTCTCCACTAGGAGCTGGGCTTCGAAAGGCAGAAGGAGAATAAGACACGCTTTTTAACCAGGGGCAGTGGTATATAGGTCCAGCGACACGGTCCCCAGCCCTCTCCCTGGCCACAGGTTTTCCCAAAACGGGGAAAAACTCCAGTGGGTCTCATGGGACCACCCCTGTCCTGGGCAGTGAGGGGAGAAGGGAGGGGGAAGCTGCTAGCACCTGACCCCCGCCATGAGTCTCTGAGCTCTGGCTCGGGTCTGAGGGAAGTTCTTCTGCCCCCTGTGGCTACTTAGCCGTGTGCCCTGCCCCGGGGCCCACTAAAGCATGGTCAACAGCCATAGAAACAGCTCAGAACAGTTGCAGTCTCGGAAACAAACAGGTACATGCATACACACATACACACACACACACACACACACACACACACACACACACACACACACACACGAGTCTTTGGACTTCATGCTGTTTCCTTCAAAGGCTAGGCCAAATGTCTCTTCATCCAGGACAAACACATCTGGAGCCCTTGCTAGTGCCACCTGACACGGGCAGACACACCGGGGAAGATGTGCCACCACCCCCCCCCCCCCCGGGGACAGGGAAGCATAGTCAGACTCTCCCACTTCCCTGACCTGAATGGTACCTAAGTCCTGAGAGCACCAAAGTCCAATCACTACCCAGTTTCCACTCACCCAGGCTTGAACCCCCCCATATCCTGGGCACCTCCTCCCTCCATCAGACCACACCCCCCAGTACAGTACAGTGTGCTTCTGGGTAAGCTCCCTCCTTTCTGGTCTGAACCCGTGTCCTGTCTCCCATTCCCACCCGCCTCCCTACAGCTGCTTTCTCTGGCTGCGACCCTCTCGGGTCTCACATTCCCTTCCCTGACCCTTCCCTTCTCAGCACCTGCCCCTCCCTCAGCCACAAAAGTTTAATTAGAATGACAAGGGACTTGCTTCTCCATAACAAAAATCATAGCCCCGAATTCCTGAGTACAGTATCCTTGGAGCCGCAAGGAGTGTACCTCGGTGCCCCTAAAATACACTAGGTATGATTTTAATAAAAAACATTTACAAATATAGGCCCTGGTATCCTGCTGTGAAAATTGAAGCCATCTGGAACTCGAGATTTCTATAATTAATCTAGCCCTCCTTTGACACCACCACTAATTAAAATATGATACCCACCTTTCCAAGGGGAAAAAAAAAGAATTTACATAAAATTTAAAGATCTAACAAGAATTTCGCAATTCTGGAAGCGAGGGGAGGCACATTCTTCTCTCCCCCTTCCTCCATCCTGGTAAACACTGAGTCAGACATGTGAACAAGGTCTGAGTGGAGGGCAGGTGGGATTCGAGCCCTTAACCAACCAACCCTCTCCCCTCTACGTTTCCCTCATCTCCTCAGTTCCATCCATTCTCAGTAGGGAAAGTTTCAGTGGCGCTGAAGCAGAGTGTAGTGGGGATGGCGAGAGTTCTGTGCGTGACCATCAGCGTGAGCTGGCAGGGCCTTGGGGCTGCGCAACGTGAGCGCCTTGCCTTGCAGCTGGGAGAGGAAACTCCCTGACCTGCATCAAAGTCACGCTGCAGGAAACAGTGGAAAACCAGGCTGTGCGCTCGAGTAGAAGCGAGCCTGCTCCCCCCCCCCCCCCCCCCCCCCCCGTACCTCAACCCCTGCTCTGAGCCTGCTCGGCCCCCTCCAGGCACAGGCACCCCACACCAGGAGAGGCACCGAGATGCCCACGTTGGGATCACAGCTCTGTTTCTCTCCCTGGCGTTTCCACCCCGGGGCTGTGTGACTTGTAGCCCCAGTGTGTGACAACACTCTTCTCTGAGCCTTAGGTGCAAGGGAGTGCGGATCAACTGTGCTGCGTCCTTCTGGAGTAGCAGGTGAGAGGGCGGGGGGGGGGGGGGGGAGATGGTGGGAGCAGCATTGGGACTGAAGCCCACGACACCCTCCCCCCCAGCAAGTCCAAGAATAGACCATGGCATCTGCCCTCCCCGCACATGCTCCAGTCTCTGTCCACTGTGTGCAAGATCTGGCTCCCACAGGAGCCAACCTAAGCCATCCAGAGGTAGGGGGGCCTTATCCCCATTTTCAAGACGGACAAGTGAGGTGCCCACCAGCGGCCCAACAGAAGGTCTGGGGTACAAGACCTTGCCTCTGTGCCAAAGTTGAACAGCTCTGAGAGCCACACCCCCAAACTCAGCCCCATCACTCAGCTCAGGCCTTTCCATAGAACTGTTAAAGGGCTTGGGACTCGGGCTGGGGTACTCTACTCCCCACCGGCCTGCCCACCCTCTCTGCACCCTGGACAGGTCTGCGCATGGCTGCTAAGAGTCTGCTCTTCCCGCTCATGGGACGGGCCGTGGAATGCAGTGGAGCGACCGAGACGCCACTGAGTACGTGACATAATGAGGAGGAGCCAGGCCAGAATTTATTAAAGTCTTTGGGGAATAAGAGAGAGAGAGAGAGACTACACCCCAGCCCAGTTGTCCAGAGCCTGCCTGCCTGACTCTAAGACCCAAGCTCTTCTTGGGTCAGTTCATCCGCAGAGCTTGCAGCTGGCCTCTGAGGACAGACATGACATTATGTCGCTCGCTCCAGCCTGCACAGCTGGACAGCCGCCTCTCTCTGCCACTCTTGCCCTTCCTTCCACACATTATCCAGAGGAACTCTTCAAAAATATTGATTTGATTACATTCCCTCCCTGTTGAAAAACCCCTCGGGGGATCGCCCAGGATACTTGGAGGGAACCCCAAAGTCTTTCCTGGCACTCTCATTACAGTGCAGATCCCTACTGTCCCCATTGCAAACCCAGACAGACACATGGGCTTCCTTGTTGCAGCTCCAGCACAGTGAGCTCTGCGAGTGCAGTGAGTGCAGTGAGCGCAGAGTGCAGAGAGCTCAGGAAGTGAGGCACTACCGATTCAGGGAGACCCTAGCCCGGGCTCCCGCTACGGACATGCCCCAGACATGTCCCAATAGAGGAACCATACAGGCGGAAGGATGAACAACCAACGGGAAGCGGCCATCTAACCTGCCCCTGAGATGGACACCTAGTAAACAGTCAAATGATTGGTGGCTGTCCCCAGCAGAAAGATGGCCACACCTGATTGGACCCCGACCTTATATAAGCCCAAACACTTCCTGAATAAAGCTGAGCCTGCAACCAACTTGTCCTCTGCCTGCTGCTTCTCGCCTGACTCCCGGAGTCTGGGTGGTGGTGACCCCGCGCTGGCTCACCCATTTGCCTTGAGCCCACGAGGCCCCTGATGTTTCCCCTCCTTCCCGCAGCTGGCCTGGTGGGGATTCGGCAACAAGTAAGTGCAATGAGCACAGGGTGCAGTGAGCGCAAGAGTGCAGTGAGTGCAGTGAGCACAGTGAGCGCAGAGCGCAGTAAACACAGAGTACAGTGAGCGCAGACTGCAATGAGTTCAGAATGCAGAGTGCAGTGAGCGCAATGGTGCAGTGTGCGCAAGAATGCAGTGAGCGCAAGAGTGCAGTGAGCGCAAGAGTGCAGTGTGCGCAAGAATGCAGTAAACACAGAGTACAGTGAGCGCAGACTGCAATGAGTTCAGAATGCAGAGTGCAGTGAGCGCAATGGTGCAGTGAGCGCAGGGTGCAGTGAGTGCAGAGTGCAGTAAACACAGACTGCAATGAGTTCAGAATGCAATGAGTTCAGAATGCAGAGTGCAGTGAGCGCAGGGTGCAGTGAGCGCAGGGTGCAGTGAGCGCAGGGTGCAGTGAGCGCAGGGTGCAGTGAGCTCAGGGTGCAGTGAGCGCAGGGTGCAGTGAGCGCAGGGAGCAGTGAGCTCAGGGAGCAGTGAGCGCAGGGTGCAGTGAGCTCAGGGTGCAGTGAGTGCAGGGTGCAGTGAGCGCAGAATGCAGTAAACACAGACTGCAATGAGTTCAGAATGCAATGAGTTCAGAATGCAGAGTGCAGTGAGCGCAGGGTGCAGTGAGCGCAGGGAGCAGTGAGTGCAGAGTGCAGTAAACATAGACTGCAATGAGTTCAGAATGCAATGAGTTCAGAATGCAGAGTGCAGTGAGCGCAGGGTGCAGTGAGCGCAGGGAGCAGTGAGCGCAGGGTGCAGTGAGCGCAGGGTGCAGTGAGCTCAGGGTGCAGTGAGTGCAGGGTGCAGTAAACACAGACTGCAATGAGTTCAGAATGCAATGAGTTCAGAATGCAATGAGTTCAGAATGCAGAGTGCAGTGAGCGCAGGGTGCAGTGAGCTCAGGGTGCAGTGAGCTCAGGGTGCAGTGAGCGCAGGGTGCAGTGAGCGCAGGGTGCAGTGAGCTCAGGGTGCAGTGAGCGCAGGGTGCAGTGAGCGCAGGGTGCAGTGAGCTCAGGGTGCAGTGAGCGCAGGGTGCAGTGAGCGCAGGGTGCAGTGAGCGCAGGGTGCGCAGGACGCTGCTTCACCAGGGCCTTAGCACTTGTGATTCCCTCTGCCCGGAGGTTGGTTTGCCCTAGCAGCATCTCATCTCCCAGGCAACCTAATATCACCACCTTCCAGAAACTCCCCTGACCATGCTGTTAGCACCACCTTCCCCAACACACACACACACACACACACACACACATACACAGATCCACAGTCCTCAGCACTTCAAGCCTGTCTACTGTGCTGTGATTTGGATCTGAAACTTCCCCCAGATGGATTGGTATGAAGCTTAGTTATCAGCCTGTAGACTCTCAGGGCCTGAGAGGAAGAAGCTAGGTTATCTGGATAGACCTTTGAAGGGACATTGGTACCCACAGCACTTTCTGTCTCTTTTTGTTTCCTGGCTACCATGAAGGAAGCTTGCTCTGCCCTGCACTCCTGTCGGGATGTTCCGCCTCACCTCAGGCCCAGAAGCAAGGGGCAAGCCAGCCATGAACCAAACTTCCACAGAAGCAAGTCAAAGCGAATTTTTTTCTCTTTTAACAGGGTGGATCACCTCAGGTATTGTGCTATGGCCTAAAGCTGAGGATTTGAACCAGCCTCTGATTCCACAGGCGTCTCTCTGCTCCCTCCTCCTATGGCTCCTGGAATTGCTCATGCCTCACTCTTTCTAGGACTCTGGGCTTCCACCCACCCAGCCCCAGCCTCAGTGACAAAAAGAAAATCTTTAGCTGTGTGATGAAAGGAGTCTGTGGGCCAGGACGTCCAAGACCTCTTCCACTTCTGCCCTTCCAGGAAAGGCCAGTGATGCACTGATATGGAGCCCACAATAAGCCAAACGCTCCATGCCAGTTACCCCAACACTATCACATTTAATCCTTACAACAGTCCCATGAGGACAGCACTGCTGCCCTCATCCCCGCCTTGCACATGGGGAAACGGAGTCTCTAGAGCACACGTGACGGGGGAAAACTGAAAGCCAGGCAGGTGGGCTCCACAGTCTTGATCTTCCCACTCCACCCCTCCGTTCCTCCCCAGGGACGTGAATGCTTATGGGAGAAGTGGTGTTCTGCTCTCGGGCCTTACTCAGATAAAAATGTCTACAGAACGAAAAGTTGGGGGCCATCCTCCTCAACTCTGTTTCAAAGTGACTTTGAAGGAGGAAGAGTCCCTGGGAAACCTTAAAGAAGACACTTCAAGTCCCCATGGGGAGACGGCGAAGCCCTTAGGAACATCCAGCACTGAGAGGAAAAGGAGCCCCCCTAAACGCCCTGCCATCTCCTCCAGCTCTGCCTCCAGAGCGGAAGGCAGCAGAGGCAGGAGGGAGAAAGCTCTCACAAGAGGTACCTTAGTGTGTGTGTGTGTGTGTGTGTGTGTGTGTGTGTGTGTGTGTAGTAAAGGGCACCCAAGTGTGTTGCCTGTGGAGGCACAAGACCAACATCAGGCATCATCCTGATGTTTTGCTCTGGGGTTTCCCAGGTTCTGTCTTCCAGGACTGGAACTGTAGGCCACTGCCATATTCACCCACATTTTTACATGGAATCTGGGGGATCCAAATTCAAACTCAAGAAAACTTTTTCCATGAAACTCTCCTGCTGTCTCTGTGTTCCTCTTGAATGCCTGGAGAATAAAACCGGTACCTCTAATCCTAGCATTGGAGCAGCTGAAGCAGGATCATGAGTTCAAGTCCAGCCTAGACCTGCAGAAAGATGCCTCATCTCAAGAATAATAATAAAAAAAGGAACTAAAGCAGCCAAGCCTATGCGAACACCCACTTGTGTGGGCTAAGTACGGGATGTTTCCCTGGATGCCGATAGCACTCCTGAGGGAAGTGTCACAAGAGTGACATCAGTTTACAGATGGGCACGCTCAGGCAGCTCAGTTAAAGTTACTTGCCCAGAGTCACACAGTAGGGCCAATGCCTGAAAACAGTCCGGGCAACTGTATCCAAAGCTCACCATGCCAGGCAGGGATTCAGCCCTGGCTGGACCGGGAGAGTGAGGGCGGGCAGCGCGAGCCACACGGGCAGAGAAGAGACACGTGGTCCCGACAGACAGACTGGCCGACTGACTGCAGTGTGGGTGCCGGGCTGGCCTTCCCAGGATGACACAAGATCTCTACTCACAAACTTTGGGTCCGAAGCATAGAAAACAGCATGGGAAGACAGAGACAGTCAATCCTCCAGTGAGAGGCAGCCCCGAGAACAGAGCAGAGGACAGGGGGTCCCCCCTGCACCTGGAGAAGTCCCACTGAGACCCGCATGGAAACCCCCAAGGACAAGCAGGACCCTATGTGAAGATGCGTGAGAGCGATGGCTGATACCTTCCGGAGCTGCCGATCCCTCCACAGACAGCACGTCCCAGGTCCACCAAAGGGACGGGAGAGCCCTGTCCCTCTCCCTACAGCATGAAGATGGGCTGGCCATGCAGGTGGGAGGGGCGCCCTTTCTCAAACCATTTCTATCACTGTGACACATGCTGGTGTATCTGCGTGCACACTGCAGCATTCAGAGCCCCCACACACACACACAGCTCCCTTTCTAAGAAGTCCCTGAGGACGCTGGCAAGCCACGTGGACTCGCCAGAAAGGAAGACGTAGAGGAAAAAAATCAATAGGATTGATTAGAAGCTATCTTTAATCCTAGCTGTAGCTCGAGTACAGGATGGGATGGGGGAGACGTGGGTGGTCACCGCTCCCTAGGGACCACAGCTATGGGACAGGAGCTCGAGGGTAAGAGAGGCCTGGGTTGCTTCCCAGTGGGGTCCCTGGAGAAGTCAGGTTTGTCTCTCTATATAGTCTCCTGGCAAGGCAGATTCGAGGATGAGGTAGGGAGCGTTGATTTACCACATGGTTACCGTGTGCCAAATAGGGGTCCTGGTGCCTTCCCAAGGGAGGGAAAAACCTCTTCTTGCACTGATGCCCCAGAAGTCCCTGGATCCCACTCTCAAATGCATGCAGGAGGTGTCCCTGCACTTGGCCAGCTCAAGCATACAGTGAATACCCCCCAGTGGCTGTCTCTCGGTCCAAGACATGGCAGCGAGGCCCGCAGCACCAGAAGCCCCACCCTTCAGAGTTTGTGCTTTCCAGAAAACCAAGCAAGGAACTGGACACACCAAATGCCAGGCGGTGTGGGAAAAGGACGGCTGGAAGGATGGGGGGATCCTGTAAAGGGGACAGTCTGGGGGGGGCAGACTATGCAAGAAAGGGTGGGAGAACCCAAGATTTGGGTGGTCTCAGGAGTGGAGCCAGCCGGCGCTTCTGACCGCCTGGAGGACTTGGCCCTAGGTGACAGGCGCCGTGGCACAACGAGATGACATTTTGGACCCGTGGACTGTGGGGTCCCGCTCCTGGGGGGGGGCTACTGGATCAGGAAGCCTCGGCCCCAGTGACAGCCGGCAGCCCAAAGAACTTGGCTCTTGGCTCAACCATTTTTCCAGCAAGTACAAGGATGGGGAAAAGGAGTAAGAAGACCCCTTGCACACCACCCTTGTTACCAGCTCAGAGAAAGTTCTTCCTCCACGAGCCAAGTGAGGCAGCGCACATTTGATTCATCCAACCACCTCTAATGGGGGGTTCACTCTCTGCCAGGACTCGCACTGAGCCCTGAGATGACAAAGAACACAGCAAAGCCGCTGCCTCGAAGGACTTCACCGCGACCCCCTCCATAGAGTCCCCGCCGGGACAATGGCAGGCACGGGAGCTCAGGAGCGCCCTGAACCGGGGTCTCCAACTGCGCAGACTCACCCGTGTCTGAACCAGAGAAAGCCTGAAGAGCAGTAACTCGCACCCACAGCCCACTCACAGACGTCATGGGGAACCAAGGTCCCCAGGAAAGGGGAGATGGACTCAAGGTCGCCATTCCCAGTGGCGGATGAGGAAACTAAGGCCAGCGCTGCTCACAGGCTGCTCAATGGCGAAGCCGCTGCACTGCACGCAGGAGTCCCGCTTCCTAGCCCAGGGCTGGTCTTTGAATTAGCACTTGCCTCAGGCCAGAGGTGACCAGGACCAGAGCAGCAATGCAAGCCCAAGTAGGCAAGTGCCCCCCATTCCCCATCCTCCTATCCCCCGACCCCCATCCCCCACCCCATCAGCCTCTCAGCCTCCCACCCTCTGATCTGTCTTCTCCCCTCCAGTCAAGCCAAAGCGCAGAAAAGCTCTGGATCCCAGAATACAGATGCAAAGGGCCTGCAAGAGAACGGAGACCCTGCAAGAGAACCGAGAGCCTGCAAGAGAACCATCTGCCGCTTCAAGGCTCGGACAGGGTTCCTGGGTCAGAAATCCTGTGCTACAGAGGTGAGACCTGACCACCAACAGACCCGCCGCTAAGGCTGAGTGTGGTAAGGATTCCAGTCGCCAGTGTCCACCAGGATGCTGCCAGGCCTTAGCGTTGGCTGCACTTCTGAGCCGGCAGGTGATACGAGACCATGAAACCAAGTACATGTTCCAGGTCTGCGGTGGCTGAACCGGGTCCGGAGAAGAGGCAGCCAGTTCAGCTGCCCCCTGCCGCCCATCCCCCTGCGAGGAGGCCCCTGATGCAGATCCTGGAGCGCCCCGCGTCCTCCGGCCCTGGGTCCTGCCTGGCCACATAAATCACCTTCCCAATAATATTTGTATTGATCACATAGAGTGGAAGCTTCAGTTGGCTCCATTGTGTCACTTCCTCTCCCGGGGCTCACAGATGGGTCCCCCAGCCTCATCTGCGTTTCTAATGGCACATTGAAATGGAACAGTGGAAGCTTGCAAGACCCCATGCTGTCCTGGGGGGTGTGTTTTGGGGGGGTGGGAGTTGGAGGAGTCTCAACTTATTCCTTTAGGCCTGGAATTTTGCCGAGGTAGAAAAGAAACCAAAATGGGGCTGGCTGTGGAACCTTGAGGCCGGATTCCATCAGCATCACCTGTATCCTTGTCAGAAGCCCAGCTCCTGGGATCCCACCCTGACATACGAACGGACACCTTGACCAGACCCCGCCCTCGGAGAGTCACGCCCACCTTAACATCTAACCTGGAATTGCACAGAAGAGAAAGTGAGGCACACAGAAGGCAAAAGGCTTAAAAGGGGAGGTCAGGCCAGCGGAGCTAGAGGAAGTAGGCAGATCTGCGGCTCCTGCGGTAGGGGAAGGCCACGGTGGGCTCTGCTCCCTCCCCAAGCTCCACAGCCTGTCTCAGGGTGTGGACAGATGGCTCCATCAGAGTCTGACCCCCCCACACTCTCCCAGCCTGGAGGGGCCAACGTTGAGCTCTGGGGACGCCCCAGGAGGGCACCTCCTCCCCCCTGACCAGCCAGCTGCCCCTTCCATGGCTGCACTGGACAGAGAATCCCAGGGAAAACCACCACCTGGTTCTACCACACACAGCCCAGAGTCTGGGGGTGCCCCTCCCAAGAGTCAGAGGTCCGGCGAGGCAACAAGCAGCGGGGCTTGAGTCTGGGAGAAGGGAAGCTGTGGTCAGAAGAAGGGGGACAGACTGCGATGGAGAGAGAGAGAAAAGCAGAGAAATGGGCCAAAACAAAGAAAGGAAGAGGCCAGAACCAGGAAAGGAAGAGAGAGGAAGGGAAGGGAGCCGTAAGGGGTGACTGTGGAAGAAGGGAGGAGAGAGGCAGCTGGCGTAGAGGTGTTGAGGCCTGGCCAGACCCCGCCCAGCCCCCAGTGCAGTGCAGCTGCCACACAAGGCCTTACGGTGAGGTCAGTCCTGCCCTGGGGCTGTGGGAAAATAAATGGTGTCCAAGATAAAAGGTCCAAGAAATTATTTGTCTTGTTGTCATGTGTGCATGCATGTGTGTCCTGAGTGCCACGGGCAGGAGTCAGCCGCGTAGCATCCTAAGAAAAGACTTAGAGTGGCAGGCAGGGCACACACGCACGACCACCCCACCCTCCCCCAGCCACTGTCTCCGATGGGCTGGGGGCCTCTCTGAACCTGGACGCAAGGAGGTGGGGAGTACTTCCCAGAGAGGGAGGAGCACCAGGAGGCGCCCTGGCAGCCCCAACTTTTCCTGCCTGGTAATTTTAAATAATGAGTCTGAGCCCCAAGTTGTTTGACCAGTGTCTGTCTTGGGCAAATCCCTCTCCACGCTCCGGGAGATAGAGCTGCATCTGTTTTGCAAAAAAGGTAGGTTACAGAACCTGTGGCTCATGGTCCTCCAAGCTGTAAATACCCAAGTCTCATAGATGCACAGATTCAAGCCCCAAATACACACACACACACACACACACACACACGTGCTCACACATGCATGCATGAGGCTGTATCCCACGGCCACCAGCAGCATCCAGAGAGCATGACCAGGGGCATCCCTCCACCAAGTGTCTGAACTTTGGCTCAGTGGGGCAGAGGCTTAAGAAGCAGCCTCTGACATTTGTGATGCCACGCAAGCCGCCAGTGTTCACTAGGACACCGTGGAAACGGGACGCTTTCAATGTGTGGCTTGATACTCCCAAGGAGTCACTACTGTATCCCATCTTACAGATCAGGAAACCAAGGCTGTAACGTCTCAGTGCCCGCAGCCAGCACAGCACAGGGCTGGGATTGGAACAAAAGCTCTCCAAGGCCAGGAAGCGTGTGTACGGGGCGGGGTCGGAGGCTGGCACATACCATATTTGTCCCCGTCCTCGCCGCGGGCACTGATCCTCCGGCCCAAGACTTGAATGTGCTTCCCGCTGGTCCTGCTGTACAGCTGGTACAACCGAAGCTGCTTACGACTCACATCGTCTCGAGCCCGCGTCTGGTTCTCCACATGGATGCGGAAGTCCACGTTCTCCTCGGCTGCCAACACCTGCGTGAGAACAGGGGCCCGATGACTCGACCACTTTGCTCCTGGACACCGGCTCCGGACGGTGTCTCCGGGGTAGGGTGGGCGTAGGTGTGCGTGTCTGCCAAGTCTGCCATCTTTCCACCCCTCGCACACATGAAAGAAGGAAGCACAGTGTTCCAGGGTCTCGTGCGGCCCCTGCCACACGGCTCATTCGGCCTTAGGTAGAACAAGGGGCCCTCCTCTAATGGCACCATGGCCGTCGAGAAAGGGAGAAACTGGCATCTGCGTGACTGCAAGGAGGAATCGGAAGGCACGTGGCAGGGAAGGAGAAAGGTGGGCTGTCTCAGGGGAGGGACCGAAGGGGCAGGGTCCGGTCCTGCCCGCTCGCTAGACAGCGCTCAAACCCGCACCACTAGCATTGGCTCATGTCCCAGGTCTTGCAAGTTACTCCAGACTACTTATACCCAGGAAAGTCTTGTGGTTTGGTTCTCATCTTCCATCGTCTTTCTAAAACACAGCCCCTCGGGCCTAGAAAGTGGACCCCCATTCTATGCTGGCCTCCTGCCGCCAAATGCAGGCATCTCGCCGACCCCTCCCTGCCAGTCCTCGGAGCTTCCCTCGCTCTCAAATGGAGGTCTGCACTGGGGTCTCCCAACCCCACCCGTGAGCGCCTGATGCTTTTCCTCCCTCTCCTCCTCCTGTTCCTTCCCGATAGTTCCAGGGGTGCCGCAAAAGGCTGAGGTGCTCAAGTGATGTCTAGGATGAAGTCGACGAGGGGAACAACCAAGAATATAGATGAACCTTGACAAGACCCCCCCTCCTAGAAAGAGCGAGTATCAGTCTGGGAAGATGTCATGCTGTCCAGTCGAATGTGGACCATCTGTGTAACATGCAGAAACTGAGGTTCGGGAACATTCTTCCTGGCAGCCACACAAGGCAGGGCTGAGCAAAGGGTGTCTCTCTCCACCTCTAGCCGCTGTCAGGGTCAGCCCACAGCACCACCGACTGCCTCGCTTCCAACCAGATCCTCAGAAAAGAGTCCAGAGCCCCCAAGGTCCACACCTGGCAGGCATTTGTCCGGAAGACTCCACATCCGGGCCCTCTGACCTCCCTGGAGTAACTCCTGGGTTAGCCTGGCCCCATCCCCTCCCCCCAAAGCTAAGCCAGCGTCCCTCTGTCCTCCAGCGTGCCTCCTCTCGCAGGAGACCTTATTGACTAGAGGTCAGACCAATCTCCTCACCCCCAGTTCCCAAGGGGCGCTGCCCTGCCCCAGAAGCTTCCCATTAATGACTTTCTCCCTGGCCCACTGGTCAGAGGCGGCGTGGGTGACCCCGGGTCAGCAGTGGCTATCGGGTGGCCCTGCCGCGGGATGTAGGAGGGGGTGACCATCCATCTTACCCAGCTTTCACTGGTTAAGCCACACTCTGACCAAACCGGCCCCCAGGGAGATAGCCAGTGGTGTCTGCTAGAAACCAGGTTCTTCTTCTCGAAGGGGTGGAGCGCCCTGGTGCCCCAGGTTCCTAGCAAAGACCTCTGGGGAGCTCAGGGCACTGGTCCCTTCTGCCTGTCTGTCATGTGCCTTCAGGAGCCTGTGCTAGACGCCCCTTCTGACGCCCACCTCCAGGGGAGGCTCTGCACTCGCCACTGTCTCCGGAGTCCAGGGTCACCCTTGGGTCTCGGCACGTCCTCACGAAGCAATCAGCAAATGGCCAGAGATGAGGGGCACCCAGAAGCCAGCTCCTACCCAGATGAGGAGAACCCCTGATGAAGAGGCACAAGGGATGCTAAGCTCCGGGAATCGCACTGGTCCCCTGCAAAGAAGCCCCCTACAAACAGCCCAGTCTAGAACTCCCTCCATGACCCAAGCCGCAGTGCCCCAGAGAACCAGCAGACCCCGTTTCCAGGTTGGACCTCGAGGCCACGTCTCAGGGGCCTCGGGCAGAAGCGCGGTCAATCTCTGACTCTAGAGACCACACAGGAAAGCCTGCCCGGGGGACGCTCCTCCTGCCCTCCAGTTGGCAGTCACAGCGTCCGAGAGGGACACTGTCTTGGAACCTTTTCTAGGACAGACAGAGCAACAGTCAGCTGGGCCAACGCCTCCCCAGCTGCCGAATGATCAGAAGAGCTGAAGGGCAAGTGAAATCCACCGCTGTGACACTCGGGGGACAGGAAGGCGTGACGCAGAGACGGGGGGGGGGGGGTTGCTTCCCGACACCACGCTTGCCAGCCATCTCTGGCCAGGTAGACCTTCCACAGTGCTTACCCATAGTCCCCTTGCAGCCTAAGAATCCAAGTACCATTGAGCCAGGCCTGCCCCCCTCCCACCTTGACAGTTGGACTGTGATGGAAACAGTCAGCTATAAGCAGCAAGGGCAAAGCTCCCGGCCCAGATACCTGCAGGGTGCTCGTAGACACAGCCTGCCCCGCATCTGCCTGCATCCTTCCTTCTCCAGAGGTTTCTCAGCGCAAGGCAAGAGGCGCATCCGCTGCCCAGTGCCCAGCGTGGCCTAGATGCCCAAGCAAGGGTCCAGTGCGGCTCACCCATCCAGCCCCTGCCTGTCTACCAAGCCTTCCATTCTCACCCATGGGAGAATCTGCCTGAGATCAAAAGGTCCCACCAGTCTCTAACCAAGGTGCCTCATCCCGCAGGATCCCACCCCCCTGGTGCCCACTAGTGCTCACTGCGGCCTGAAGGCATCAGCCCCTTGGTTGTGAGAAGCAGGTTTGGGGGCTTGTCCCTTCTTCTTGGGTCGGGCTTCCAACCTCAAGCAGGCCCGCCGCACATCATGCATCACCTACACACACCCCCAACAGCAACACCACACCGTCGCTGGCACCGCCCTGTGGGTTACCTGCCTCCAGGCACAGTGCCCGCCTTACCCAGTTTCTCTACCCCTCGCAGCTCGTGAGGAGAAGAACCAAGTTTGGAATCCAGCTTCCTCTGCATAGAGAGGGCAAGACCTCCCAGCCTTTCACCCTCTTTCCCTCCCTCCCTCCCTCCCTCCCTCCCTCCCTCCCTCCCTCCCTCCCTCCCTCCCTCCCTCCCTCCCAGCAGAGCGCTTCCCCTTGCCCTTGGTGTTAGCTATTCCAGATCGACTCAGGTCCAAAAATATTAAATGGAAAATTCCAGATTTGAGCAATTTCTAAGTTCTAAATTTAGTGCTGTTCTGAGCAGCGTTGGAGAAATCTCATCCCTTGGCCGGTCCGGTGTCCCCTCATCGCCTTCACGACCCACCAAGAAGTCACTTCGTAGCCAGCAAGGCCGGCGCGGCTCCCGTCGCATCGCCACAGCAGCCACGCACAGGGCTCAGGGCTATCGTTGGCTTCAGCCACGCACTGAGGATCTGGGAACACACCCCCCAAGTCTAAGGGTCCATCTGCATTCCAGGGCTGTACGACTGCTCTAGAGTACCAGCCACGGCTAAGAGGGGAGGGGTGGCGTCCACGGAAGGGCTGCAGCCTTGAACCCCACTGTGCAAGAGAGCAGGATGGTGCCCGCTGACCTCGGCCACCTGATTCCGGAGGCCTCCTGCCCTCCATGCCTGCCACCAGATAGCCTGGCCAGAAAAGCAGGGTCTCTGAGGTCCCAAGAGGAAGAATCCAGGCCTCCAGCCCTACTCCACCACACCCTGCCTGCAGCAGCACAGTGAGCATCTCCAAATTCAACCTCAGGGATGGCTGCAGCCCCCCTAAGGGTGGACCCCAGTCAGTTCCCTCTCCACCCCAAAAGGTAGCCCTCCAAGCTCCTCCTCAAGAGCAGCCTAGACTCCAGTCTTGGCCCGTTGCCAGCCTCAGGAGAGCCAAACTCATCTTGCTTCTGCTTCCTGGGCACGCACTGAGCGCTGACCAGGGACCCTCGATATTCTCTTTACGCAACCCGAGCCCCATGCCAAACTACACCTGGGCTCCATAGGACACAGGGAGATATAAACAGGACTGGCCCAAGGGACACACCCCAGAAAGTGACAAAACCAAGATCTGCACCCACCTGGTTCTAATGCGCATCCCACCTGACACTCCCGCACAGAAGGGGGAAGAAGCCCCTTCGTCCCACAGCCCAAGCATCTGGCCTCCCCCATCATGCTGTCCACACTTATGGCAGACAGGACACCAAGTGGGGCCGCACAGGGCCGTTCCCCACCCCCCGCCCGTCCGTTACACTCCCGGGCTGTCAACATATTGATTGGCAGGACCACGCCATCGGCATGAGCCCAAGGGCCAGCCGCCATCTCCCCTACATCAGCGTTCTCCATACAGATCATCAATATGGGGGCCGTTAGAGCACATGGTCAACCCTGGAGCCGGCCTGGGGACGGGAATGGAACCTGCAGGGACCTGGGCTTTCTTCCCTTCCTCCCTCCCCTGCCAATCAGACCCAGAACCATTTCCCTTAAAGCCTGGGCTGGAAATAGTGGTTGCGCCTAGGAGATGGCAAGCAAGCCCGTGTCCTGGCACTCGCTGCCGGCTGGGCCTTGTCTGCCAGTCCGTCCCTGAGCTCGAGAGGCTTTCGAGCATGCCCGGCTGTTTCTGGTTTTCAGGTGGCCTATTCGAGGTGCTTCAGTGTCCCTTACACACGTGTGTGTACACACACACACACACACACACACACACACACACCCATGCACAAGCAGATTCGTGCTGTGCTATCCGCCTGGTCTCCACCCGGCTCAAGTCTGGTTTCAAGGCCCTTCACGGAATTTACTCTCCCTCGAGCATCACCCCTCAATTCCTGCCGTATCTGGACGGCAGGGGCAGGTGGTTCTAGGGCCCCAGCATTGGCAGGAAGGCAGTAGGTAGAGTGACTCGGTCGGGATTCAGACCCCCCCCAAACCTTCAGCTCACGGAGCAGTCAGAAGAGCCAGCGCCCAGGGCCTGTAGGTCTACCCTTTCTAGAACTTCCAGGAACAATCGGGAGCTGGTGGGTGCGGAGATTCACTTAACATCCATAAGGAGCCTGGTTCTAGGTCCAGGACCCCCCCTCCCAGGGACCGTGGTTCGCCTCTCAGCACCCACAGGGGTGCGATCAATTTGCTGTCATGACTGGTGAGCAGGTTGCGGACCCAGTAGGCTGCGTCCAGAGCCTGGGTTCCTTTCTGTCTCTAAATTCTAGCAGAGAATGAGGGGTGTACTGCAGGCTTCTCAGACAAAAGGCGGGTAGGAGAAGAGGGTGTCAAATAAAACTGCCCAGAGTATCTGTCATCTCTTCACAGGAGACACTGAGGAAGAGCTGGATACTGGAGAGCCATGCAGCAGGTATCCCATAAATGCTTGTGGATCAGTACTTTGAGTATCTACTGCACACCTGGTCCAGGATATGCCTTCAGTGATTTTTTTACTAATGGGTCAGACAAGTGTTGGGGGCGGGGAGAGAGGTCGTCATTGTTGTTTTCTTTGTGATGTAGTCTTACCACGTAGCCCACCAGAACTCACGACCCTGCTTGAGTCCCTCCAGAGCCTGGTTACAGGTGAGAGTCACCAAAGTGGACCTTGGAGATCCTATTTACAATTCTCCAAACGAATGACAGGAAACGGAGGTTCGGATCGCACCCAAAGCCACACTGCCTAGTGATGGAATGAGGGGTGCAGACCTAAGTCCATGCCTGTCCTATGGACACACCGGAGGACGCTCATCGCCACTCACCACTCTTTCTAGGAAGCAGAGAACATGGCACCCCTAAGACGCAGCATATGATTGGCCAGGCAATTACGATTATTCAGTTATTTGTCGAGTATTGACCACCGTGCTAGATGCGGCACCCCACTGAACTCTCACATCCCTAAGAGGAAGTACTTCACATTACCCTGCTTTAGAGAGGTTCCCCCCCAGAGGCACAGAGGGTTAAAGGTCATGGAACATGAGCCAAAACCTTTGTATTGAAGCCCCTCCTCCTCGCTGCCTGGCTGGTGCCCAGAGAGTTGACAAGGCTGCGGGAAGGGCCAGGGTGAGCCAGAGTCTTTCCTCTTGGGGGCCACAGCTGACCAGCCTGCAGTGTCTTTGGCTCTGTCATTGACACAGACATTTTCAATGCCACTTAGATGTCAGAGCCAAGGAAAGACCAGCTGCCCAGACCACCTGCAGCTGTTTCCGAACAAACCTCCACGCTCTGGTCCACAGTGTGGCAGCAAGCCACACTCCTCCCTCGCCCGGGGCCACACGGGCAGAGATGCCAGCTCGCGCCTTTCCTCTGCCGCCCGTCACAGGCTCCGGCGAGTGAGCCAACAGCGTGAGACGCACAGCCCATGACACAGGACAGAGAATGTTCTGATGCACCCAGGAAGGAGCAGCGCACACCACACCCGACAGGCAGCAGGAGCAGGGGGCCCCCCTAGGGCCAGAGACAGGCAGCGATCCCGTTTGCCGCCGTCTACTCCCCTCGGGAAACCAAGACCATTTTATTGGATTGTTTGGTTTGGTTTAGAGTGGAGAGAGTATTTTTTGCCATTTTTAGCATGCAGCACGGAGCCCCCAGGGAGGTTAAGCCACTTGCTCAAGGTTGCACAGCCAACAGAAGGCAGAGCCACCGTTTGAACCAGGCTGGCAGACTCCAGAGTTCTCATGTCACCATTTAACAAGGCTGGGCCTTGGAGTCGGGCCACCAGGGCTGAATCCACTCTCTGGCTAATACGATTAGAGGCAGGTTACTGGACGCTGCTGAGCCGTTAGCTCTTCTGCTCCGGGACTCTCTAACTCTAATCTGGTCGCGAGGCATGGGCTGGACAAAACACCTAACACCCTGAGAGAACATGGGCAGGGAGCTGAGAGCACCGATGCATCAGCAGCCTGCACTCCTGGGTGTCAAAACCACCACTTTTTACCTCATGGGAACCACATGGTCCTGTAGGAGTGTCTCCTTGTCCTCCTCCAGCCTCTCTCTGCAGCCCATAGAGCACACAGAGCCCACAGAGCGAGCTTTCCCCGAGCAGAACCTGTAACAGGTTGCCCCTCCACTGCTGACCCCAGCAATGACAGGCATAAGAAATTTTAAAAATCTACCTTCTTATCTCAAAGCAAGTGTGGTCCTCCCAGGCTGCAGGAATGCTGGCAGGAAGCCCCACCCTCTCTCTGTCCCAGGTAGATGCTCAGGGAGCACCGAGTCCCGGGACACCCCCAGGATTCCCACCTCTAACTCTGGGGACCTCAAGGATCAGTGCGCACGCATGCACACACACATGCACATGCATACACATACATACACACACATGCACACAGACACCC
Source organism: Typhlomys cinereus (assembly GCA_023101885.1). Taxonomy (NCBI): domain Eukaryota; kingdom Metazoa; phylum Chordata; class Mammalia; order Rodentia; family Platacanthomyidae; genus Typhlomys; species Typhlomys cinereus. Next base: position 2,707,631 of record JALPQD010000317.1, on the reverse strand, counting down.
ATAGTAAAGACTCCAGCATGCCTCCTGCAACCTTTTCTAAATAGCTTTAGGATTCCTTGTAGAAAAAATGGAATGAATACAAGATCTTGATTCCCAGAATCCTGACTGTTAGCCAAGGCCTCAAACAAACTTCCTCGTTCTGAGTCCCCATCTGTGGAGTGGGCATGAGACTCCATCCTACCTGGATTCTGGGTAACAGGTTGGAAGAGTAAAGCCCGCTTCCTGACAGAAACGCTTGAAAGTTCTTCCACAAGGATCCTTTTGCCCTGAAGCACGTCACTTCTCAGCCTGTCTCTTCCTCTTTCTGCGAGGCCACAGCTTCCTTTCTGTGCTTCGCGGTGGTGGGAGCGTCTAGCAAGGTCCCCTCTGAACTGGAAGCTTCTTAAGGCCAGGACCAACTAGGTCTCATCCCCAAGGCCCAGCAAGTGTCAAATGGAAACCTGACCGAACGGACTAATGGATATGTTGCTTTAAGATATCAAAAGCATTGCCTTATAGAAAGACTTCCCATCCCAAAGGATGTGATTCCCGGGTCCCCCCTCCCCCATCCTGGAGCCTGAAGGCAGTAGGGTCTAAGATTCACTGAGGACGCTAGGGTGTGGGTGGTCAGGCCAAGAAAGACTTGCAAACTTGAACGGCTCCTGGTGAGAGAGGAAATGGTGCTGTGGAAGGAACAAGGGGCTGATGGAAGGTCCCCTTCCCCCTCCCCGGACAGACTCAGGAAGCCCAGGACCCAGCTAGGCAGGTGCCTGCGAAGCCTCTGAAAAGCCCGGCCCGGTGTCATTGTCAGCGCTCAGCCAAGTGCAGAAAAGCAATTTACTGGTCACGCTGCCTGCTCCCCGCGGAAATTTTTAAAATTCTTCCGATTTGAGCTATCTGCGGTGTCCCACGTCGTGTGGAGAAGGGATGAAGGGGGTTTTATTAAATCCTCGGCTTCCCACTTCCCAGGGTGGCCAGAGGGTGGAGGGCGGGGCTCGTCTTGCAAGGAGTATGCAGCAGTGTCTGGCATTGAATGTGTTCCTGGAAATCCGAGGGGGGGGTGAGGGGAGGACCCATTTGAGGCCTGGTGACTGATGGCTGGGAGGAGGGGAGGAGCCCAGAAACTCTACTACTAAGACAGAACCAGTCCCCCAAAACAGCGAGGTGGGGGGAGGAAAGGACTTAGGTATATCCATTTCCCAGCGGACCAGCACACCTTCCTGAGTGAATACAAATTGGCAAATTTTCTTCTACTCTTATACAGGGCTCAATGTCGGGCCACCTTTTCATAAATGATGAAACTAAGATGCTCCCAGGCAGGGCATGATAAAGCTGGAGTCCAGGTACAATCCGGCAATTGCCAAGCAAGCCCTGGCCATTCCCTCCACTCAGGGAAGCTTCTCCGTCCACTTGCACCAAAGACACCCTAACGGCTGACATCTATCTCCATGCGCCCTGTCCAGGACTACACAGCCTTTCAAGCGCCTGCCAACAACGCTGCTTCTGCAGGGACCAGACTGCTAGCAATTCACACCACGGGGCCACCCCGCCTCCATCTCAGAAGATGGACATGTCAATCCTGCCCCTTCCATTTCTTTCCCTTTAGGGATCCCAGACACTTCAACGAATCTGTGAGTTGCTGACAAACAACCTTCTAGACACACCAGATTTGCACACTGTTTTTTTGCGTGATGTTGCAGGGACACCCTTACCCAGTCCCATCCTTAAAATATCCGAAGAATGCACAGACCACGGGTTAAAACAGCAGCCCTGCACAGTTTGGAAGGGGAGGGGGACAAAGGGGCAAAGGAAGGGGGAGGAAGGAGAGGGAAAGAGAGGCCCCCTCACCTGCTTGGATCCTGCCTCTTGACCTCACCCAGGCAGACCACCCAGCTCTTTCCCAAGACGCTGACTCTAGCTCTGGCCAGGAGGTGGAGGTGGGAAGCACAGTCCAGACTCCCTCCCTCACGCTCCCATCAGAGAACACAAAGACCACCCAGCAGCCCCTCCTGGGTCCCACTTCAGGGAAGAACCAAGAGCAGCAGGCATGCGCCGGCTTGGGCAGCAGGGTCTGAAGGCTGATCCCCTCCACACCCACTTCCTCAGCTGCTGCCCTCGGTTCAGCCCAAGTCAGCAGAGCAGACCCCTGGAACGACCCTGGAGACTGCCCTCTGTGTGGGGGGGGACTCAGCTGCAGACCAGGCAGTCCATGCTTGGCACTGGCCTTTCTCTCTAGCATCGACCACTCCCCGCCCCCTTCACCGCACAGGGTCACATCTGCTTTGGCAAACAGCCAGCGTTAAGTTACTGACTCCAGTTGTATTGATCCAAGGAGTCACTGGGGACCCGGGGCTGACCAATAGCAGGACAGAGCCCATCGGTCTGTCCATCCATCCTTCCAGACCTTAGTCTCAACTGGTTGCTCATGCCTCCCTATCTGAAAGTAACAGTCATCTCCCAGGAGTGGGGAGGGGCATAAGGGATGCAGCAGCAGCAGCAGCAGCAGCAGCAAGAAGCTGGATTCACAGCAACATTCAGCACACACAATCTTCCTTGTACCAGAGAGTTGGGAGAAACACTCCTGAATCCTGGGAGGACCTCAGCGCCGATGTTGGACATCTCCAGACTTCACAGGGCTGAGGCCAGGCATGTTCCCTAACCCTCTACGGACACCTGCCTTTCACCAATAGGAGGAGGGCCAGATAATCCACTTTTGGCTTGGGTCCAGCTCTTCCTAGCTCTCCTCCCTTGTGGCTGTAGGTGGGTTGGGGGCTTGGGCAGCTGGTGCTTCCTGTTCCCTTTGCCCCCCCCCATGCCGAGGCAGCCCTGGTCTGGTTCTAATCGGGACTGAAGTCTACTTCCCCCCCCCTCCTTCATTTCCACGGCTTTGGAAGCCAGAGCTTTCCAACTGTCTGTGTGCCAAGACCTTCCCGAGTCTGAAAGCTGCTGAAGTAACAGATCAGATTTTAGCAAGTGCTTTCCAGGCTGGGCGCCAAGCCCTCTTCTGATTCACGGAGAGAGCGAACAGGGACCAGGCGGGGAACAAGCCCAGGGCTGCACCACCTTGGGCAAGGGCATGTGAAGCACAGCGCAAGGAGTCTCTCTCTCTCTCTCTCTCTCTCTCTCTCTCTCTCTCTCTCTCTCTCGCTCTCGCTCTCCTTTGAAACCACAGAGTAATTTACAACTAAAGCTCTCTCTCTCTGGACTCGAAATCCACTCAGTTGAAAGCAGCCTTTTTGTCTGGAAGCCCAAGCAGCGACCAAAGGGCCAGTTGGCAGTTAGATCCCTAGGTCCCAACCCCTCGCCAGTTGTGGTTAGGGGCTGGAGCCAGGCACCTTGCTTGGCCGAACCCTTCGGCCCGGGGAGATCTCCTCCACCGAGGCCGGCAGGGGCCGCGACGGCCCGCACTGACTTGAGCCGCAGACGGAGCTCCTCGCCCTTGGCGGGTCCACCGCCGGCGCAGGACGCGCGCGAAGCCGCCCTCCTGCGCCCTGTGAACAGGTGCACTGGGCTCGGTGCCCAGGAGGGGTGGGGCCCCGGGAGGGGGCGCGGCCCAGGGGAGAGGGGTCGGCCCGTACCTCCAAGAGAGGGAGGAGGAGGAGGAGGAGGAGGAGAGGGAAGAGGAAGAGGAGGAGGGAGCGGGATGATGAGAGTCGGAACCCACGTACCTGTATATGGAAGCACAGCAGCAGAAAGTGTAAACACCTGCGGGAGAGACGGAGAGGCCATCAGTGGGATGTGTGGGAGGGGGACGGCGGACAGACAGACAGACAGACAGACACGCAGGCAAAGAAGTCAGACGAACAGACGGGCGGGCAGACAGAGTCTCAGGCACACGGACAGACGGCCGGGCAGGGTGGGCAGCCGCGCGCGGGCGCTTACAGGCAAGTGCAGGCGGAGGGCGCTGAATACATCGCTGGGCAGGAGGGAGGCGGCGGCTCCTAGCCCAGCCTGCACATGTCCGCTCCGCGCGGCCCGGACCGGGCGCCTCCGCCGCCTCCGCCTCCGCCGCCGCCGCTGCTGCTGCTCCCTCCTCGCCGGCTGCTGCTGCTGCAGACTCTGCTGCTCCGGGGCGCTCCGCGGCGCGCCCTGCGGCATCAGCGCCCCGCGCGGCTCCTCCCGAGCGCTGCGCCCTCGGAGCTGGCGCGGGGGCTGCGGGGCGACCGCCGCTAGGTGAGGGGCGCCCGGCCGCTGCGGGGAAGCTTGCCCGCCGCGGATCCGCGGGCCGTCCGGGTGTTCACAGATGGCGGGCTGGCCCGGCTCAATCCCGGAGCGGCATGCGCGGCGGGGATGGAAGATGGGGCGCGCTCTCCGTCCCGGGCGCTGCGCTGCGCGGGGGCCGGGAGGTCAGCGCTCTAGGGCCGGGGCTCGCGGCTGCAGCACCAGCGCGTCAGGGCCGCTCCGTCTGGGCTCCCGCCGGCTCATGTCTCCTCCTCCGCGTCTCTCCGGCCGTGCGCATCGCCGCCTCCCACCACTGGCGGCCGGGGCGTTTTCTACGCGCGGGCGGCGAGGGGGCGGGGGGCCGGGGGCGGGCCCGGGCCGAGCCGGCACAATGAGGATGCGGGGCCCGGGGGCTCCCCCCTCGGGGCGCGGCCGGACGGGCGCTCAGCTCGCCTGGGTGCGCCGCGCCCACATCAAAGGCGGCCCTGCCTGCTCGCCTGCCTGCCACGGCCTCTCCACCGCCGCCGCCGCCACCGCCGCCTTCTCCGCCTCCTCCTCCTCCTCCTCCTCCTCCTCCACCTCCTTCTCCTCCTCCACCTCCTCTTCCTCCTCCTCTTGGCGGCTCGGGGTTGGAAGGGAGGCGCTCAGACGCTCGGGGATGGGACCGGCGGCTCCGAAGGAGCCGAGTCCGCGAAGCTGGAGCTAGTGAGCGCTGGAAGCCGTCGGAGCGCTGCGCCTGGGCGCAGTGACCGCAGCGCAAACACGGGTCGCCTTGGAGGGCGGCGATCCCCGAGAACGCAGTTAGTGCGGGGCGTCCTCCTTCCCTCACACTCGCTATTCTCACTCACATCCACTAGCGTTTGAGCGGGAGCAAGGTGAGGGCGACCCGGGCCCAGCTCCGGGGTGAGGGGTGGGTGCTCAGCAGAAGGGAGGGTTGTCTTTACCCACCCTGAGGTCACTAAAGATCTTAGTGCTTCCCAGACAACCTTCCAGTGGGATGACCAGGCTACGTGAAGCCCTCTTCCTCCCTTTCCATCTTTGCCACGGGAGATGGGGAGGGTTCAGGGGCGTCTCTCTCTCCCTGCCCCCGCTCCAAGACTTCGGGGATCCGTTCTAGGCATTCCAGCTGTGTTCTCCGGTAGGCGACGCCACTTTAGAAACACACGGCTACCACCTAGCGGTTTCAAAGCACCGCTGCAACTCCAGGGGGGCTACAGGCTTGACTGGAACCAGGACTCTGGTCAGCGACCACTCCAGGCCATCTTCTGGACTCCCCTCAAAGGCCAAGGCTAAGATCTGCTCCCATTTGCATATCTCAAAATATGCTTTTATTGCCTCGGCTCTTGATCAGCTTCAAGCTCTTGTCCTTCCACTAGCCCCAAAAGACATTTTCACAATTGTCTACAGCTTGGGCCAGCCAAGTTCTGCTTTGTGCTAACAGAAACAGGTCGCACCCAAGAAAGGAGAGAACAAGCTCAAAAAAAAAAAAAAAAACCTTCAGGAATTCAGTCTATGATTTAAAACCTCCCGTCCTGCAGTTAGCTGTGTCTGACTTTCTCTCAAGTCACAGAAGCGCAGACCACCTTCGTTTGTGAAATCTGGGATCCCAGCTCAGGCTTCTGCTTTTCAGGCCGACACTTAACCCAAGTCATCTCTCCAGCTGAGAAGCACATTTTTCATGCATCCATCCTAAGTGTGCAGTTCAAACTTTTGACAGATGCGCACGCCCGCGCGCGCACACACACACACACCCCACCTTTTCTCACTTCCATCCTGGACCCTAGTACAAGACTGTTTCTCATCCTAGAAGCATGTTCAAACATTTGGACGTTGATACCTGTAAAGAGCTTTGAAACTAAAGGTCAGGAAGCAGTGGAATCGATCTGTCATACTTGGCTAGTGTAAGGAACTAGGTTGGATCCTCTGTACACACATACACACAGTCTCTAGTCAAGAATATGACTGGAGAGATAGCTCAGGGGTTAAGAATCTGTCTTGCAGGGAAAAGGCCCCGAGTTCAGATTCCAGGTCTCTCTCATAAAAAAGTCAGGCTGAATAGGTGGCAGTCTGCCCCTCCAGCCCTGATGGACAACCCTCATCCTTGACCCTCCACAGGGACACAATGCCCTCTTGACAGTTTTAAATGGTAACATAGGAGGCAGGGGGTTTTGTGTTCACTGTTGAGAATGGAGTCAGACACACCTGAATTCAATTCCCTGCTCTAGGGTAGTAATTTGGGCGGTTTTGAGTGGAGAAATGTACATGGCTAATCCAATGTACATGGCTAATCCAATGACATGTGACAATCCTACAAAGCATTGAAGCGCTTGGTTTACCAATTCCTAAGCAGCTATACCACTTTGGAACACACTGTGTGTTCAAAGTGCATCCCTTCAATTGTGAAAAGTAAACCTAAAACCCAGCAACTTCATTTGCCTCCCACTTTTCCCATCCGGTGATGGGACTTGGTGCATCTATATCATACAAGCACTAGAGACAAAGATGGAGCACCCAGCCAAGTACTAAGGACAGCTTCCATAGAGGTCCATGGGATTATGTACTTGAGAAATTTGGCCCTCAGCAAGGATGAGGGTCCTCAATATACTCAAGACTAACTCCACTCCGTGCAGCTTTCAAAGTGTGCAACACAGTCTGTTTGGTGGGTTAAAATCTGACTGGCAAATAGACATGCGAATAGGTGATCTTGGAAGCCTGTTTCTGGAAAATACATAAAAGGATACTTCTCATAAATTGCATGTTTTAAACAGACAAGGTTTGTAAACCTGTTTCTGGAATCTAAAGCCTTTAAGCCAGTGTTTGTGGTATTAACCAATACCTTACAAGATTTAAAGTTACAAGCTCAACTCCAGTTATCTAGTACGGAGAACTTTTTTGAGACATGGCATCATGAACAGAATGACTTGTCAAGCCAACTGTTTGCACTCCACAGGATGTTCTTTGCCAGGTTTATTTTGGACAAAAGCAGCTCAATTTTAAAATCTGAGCTCTCTACTTCCAGTAAGATGAAAAGGCAGGTGTTAACCAAGTTGTTGGACCAAATTTACACTAGAGCCATTCATTCAACCATAATGTTGGGGCCATGCAGCCCATCACTATGTGGGAACACCACGGAGCCGAATGCTCCTGAACATGCCTGTGTCAGTTAACTAGGCTTCTCCACAATCCTTCCTTATTTAACTTTCCTCACCACTGACTTGAATTGTCATTTAATTTGAAATCTGGCTTGGGACTGATCAAGACTGTTGACAGCTCCTGAAATAGCTCTAATCATACTTCTATTAGGTATTTAACACTTAACACAAGTAAGCATAAACCATCTTGGTAAGAAAATTTGCTTAAGTCATGTATATCAAATGATAGTAAAATAAATTTCATGGTGACCCAAATGTTTGAAGACCTATTTTATGTACCTATTTAATTGGAAGTGTACAAATTTCCCATATAAAAAGGTGTTATTGAGGTTAAAAAGCGGCCTGGGTTTAAAAAGCTACCTTAGGCACTGAAAACCACGGAGACAGGAAGGTACAGATTTACTTTTTCCAATCCCTACAGGTTCTGCCTCTGGACAACTCCAAATCCCAATCTCCAACCTTCAAGATTTGGATACACAGAATTGACTATGGGAAGCAAGTAACAACTACACTTCTGCTTTAATGTTAACACATTGTTCTTGAGTAAAGTTGAAATGCTCACCTATCACCACACTTTTTTTTTTCGTAGAGGTTAAGACCAGGTCAGAACTGTTCTCGGAAAGTCTCAAATTCTCCCTGTTATGATAGATGGGTCTGACATATTACTTGGAACAGGTTTGGATGGTTTTGATTATTAGCTATTTATCAGGAGGTAACAACATACAAGCATTGACTGCATGGAATATCTGGAGGGCGAAGCAAGGTTTTCTCCTGGTTATCAAAACACAACTTGAAATTATGTATATTTATTTCTGACAAAGTATTAAACAGTTAAATAAGTAAATAGAAACAGTACTACTTTATTAAAATACTGAGTTTATTTCACATGTATATTTGACTCCCCACCACTTCCGTGTCTGACCACTACTACTATGTCCTATCATAACATTCCATACATACTTAAACCAAGCAAAGGTGGAGTTCCATCCTTAAAAACTAAACAGGCATTTTAGACAACACATTCTTGGCAATGGAACCTAGACAACATATATCAAACAAGGTCAGGAAAGTTCACTTTGCATTATAAAAAGGACAGCCAGATATCAACTGTTACAGAAATGAAGACGGAAAATTTCAACAAACTGTTTAAACTATTTTCTTAAAGAGACTTCCTCCATTGCCAGAGATCTTGAATTGCCTGAGAAGAAAAATAAAAGTTAATGAATCATGCCTCATACACACTAATAATCATGAAATTTCTTCATAGTTCATCATCAGTTTCATTCTACCAATATTTGAAAAGGTGCACTGTTAAGAACTAACCAAGGTAGTTTATATTTAACTTGAATTACAAATACTTCAAATCAGACGGACATTGTGAGATTCTTTAATTTTACTAGTGACTAACTGAATAGCTCAATTAGTTAAGAAAATGGGTTGAACAGAGCTAGTCTGGCCAAGTTCATGGGTCCCATCTGTTTATCTGTCAAGACTTATATGAAAATATTTAACATTTACTGTCAATCAGTATCTTTAATTATAAACCATAATTATGATTGTACTTACTCGTCATGTTTATTCAAATACCTTCTACAAATGACTTAACACATAATTTAAAATGACAGTGCTAGTTCTCCCAAAGGTTTTCATAATTTTATTACAATAGTTACTAGAAATGATGAAATGGTTGTAATTAGTGGATTATTAAAGTTGAGAACTTTTGGTGCCCCCTCATCGGAAATAGGAATTTCATGTTCTAGGCACTGGATTCAATCCCAGCACTGAAAAAAATATGGCTGTTCCATCAAAAATTTCTAACTAAACATTGCACTTTTTTATATAAACATTCATGAAAAACTAATTCTCCACAAAAGCAGAAATTTTTCTCCTTAAAATACTTTTCAAAAACCTGTTAGTCCTATCTAGAAGGGACCTCTTCATAAACAATTTTTTAAAGAAAACTGAATAAGGGAATCTACTTGAATCTAGCTCTATCATAATCATTAGAGTCTAATTAACCTCTATGTGGGTTGAATCTCACACCAAAAATCTGCAACCTGAGTTTAATCTCCAAGTCATGACTGAAAGAAGAAATGACTCCTGAAGTTATCACTGACTTCCATTCAGGTTTAGTAGCATGCTTGGGCACCCCTCTCTTAAAGTCTTCTCTCAAAAAGGTATGCACACCAACAAGATGACTCGATGGGTGAGTTACCTGTTCACAAACCTGGCAGCTCAAATTCTATCCCCAGAAACTCACATGGAAGGAAAAGAACTTCCAAAAGTTGTCCTCTGAGCCTAAAGATGGCTCAAAAGTATTAAAAGCCTTTGCCTCAAAAGCAAAAGGATACCACATGTAAAAATGGTGGGGGATACCCTTTAGAGCAGAATCTGGGAAATCCTAGAGGAAGGCAGTAAGGAATTCAGCATTCCTGATGTCACCCTTTGTCTCCACAGCACACACGCAGTGCCTTCTTGTATGGACACACACTTACATGCATGTGCCATCTTCACCCATTGCATAAGTCTTTCCCCCTCCCATATATATATTTAAATAAATAAAGGTATGTTTTCGTTTTAAATGACAACCTAACAATCAAAATGTTTGAAGTCAAACTGAACTAGGTTAAAGCTCAGCTACTTCCTTCAAACACACTATGAGTAAAGCCAAGTTCAGTAACCAAGTTAACTACAGAAAAGCTGGGGGAAATGTACTAAGTCATCTTCTCAGCAATCTCTGATTAAATCCTTTAGTTTCTGCGGACTCCAGTAGTGTTTGTGACTAGGAACTTTCTTTATGGAGCCAACTACTTCAGAGACAGGAGAATCATAAGTCAGTTACCTCCTGGTCAGTCATCCGGAAGCAATTCTTCACATAATTGATGAACTTGGCTTCCACTTTGGGAAGTGAACCACCCTATTTAAGGAAAAAAAACATTATTAAGGACAAGATGTATCGATATGCTGTTGAGACATCACTAGGCAATTCCTCAAATAATTGCATGCTGTTTCTATCCATTTTAAATAAAGTCAATGTCATTTTTCTGTGGTTCAAGAAAGGTCAGTAGTTATGAAATACCAGTCCTTCACTGACAAAGAAAGGCTCAATTCTTTGTCTTCATGAAGATTTCAAGGTACACCAATGATACCAATGGCATATAAATATGGCAACTTAGCAGTCCATCCCATTTTACAAGTTGATGTTATCACACCCCTTACCACCCAAAACTTAATTCAAAATCCCAGCAAAACACTCAAGATCTAGGACAGTATACTAATCTGTGAAACAACATAGAGTACATAATAGGGAAGAAACAGATAGTAACCACAACTTGGCACTGGTTTCAAAATTGTATTGACAAATAAACAATAGCACCAGCAACACTTACGGTTTTGTCACCAGAATTTAAGATATTATTGCAAGCACTTTAAAACTGATCCTACAGAACTATTCAGTACATTAAGTCATTACTCATTTCCTATTTTAGAATTTCTTGCATCCTGAACCTTTAATGCATTCCTGTATGATTAAGAATGTTCCTTCTAAATGCCAGGATGCCAGAATCAGCAACGTTTTTAAGATCTAACTGCCTCCATCACCTGGAATATAAACCCCTTTATAAGCAATCTCAATTTTTAAATTATTGCCACATACATCCTTATTTGGTTCATTCAAATGTTTATTGAGCAGCTAAGGAAATACAAAGGTAATTAATTAAAACAGTTGACGCAATGAGGCATATGTAATAGTAAAAAGCTTAAGGTTCACTGACTCACACAAGCCAAAGAAAAATAAAAAAAAGCTTTAGATAATCAAGAAATTGCTTCCAGTCTGCAAGAGGAAGTGTGGGTGGCAAATCAAGAAAAGGAACTGAGATTAAGATAGAAGACTTCAGTCTGGATTGTTGATGACACTCAGTATGGACTACATTTGTTTCTCCTTTTCCTCTTTCCCCATCTTTGGGCTTAATTTACCAGTAGTGCCCAGGACTGTTCAATGCGCCTGCAATCAAACCAAGGAAATAGGACCACATTAAAATGGAGGGGAAGGGCACCATTTTAGATTTCAGCATTGTATGCAAGGGTTTTAAAAAGATCAGCAAGATCAGGAAAGATGAAAAGGTCTACAGTGTGAATGAATAAAAGCAAAATACATTCAGACACTAAAAATGTTAATTTCCAGTGCACTCCTGACTGTACAATCTGTAGCCACACAGCACCAACAGAAGACAGGAAAAACATGCAGAGCTCGGATTCCTCAGTACCTCACTTACTCTTAACAGCTGGGCTCGTATCAATTGAGAAATCTTTTACTCTTCCACACAAGTACTGTGTTCACCAAATAAATTTTAGTTCTCAGCCAAGTGGCAGAGAGTTAAAGTCTCCTCTCACAAGTTTCAACTACTTAAGACTATTAGTCACACAAATTCACAAGTACTGACTAGGGATGCCTTGGTGTAAGAAGCAGATAGAAGGGATTCAATCTGCTGGAAACTTCAATCTGCTGAAAAATACTTAAAGTTGTAACTATGAGTCACTTTTTTCTTAAGCACAATCCCAAGCAGTTTAAGTGCTCATTTTTCCAGCTGTTTCCAATTTCACTGACTCACACGCCCTCTGCTGGTTCTGCAGCATAACCACAGGAACAAGGTTTTCATGATCTTATTAAACTGCCAGATATAAATGCATCTTACACCAATATCCTTGTATTAATGGAAAAAGACAATTCACACATGCAAAAAAGGCAAGATTTCACTTTATTTTTTCTCCTTTTAAAACTTTAGCCATTCTGATAAGTTATACTCTAATTTTAACTCATGAGTTTCTTGATAATAAACTCAAATTTTCCTGCAACAATATACTTTAAAAATAAAGTGAAAATCTTACCCAAACCCAAACAGAACAAATCTGAAGCAGGAAAAGATCTGAAATAATCTTACCTTTTCTATACTTGCTTGCATTTTTGCTTTAATGTCTTCTACAGAACTAGGTCCTTTGGGTGTCTTAGGAGTTTTTTCTTGTTTTTTGAACGATTCTTGACCCTAGGAAAAAAGAGTGTAAGAGTTACCAGGACATAAAGCCAAGAAAATGTTGCTATTATAAGCTAATGCTATTAATAATTTGTAGAATCATTCTTAGATATTGTAGCTCACACTTTTAATATCAGCACTGAGGTAAGCTTGATCCACAAATTGAGCTCCAGGCCGGCTAGGGCTATGAAGACTTTGTCTCAACAAAACAACCTCACCACAATGATGATTACTACTCCTTTCAGAAACAGCAATTATTCAATAGAACTACAAACTTACAGTTTGAAACTGAACAGAAAACCAATGGGAAAAAAATGCAGCTTGATGCTTGGGATCACCTCATAGAAGGTGATCTCCATAAAACACTGGGTTATTTTTGAAGCTCTTTACATTTAATATGGACCCAGGAGTTAAGAATCTGCTTCATAGTGACACATACTTTTCAATTACAGAATACCATTTAGGTGTCAACTGAAAAGGTTCTCAAAAATCTCATTCAGACTAGATCTCCCACAAAATTTCCTACATTTTCCAACTTCTTTAGTGATGCATATTCCTTTATGTAAATGTTGTCACTTACTTTTGATCTTGGTGTTGAGGGTTTTGAGTCCTTTCCATTCTGATTTGACTTTTGTGCATTTTTGGCTGGAGTATCTCGGACAGACTGTAATTAGAAGGGAGATTAATTTTAATCAGGATTCTCCCTCATTGAGACATTGCTATTTTCAATTAAACTACCCAAACCATGGCAAGATAAGCAGCATTTGACAGAAGGTAACAAAACTGAAAAACCACATGGATACAAGGGAAAAATTCTGAATTATTTATTTTGCATGCATGCGTGTGTGTCACTGTGGTTGGTGTGCAGGTTGACTTCAGGAATCATCCTGGATTGATGCTACCTTTTTGCTCCACTCTGGGATTTCCCATTCTCTGCCCACCAGGGCCAGAAATTCAGGCTGCCACCATTTCCTGCCTGGCATCTTTATGTGGGACATGGAAACCAAACTCAGGACCTGCTTGTGAAGCAGTCTTAATCTACCATTGAAAAAAATTTCTAACTTCCAAAGCTTAGTTAACCTTACCTCAAAACCAGCTGTCTTTTTAAAAAGAAATCCGTCCCCTAAGCCAGTTTTCTCACACTAGCAGCAGTGAAAGCTTCCATTGTTTTTGATAATTTTATACTCACTTTCTTTACTGGAGCTTTTTCTTCTGCTTCTTCATCAAAATCATCATCATCATCATCACTATAAATAAAACAAGCCAAGGTACATTTAGAACCTCCAAAGGTCTCATAACTAGATGGTTTCAATCATGTTCATTCACTGTCACACTGCTCCCAGCAACCAAGGCAGCTTTAGACCCTGCCTCTCAAGCAGAAGGACTTGAGCTTGGATCCCAGATCTATGCAAATGCCACGCAGAAATGGTGGCAGCCTACACTGGAAGGCAGAGCCTGGGAAATTCCTGAGCTAAGTGAAAAGAATGTAGAAGCAATCCAGGATGATTCCTGAAATCATCGTTGGGCCTCCACAGGCAAAGTACCTTCTAATATACACATAACAAGAAAGTAAAACTTAAAAGAGAGTATTTAAGGACTCACTCTTGATTAGTAAGATATTTTAAATAAGGGCAAAACTTCAAACTTAGAAGTGTAATTCCCTGACAATAGATTTGACCATAAAGTTTGACACCAAAAGCACTTTTTGTAAAAATTACTTAGGTTTATGACTTTATTTACTTTGATAAAATAACCAATCACAGAATAAGACAAAATATTTGCAAAATTTAGCAAGACATTTCTATCACAATACATTTAAATCCTTGCAACTCAAAAGCACAATTAGAGGAAGGTTTACATCAGAAGATAAATATGTAGGCATTTCTTCCAAAACAAATACAATCAATGAATAAAAGATTGACTGTCATTAATCAGCAGACTACAAATCAAAGATAATTCATAGTTAATGAAGAAAATGATAATGAATCATAACTCCCACATAATGCAAGAAAAAAAATTAAATGCAAGGAAGGGTTTACTTTGAAAACTTCTAAGAATGTAACAGTCAAAAGTAACCCAAATGTTTTATCAACTGATAACTGGTTAATAAACCCATCAGAAAAGCACATCTATGCAATCCACTTTTCAGCTCATAACGAACACATGGGTCCAATCTTGTGCTTTTAGGACTGAAGAGATGGCTCAGAGGTCAAGACTGCCTCAAAAGCAGCTGGTCCTTAGTTCAGATCACAGGTCCCATGTAAAAAGCCAGGCCTGCACTTTGGGCCTTGGTGGGCAGAGGCTGGGAAATCCCAGATCAAAGCAAAAAGGAGGCAGAAGCAATCCAGGATGATCCTTCACAGGGACACACACCTTTTGATACACAAAGTTTTTTTTTTTAAATTATACTCTCGAAGTATTGAAGCAAGACATAATTATTCCAGTGAAATCAAAAAATTTATTAGGAAATCTACAGAAAGTTCCCTAGTAGCTGAGGAATATAGAAGGTAATTAATTATATTAAGACAAAACAAACCTGCTATAGATTTACATTTACATGTCACAATTGTAGCAATGACTAAATGGCCATGTATCTTTCACGTTACTGTAATGTGAAGTTTCTAATCTTGTATTGATTCTACCACTGTGAACTTAACTGCTTCTCCTAGCCCTGTTCTTCCATGGATTCCAAAAGTGCACACACAGAATGACGGAACATTTAAAGCCAAATTCTGGTCCTCACACTTGCATGTCCTCACCATTAAGAACCCAAACTCTGGAGTTGCTTGCCTTATCAGCATTAGTTTTACACCTAATATTTTCCTTAGCAAACCAGAACAGTATGTTAATACAACTATGCATCACACCTCAAGATGGGTAGATTTCACTTTTAAGAGCAAATGTACATAGTATGTAGGGCATTAATTGTAGAGCTTGCCTTGGATTACATTCAAGGCATGTTAATGACCAGGTACATGACAACCCACAAGGCCACAGGAACCTGGACACTACTGTCTACATCTGTCTTGAATAAAAAAATCCAGGGATGGTCCAAACTTTACATAAAAAGGTCAAGACTGCATTATAAGCCCGTACATTTCTATACATTTTTTTCTCTCTCCCTCGAGTTTAATTAAGCCTCCTGGAAAAGTCTGTCTATATATGCTCAATGCAGAAACAACTGAATTTATTTGTGTCCCATGAATTTATAGTCAAATGCAAACTCAAAGGACAAGAGTTTAGAGTCACAAATTTATAAAGTTTACTGTAAGAACACTTCCATTGACAGCAACTAGATTCTGTCGTCCACTTCTACTTCATATTAACTTCCCTTTTTTCTTCCAAGTTTCCATGTCTTAAATTCCAACAAAACATTTCTTTCAAGGCACATATTAACTGTCCCTTATTGTGCATGTCTTATAAAAACCCTGTCTCCTGTCTATTACATGGGTTCTCCCTCATGTCAAATCCAAGTCTGACAACACAAACAGCATAAATGTAATTATTGTGGTCACAGTGGTGATTTATACTTACAGGATATAAATCAAGTGTACACTCATGTAACTTAGTATCAACACACTAAATTAATTCAGGCATTATTTCCCATTCCTCTAAGGTGTCTTTTCTTATTAACAATATTTAGACACTTTGTAAACTTAATATGAAAACATTTTGAAATTTTGCATACAAACTTTACATATTTTTTGTCTTTATGCAATGGTATTTTTTCCTCATCTGTAATTAATTTAACTGGTTGAGGTTACTACAACTTTAGCTACTAAGTTTGACTTTGTAGTAATACATGTTCCTTATGGCCTTTATTATAATTCAATGTGAAATGTTATCAAAAGTAATGACCAATTTCAGAACTTTAGAACCAGAATACTTTTATTATCACAAAATCAAATAGCACTAGTGCACTTTTAATTGCCACAGTTTGACCCAATAAGCCTCAAATCTTGCTTCCAACTACACTGTAATTTTCCCCTCACAAAAACTTTCAAATAAACTTGTCCCCAAACACTTTTTATCACATATTACCAAGCGTAGCAGGTCAAGTTCCCTAAGTCCTTTCAAATATATACAAAAAGTTGAAGTGCATGCTACTCACTCATCATCGTCGTCATCATCTTCATCATCGTCGTCATCATCTTCATCAGCAAGTTTTACTTTTTTCTTAAAGAAAAACACATAGACTTATGAGCAAAAAAGAGCCATTCCTATTACAAATGATTTTAGAAAAACATGCATAGCACAGTAACTACCCTACCTGTGGAACCTTGCTACCACTTCCAGTAGCGGATCGCTTTCCAGACATACTTAGGAGTTTCACGTCATCTTCCTCTTCATCTTCTGATTCTGCATCTTCCTCCACAGCTATAATAAAATTAGACACTATAGAACTCTAAAAAAGATCTAAGGGAAAGCATGCACTAATACATAGTAACAAAGCTTAAAAAACAGATAAAGCCATCAAGTGGTAGCAAAGAACTGCTCAAATTTTTCTAAAATCCTTTCCACTGATAAATTCTAAAACCAAAAATGTCTTTTTAGACATAAATTATCAGACAACTGGCATTTTGCACGTATTAAAATTTTACAACATACAATTTAAGAAATCAAACAACACAATAAATACTACCATATATAAAAACATACCTACTAAGTGCTGTCCACTAATATGCACAGGCCCTGAGCCACATTTCAACCTTAAGACCACAGGTGGTGTGATTTCAAAGCCCCCAAGAGAAACCTGAAAGGCAAAAATTTTTAATCACCATACATTATGAAGACAGGCCAAAGGAGGGTCTGAGAGAATAGCTCATTGGATAATGTGCATGTACTGAAGGTAAGTGTACAAGTTCAGATCCCCACAACCCACCTAAAAGCCATCCAGGCCAGGTGGCTGCAAGGAATCCCAACATTTAGTTAAAAGGTGAACCACCTACTCTCTAGTCTGGTAAGCTCTAGTTTCATTGAGATCCTGCCTGAACAATCCAAGAGGGATTCAAGATGACAATGTCAACATTGAGCCTACACGCACACCACAAACCCCCAAACTACACTATATAACTATACATAACTTTATATACACACTCTATATACCTATACTTACTAACTACAAACAAAACTATAGAACTAAATTAAAACTATTTGAAGAAACCGTTGACTGAGACATCTCTAATCTAAATGACTTTATTAAACATAGCTGAACAGACAAAATCCAAAGCTTAAAGGTACTTACGGTTGGTTGTACGGACATTTTCAAAGTTGCCAGTGTCACTTTAATTGGACTGCCTTCATAATTCATTGCCTCTGCCTCAACAATGTGCAATTCATCTTTTGCCCCAGCACCTAAACTGACCTGAAAACCAAAGAAGTACTTCAAGTTTCAACTATTTTACAATCACCCCTTAAAACCTTTTAAAAATATATATAGACCGTTCACCAATACCACTGATTCCTCATTCTTAGTAAACTCAAAGAAATGCATAAAAATTTACACAATATTAATCACCCAGAAATATCAAACTGGCAAACAGAAGAAACCCTTGAGCAGTAGGCCAGCTCCTCTAGCACGACTTTAAACACTACTGCCCTGCAAAGCATAGCATTGTATTGGAACTGGGTAAATGAGAATTGAATAGTGTGCATTAATTGTGACCAGTTCTTTATCAGCAGTTGCACACGAAGCATACTAACTTAATGACTAGTTAAGGAAGCCAAAGAAACGGACCAGATCGCAACAGGAGCATAAGTTAAAAATCAAGAAAGCGTTAAGTAGTTTACTCTGAAAGTTGTACTTACAGTTCTCAATGACAACTGATGCTCGTTTTCATCATTGTCCACCTTAAAATGATAATCTTTGTCGGCCTTTAGTTCACAACCTACAAATTAGAAAAAAACAAGTCAAAGGTGAGAAAGCAGCAAAACATAACTAAAAAAATCTAAAGTCTAACTTGTGAACTAGTTTTTCGCTATTCTTCAAAGGACAAGACAGGAAAGTCTTCCCACACATCTTCAACAGGAATTCCAATAACCCTACAACACCCAAAGACTCCAGCTTCTCATGGTACTTCATTCTCAACAGATTACTACCATTCTGCAGATAGAAAGAACCAGTCTAACTAGCATATGAAACTAAATCTAATGTACAGTAACTCCCACTACTTAAAAATGCTCAATTTATTAAGCTCTCAAGATGAGAATTAGAAATGAAAAAGTGACAGCATTGTGGACAGCGTAATTAAAGCAGAAAAACTACAAAACATCCGCCAGCCAAAGTTTGTAACAGAAACTAACACTCTAGTCTTGGAAGCATTGAGAAAGTGAATATTCAGAAATTATTTTGGCAATAGCTTCAAGGAATACTTCCAATAAAAAGGATTTGCAAAAGATATTCTGCCGTAAACTGATGAAAAACTTCAACTACACAGAATGATTTGGTATAAAGCCTCCACATTAAGACTAGAACTATGGATTTCTAGAGTGGAAATACTGCTTTAAGTACCACCACAGGTAGCTATGGTTATATTATGGATGTTTATTAAAGCTTTTTAGGTTGGGGATAAAGGTTGGCCCTTGTTTCCTCGTAAGAAATACGCATTTTTCAAGAAAAAGAAAATAACCCAAGACGACGACAAAGACTATGCTCTTCAACCATTTAAGTTACTAAAAGTCACTTACTAGAAAATTTCAACCAAAGGCCAAAACTAAGAGATGTGCAGCCGATGCAAATCTCGCAAGTAACTGGTTTATTACCGAGATCAGATCTGACTGAAGGAGCCCCGCAAACCCCATGCAAACTGAAAGCCCCTCGCCCCCACAAAGCTCCGGACTCAAGGGCCTTAATTCGGACTCCAACAGCTCCACGTCAACAAGAAGCCACTTCATGACCGGTGCTGCCAGCTGCACCGTGAGGCTGGTTCCCCCACCGCTGCGACGCAAACGGGCTTTACAAAGATCTCAGTCGACGGAGTCGGCACAAACAAAGACCGGCCACTTCGCTCCCCGTTTCCCGCCCACCGTTCAATGCGGCCAGGCGACCCCCGGCACGGGGACGACCAGACCGCAGCGGCGAGCCCCGGATGTGGGGCCCACACCCCCTTCCCTACCCCGACCACGTGGCAAGCACGTGCTCCCCGAGGTGGCAGCCCCTGCGCGCTGGCGCGCCTCCCGCAGGCCTTTCCCTCAACCTGGGGGGCGGGGGGACCCGCCCTCAGGGGGCGAGCAGGTGAATCGGGGTTCAGGACTTCCGGCAGAGAAAACGACGGGCTCCACCGGACCGGGAACCCGCGCCTCGCGCAGGCCCCACACCCACCTCCGGGGTCACCCACCTGGGGCCCGGCACAAAGGAACGACCCCCAGGCCGACCCTTGCCCGCGCCCGGGAAACCACACCGGCGCTCGCGCCGCCCGCCCGCCCGCCCGCCGCGGCGCGATCGAGGCCCCGAGGCCCCCCAGGCTCCGGCCCCCCAGGCCCCCAGGCTCCGGGCCGCCGCTCCGCCCCGGCGCGCGGCATCAGCGTCCCCCTCCGGGCGTGCGCCGCGGGCCTCCGGCCAATCCTCCCGCTCCCCGAAGCCCCTGCCTGCCCGGCGACCTCGGCCCCCGGCCTCGCTCCCGCGCCCCCCGCACCCCCGCGCGGCAACCACCAGGCCCTGCTCCAGCGCTCCCCGGAGGCGGGTACCGAAAAGATAGTTCTGGGGCCTCAGAGGGCTCATGTCCATGTCCATCGAGTCTTCCATAGGGCGGTGGCGCGCACTCCACTGCGGGAGAAGCTGGACGGAGAAATCTGGACGCCGCTGCCCAGCGCAGACACGCAGCACGAAATCACGCCAGGGAAAGGACGCGGGCTCTCCGCACGTATATATGGCCTCGGAAGATCTCGCGAGAACTCGTAAAGTCCCGCCTCCGCGAGCGTGCCCGGGAACCCCCGTTCCCGAACGGTCACGCTCCTGCGCAAGCGCTCTGGGCCCGCACGCCGCTCGGCGCTGCCCCGCCGCCGCCTCCAGGTGCTCGGCGGGCTCGCACTGCGCAGGCGCGCGCGCGGCCCCGCCTTCTCCGCGTCCGCCGCGGGCGCAGGCGCGCTTTCCGCCGCGCGCGTGCACGTCGCCCGCTGCCCGGGCCTCCGGCCAGAGCCTGCGCTGCCCGCCGTGAAGATGGCGGCTCAGTGCAGCCCACCCAGAACATGGCGCCCACCCTGAACATGGCGCCCACCCAGAACATGGCGCCCACCCAGAACATGGCGCCCACCCTGAACATGGCGCCCACCTTGAACATGGCAGTGGCGGCCGGCGTGGAGGACTCGGTCCTGAACCCCACAGGCCTCCACATAGGCGTAATCACCTCTCCAAGGATGATGCCTACGCCAGTCGGTTCCCCAAAGGCAGTCCGGAACCATGTCGCCAGCCCCGTTTCCATAGCATTTCTGAGAAAGCAGCTCCAAAGTCGAAGTTCTCGTCCCATTATTTGTGCAAAAAGAAAAAGAGAGAAAAGAAGGAAGGAGAAGAAGAAAAGAAAAAGAAAGGAAGGGAGAGAGAAGGAAGGAAGGAGAGAGAGAGAGAGAAGAAAGAAAAAGACCCGCGCTCAGTCTTCTCCACAAAGCAAGCCCTCCTGAAAGTCCAGGAAGGTGTGCTGCAAGTCAGAGCGTGCACTTGTTCATTCCAGATGAAAGGAGGCGCAGAGCAAAACTCTTGGGAAATACTTAAACCTTAATTCAAATCTTTGCAAGTGTGCCCTCGAGTTAACATTTTAAACTCGGTACTAGAGGGTTTTTTTTTTTTTGGCAATGGTACTAATAATCTTTTTTAACGGAATATATCATGCAAATTTAAGATCGCTTTTCCTCGCCACCAAATAACGAAGCTTCCACTTAGATCATGGCTTCTTTTAAAACAATTGCTAGAAGAAGAGGGGGAAAATCTTGAGATTTGGGGAAATCATCTGTAGAGAAACTCATAGGCTGGGGCACAGAAGAGGGGAGACCATAGATGAACACAGTTTGGGATTCAAGTTAAGAAACCCTCTAGATTACAGTAAAGAGTGTAAAAAGTGGTTCAGCAGATAGGGCAGGAGCCTAGGTGGGACATTGTATATTCCCAAGAGGCATGCAGCCCTGTACAGTCCTAAAATATTTTCAAGTGCTCCCTTCCAGGTTCTTCTCTAGAGACTAGAGAACTAAGGGTTCCTGCAGGTGGGGACCACCGCCAACTGACTTGACCAGGTATGTCTCCAGCACCCACCAATCACCTGGTATGACTCTGTTCCAGTTCATCAATCTAGAGATGGGAAATAGGATGGCACATTTCTTAGGAACCTCCCAACCCATGAAGGTTCTAGACCCACAGGACAGACACACCTGTTTGTTGCTTAGATCCCTCCTTTCCAGCAGTTTCCCCCTCCTCTGCTCTCAGCTACTTGACTACAACGCTGAGGAATAAAACTGCCTTGCAGATGCTTTCCTTCTTTCCTGGCATCTAATCAAATCCACCTTCCAAGTGCTGCCATTCAGATGTGCCCACCACATCTGGTATGCTGCTCTGCACATTCTTCACACACTTGTACCCAATGTGGGTGTGGTATGATTCAGCTGCTCGTTCCTCCATTAGTGTCCTCCAATTGTATCCATAATTTTGTGATTAAAAGCAATGTTTTACATGCTCTTCAGTAAGGAACTCATGCCTGGTGCTGTAAGAACCTATGATGGGGAGATCATAGGCCTTAACCAGAAACAAACTGTTATTGTTTTGCTAAATGGCAATGATAATCAAACTGCCTTCTAAATACTTACCATTTTATCCATAGATTAGTGGGGCTCTCAGCCCTTCACTGAGAGTTTCCCTTTGTAATGGAAGTTCACACTGGGAATCACTATCAAAGTACAGAGAAGCAAGTGACTCTGAAGTGCTTGTCCCAAAACAGTATATTTGTATTACCCCCATTCCCTACCCCCAAGGCTCAGGGAATATAATAGAAGGGACTGGAAGAATGTAAGAGCCAGAGGGTGGGAGCAGGTGCTCCCTAATAGTGTCTTCTGAACGTGACAAGACTACTTACCATGAACTTGCTGCAGCCTTGCTTACTTCCACCAAGACCTGCACAAGATGTCGCCACTTGATCATGCAAGACAGAAGACTCTTTGCGGTACCATCTCTCCCAGAGGGACTTTGAAGGCTCATGCTGACTGTGAAAGGGAAATCACTTTCTGCAGTAGTGAGCTCACTGCTAAGTCATCCACACTCCGGCCAGAGCCCAGCCGAAGGCTAATGCAGGCAACTCCAATAGACCTCAGTGGTTTGTGCAAAAAGATGTGAAAGTAGAAGAGAGAATGATTAAGTGGAATTGAATAGGAGAAGGAGAGAGAATGGGATCAGGTGACATGGGATGGAAATGAGTTAAATGCATGGCGTTCATGTATGAAACTATCAAAAATAAAATGTCTTAATGTCTTCATACATATGTCCTTATTACTATCTGAAATGGCTTTATAGGAGTTATTTCAAGAAATGGGCATATATAGAATTCACAAATGCAGTTACATCAAAATAAAACTTTTCTGTTAGCAAAGGAAATAACCAACAAAGCAAGAAGCAATTTGCCATCTACTCTTCAGACAGTGGCTAAAAACAACAGAATTTATAAATAACTTAAAACCTTAACAACAATAAGAACTCTTCCCAAAAGAAGAAATACAAATAGCCAATAAAGAAAATGCTCAATATCATTGGTCAAGGAACTGCAAACCAAAGCTGCACTATAATTCCCAGTTAGAATGACTAGTTTAAAAAAAAAAATCTGGGGCCGCAGAAATGGCCGAAGGGTCAATTTACCTCATGAACAAAGGGACCTGAATTCAGATCACATGCACACACAAAAAAATGCCTGGCAGGAATTGCAGCAGTCTGGGAAATGCCAGAACAAAACAATAATGAGGTAGAGCAACCAGGATGATTCCAATGTCATCCTTGGGCCTTCACAGTCACAAACACTTAAGGACCAAGCGCAAACACAAACACACACACACACACACACACACACACACACACACACACACACACACACGTGCCTGTGCGCACATGAGTTCTCGCACAAAAGCAAATAATCTAGATGAGACTGGTAGGGAAGAACACCTATAAACTCTTTGTAGAAATGTAAAACAGTGCAGCTGCTAAAGAAAATAGCTTGGAGGACCCTTAAAAAACCCTATCACAATTCAATTTATCATTGTTGTGTATTTGAATAAAAAGAAGTTGCATACAATAGAGATATCTGTACCCATATTTATCATGGTACTATTCACAATAGCTAAGACAATGGAATTAGATAAGTAAATAAAATGATGGTACCTCTATATGTGTGTATATATGTAAACATGTATAATTTAGTACTATTCATTTGTGAAGAAGGAAGGAAGGAAGGAAGGAAGGAAGGAAGGAAGGAAGGAAGGAAGGAAGGAAGGAAGGAAGGAAGGAAGGAAGGAAGGAAGGAAGGAAGGAAGGAAGGAAGGAAGGAAGGAAGGAAGGAAGGAAAAAAGAAAGAAAGAAAGAGAAAGAAAGAAAGAAAGAAAGAAAAAGAAAGAAAGAAAGAAAGAAAGAAAGAAAGAAAGAAAGAAAGAAAAGAAAGGTAACAGGTAGCCTAAAAGTAGAAGAATTTTTAGGGATTAGAAAGGGTATTGGGGAAGAGGAAGGGAGCATAATTACTGTACAAAGTATATGTGTATGTGTAGGAATAGCAGTGAACCTCGCTAAGTTGTGCAATGTATAAGTATAATAATAATTTTCAAAACAAAACAAAAATGCTTTCTGAGGGCCTATCTTGAACTCTGAACTTTAGGGTCCAGTGAGGTGGCTCAGCAGGTAAAGGCACCTGTGCACAAACCTTGTGTCCGAGTTGCCCCAGAGCCCACATAGTTCCACGACTTCTCCTCTGACAGCCTCACAGGCGCTGTGGTGCATATATACCTGCTCTCGCTCTCTCTCTCTCTCTCTCTCTCTCTCTCTCTCTCTCTCTCTCTCTCTGTCCTCTCTCTCAAATAAATAAATAAGAAAAAGAAAATGAGCAAAGTGTACATGCTTTGACAGTGCGTGCAGGACCTTGCAATGTCTACAGCCACACACGTTGTTTTGTGCTTTGCGTGAGCAGAGCCAGCTTTAGATGTTTATTGTAGCTTTTCTGCACTTCACATGCCCTAATTGCTTTTTCGTAGTACAATATATTGAGTCCCCTTAAACAGGAGTTGCATAGTACTCCATTAGATGAACTTGCATACTATTTTTTAATTCCAGTTGTAATTCTTAATTTTAAACATATGAACAAGTTTTTCAACATAAAAACAGAATTCTTATGATAAACAGCCATTTTCAACAGTTATCATGAAAATGTCTCATGTTGCATATATGTCTTTCCAACTACAGATTTGAGTATCTTGGTGGAGGATGATCCTGGAGCTAATTAATCTTTCATGGACACCAAGGGAAAATGTACAACTATATTTCCTATTATGCCATATCAGTACAAAAATAAGCAAAGAAATTAAATAGTTAATGGGCCACTCCACAAAGTACACATATTTGAAAACATTATGATTATGTCATACATTGAAAGAATAGATACTTTACTTGTCAACTAAAATTGTATTTTAGAGTTTGGGGGTGATAGCTCATTGGCTTAAAAAAAAAAAAAACTTGTTGCACAAGCAAAAGGACCAGAATTTGAATTCCCAGATCCATGTAGAATGTCAGGGTAGCATAGTGGTCCACCTGTAATTCCAGCCTTGAAAGACAGAGGCCGGGGATCCCCAGAGCAAAATGGGTAGCCAGACTAACCATACTGGCAAGCTCTGACTAAAATCTCTGTCTCAAAAGAATAAGGTGAAAAGAATGATTGAGAATATTCTCAAAATCAACCTTGGGCTCTCAAATACACATGCGCATGCATGCACATGCTTCACACATACATGTATGCACACTGACTGCACCCACACACGTACCAACAATCTCTCACACACACATACATGTGAAAATTGGAAAAGAACACATTTTTAAAATCATTTCCCCCACGAAAGCTTCTCTGTGCCTATATGTAGATATATTCATAGCTTTCTCTTAGATGTATGTGTAGGAGTAGACGGCTAAATCATCTAGGAAATCTGTTTGAGTTTTTAAGAGACCTCCAAACTATTTTCCAGAGCTATATACTTTCCATTGCCACCAAGCAGCGTGTGGAGAACATGTCCTTGCCAATACATTTTAATTTTAGAAATTCTAACGAGTGCGTAGAGACCTCTATGGCTTTAATCCACATGTCCCTGATGACTGATTCTGATGAGCATCTTTTCGTGTGTTTGCCTCTGTATCTTCTTGGGTGCAATGTCTGTTCAATTCTCTTGCACCCCCCATCCCCTTCCCTTGCCTTTTTTTTAAGTTGCATGTGTGCTCTTTCTTTGTGCTCAATACCCAGCTTCTTCTTTACTGACTTTTGACTCATTTCATTAATTAAGGACATTTTTGCATGCATGCTTACGGCATGTGTGTGAATATTCACATATATGTAGACACATATATGACATATGTGTGCAGGTGCACATGCTCAGATGTCAATGTGTTGGTTGCGGTCTGCATTTATTGACGCAGGCTCTCTCAGTTGAACCCGGAGCTCATCGAGAGGCTAAGCTAGCTGAGCAGCTTGCCCCAGGAATCCTGCGTGCCTTCCGTGAGCTGAGGGTCTCTGCCAAGTCAGTACAACTTTTTCGTGGATTCTGGAGATTTGAATTCTGTCCTCATGCGTGTGAGGCAAGTGCCCCATCCGCCCAGCCACCTCTGCGGCCTCTCAACATCTTCTGAAGAACAGACACGGTCACCTGGAAGCTTGTTTTGGTGGAGACGGGGTCTTGCGGTGATGCTCTGGCTGGCTTAGAGTCTCTGTGTACACAAGGCTGGCCCAACTTGCCGCTGCCTCTGCCTCCCAAGGGCAGGGACTGTGGTCATGTGCCATCACGCCTCGCCTGGGAAGTTTTTAATGTTTTTCTAATGTTTTTATTTACTCTGTGTGTGTGTGTGTGTGTGTGTGTGTGTGTGTGTGTGTCTGTGTGTCTGTGTGTATCAAGGGCACTGTGCATCCCTAAGGATGACCAAGGATGACTTTGGGAATCATCCTGGATTGCTTCTACCTCCTTTTTGCTTTACTCTGGGATTTGCCAGGCTTCACCCACCAGAGCCAGAAGTGCAGGCTACCTGGCATTTTTATACGAGGGACCTGGGATCCCAACTCAAGACCTTCTGCTCGTGAGGCAGAGTCTTAACCCCTGAGTTATCTCTCCAGCCAGGAAGTTTTTAATTTTAGTAGAGTCCCCTTTTATCAATTTTTTCTCATACACTCCATGTTTTTGGGATAGCATCCAAAATGTCTTTGCTTAACCAAAGGGCAAATTTTTCTCCTACTTTCTAGATTCCCCCCCCCCCAGAAAAAGTCAGTCCTCTCCCTCTACCATAGACAGGGATTGAATCCAGGTTGCCAGGGTAGCAAGCAGGCAGCTTACCTGATGGGCTTCTCTTGCCAGCCCTAGAGTTCTTTTTCCTTTGGGTGGTTTCAAGTTACTCCAGGTTTCTGGAGGAAGCAGGGCCTTGAACATGAGGCAAGCGCTCGCCCACTGACCCACATCCCCGGCCCGGTGGATTCCGGGCGCTCAGGGTCGTTCCTCCCTATGCCTCACACCACCCTGGATTGCTTCTGTTGAAACAAGTGTCACGATGCAGCCCCGGACTCAAAACCCTCCGTCGGAGCATGTGACCTGACGTCCTAGCCCCGGTGGGGCATGGGGGGGTGCCAACACTGACGGTGGGAGCAGCAACTCTTTCCTGTGCAGTCCTCAGCTGTGGATGTGGGGATGCCCTTGTGGGGATGCCCATGCCGGGATGGTGACCTGGGGATATTCCCGCTCGCTCTGGCCTCTAAGCCTCCTCCCTCTGCATCGGCCTAGAAAGTTTCCCAAGGTAGGTCTGTCTCTCCAACATGCGCGTTCTGTGCTGTGTATGGCAATGCCTGATTTTTTTTCAGGTTTCTCTCTCTCTCTCTTTCTTTCTTTCTTTCTTTCTTTCTTTCTTTCTTTCTTTCTTTCTTTCTTTCTTTCTTTCTTTCTTTCTTTCTTTTTCTTTCTTTCTTTATTTCTTTCTGTCTTTCTGTCTTTCTGTCTGTCTTTCTAAATTTTTTTTATTCATTTGTGCGTGTGTGTGCTTGTGTGTGTGTGCGTGTGTGTGTGTGTGTGTGTGTGTGTAGAACCACAGGCGAATTCGGGAACCACCATGGACACCTCCACCTCTTCCTTGTTTACTCTGCCCAGGGATTCACAAGCTTCACCCTACCAGGACCAGAAAGGCAGGCCGCCCCCTTCCGCCTGGCATCTATACATGGGATCTAGGATCCGAACTCAGGACCTTCCACCTGCAAAGCAGAGGCTTAACCCCTGAGCCACCTCTCCAGCCCCTCTTTCTTTCTTTCTTTCTTTCTCTCTTTTCTTTCTTTCTCTCTTTTCTTTCTTCCTCCTCCTCCTCCTCTTCCTCCTTTTTTTTTTTTTTTGCTATTAATCTATTTTGGTCTAGACAAAAGTTCAAAACCCTTCTATCCTTCCTTCCTTCCTTCCTTCCTTCCTTCCTTCCTTCCTTCCTTCCTTCCTTCCTTCCTTCCTTCCTTCCTTTCTTCCTTCCTTCCTTCTTTCCTTCCTTCCTTCCTTCCTTCCTTCCTTCCTTCCTTCCTTCCCTTCCTCCCTCCCTCCTTCCTTCTTTTTCTGTTTCCCTCTTTGTAGGAACAGCATCTCTCTGTTACCCAGGCTGGCCTGAAACTTCTGGGTCCCTTCGTGTGCTGAGTAGCTGGAATGGAAAGAACAGACATATGCCAATCATGCCTAGCAAGAGCAATATTTTTATAAAATATTTTATCCATTTCACAGATGGCGAGAGAGAGAGAGAGAGACAGAGAGAAAGAGACAGAGAGACAGAGAGCAGGCACGTGTGTACCACAGCACACGTGCAGAGGTCAGAGGCCAACTTCCAGAAGTCACTTCTCTCCTCCCACCACGTGAGCTCCAGGGAGAGAACTCACGTCCCCAGGTTTGCACACAGACTCCTTTACCTGCTGAGCCAACTTGCTGGCCAAGACCGTTGCTTTGTAACCTGGTATCTGAAGCTGTAGTTCCCTCTGAAATTTCTCAGCTGATCAAAACCACTTTTTTTTTTTGAGGGGGGAGGGAGGGTAGAATAGGCTGACCTCAAACTCACTATGTAGCTAAAGATAACCTTGAACTTGGGCCTATATCACCCTGCCTAGTTTTATGCAGTACTAGGGATCAGATTCAAGACTTTCTACAGGCTAGTTGTCATAGTTGGGCACAGGTGTCAACCTGACGGTTGAGGGTTTGAGCTCTGGGCACATTTGTAGAGAATTAATGGTTAAGTTAAGCCCAGAGCAAACCTGCAAGAGATTGTCTAACTGATGAGGAAGTTCAGCCCATGGTGGGTGGGACTAGGCTCTGGAATAAAACACAGAGAGCTGATTGAGAGAGTTGGCATCCTTCTGTACAATTGGCCAGACATGCTGGTCTGGCAAGTAAGGATGGTCCCTCTCTCAGCCATTATATAGATATGGTGTGGTCAGTTCCTTGGGTCTTGGTGTTGGTGCGTGCTCTCCTGTCAAGCTGGACTGAGAACTGTAACCAGTAATCTTTTTAAAAGACAATAAACCCCTTGTTTCCTTACGCTCTTTGATGGTCATTTATCAGCAACTATGCAGGCTAACTGCAACACTAGGTTAGCACTCTATCAACTGAGCTACAATCCCAGTTCTATTCTAAAAGTTGCTTCACAGGCTGTAGAGATGGCTCAGGGATTAAGACTCTGCCTCCCAAGCAGAAGGTCCTGAGTTCAGGTCCCATGTGAAAATGCCAGGTGTAAATGGCAGCGGCCTGCACTTCCAGTCCTATGGGCGAAGCCTGGAAAATCCCAGAAGGAAGCAAGTAGGAAGTAGAAGCCATTCAGGATAATTCCCAAAGTCGCCTTTGGTCTTCCACAGGGACACACAGTGCCCTCTGATACAAACACACAAACACACACACACACCACAAAATAATAGATAAAATTAAAAAAATAAAGTTGCTTTTCAGAGCAAGAGGATCTACGTTCAATCCCTGGAGTCCATGTTTGTTTGGTTTTTTTAAAGCCAGGCATGGCAACATGTCCTGTGGTCCCCGGAATAGGGATGTGCCCTCCACATGGGAAGAGATGCCTACTTGTTCTGATCAGGAGAGACCTTGCTTTGAAAGAGATTTGCCTTCTTTCCCACTATCAAAATCCTTCCTCTGTCAAGTTCCCTGTCAGTATTCCAGGATGTATTGCTTCTGATAGAGAGATTTGCTTTATAGCAGAGGAGTTTGGGCCCACAGAACTCCATGGTCCCTTGTTCGGTGTGACCCTGAAGTATCTGGCTTCAAAGAGCCATTCGCACCTGGATGGTAGCATCTTGTGCTGGGGTAACAGCATCCATGACACACAGCTTGCTCCACATCAGTGACCCATATGTGGCCAGGACTCATGGTCATCAAGGAAGGCAAATAGGATGATTGTGAGAAGAGCCAGCACCATTTCCACACTTAGCTCGAGTGTGTGTGTGTGGGGGGTTCAGTTGTCAAACCCTTGTACCTTGAGATCTTGGATCCCAAGACAAGCGCACTTCCACCAGGGCACAATGACTCATTCAGCTGGCCACCGAGACTGCCCCCTTCCTACTACACAGTGGGAATCTGCGTGCTGGCTGCAGTTATCGTCCATCCAAGTGAAACTGAGTTGCTAGTTTGTACAGTTTGTAGGAATGTGTGTGGAAGAAGGCCATTCTCTTAGAGTGCATCTTAATCCCACAGTCTTGATAAAAGTCCCTTGAGAAACAACAACTCAAAGGAATGGAGACTATCGGAGCTAGAAGTTATCCAAAAGACAGGACTCTCTATCTTTTGGTTTGCTTTGGTTCGGTTTGATTTTTGTTTTAAAGACAGAATCTCAGCTATGTAGCCCAGGCTGGTCTCCAGCTCAGCCCTGTTTGATTCAATATCGTTTATGCTGGGGTTACAGATATAAGTCATCATGCCTAGCTCGTGTATCTATTTTTCTTGGTAGAGGGTTAGTATGGTTTTTATTATGTAAGGGAAAGCTTCAGTTTGATACCCAGAAGCATAATCTTGCTGCAGCCTTTCTTTGGAAGATAAATATAGTTACCCAAGGTTGGATGCACCCAAGTGTTCCCATGCTTTTCCAGACTGGTTAAACAGTAGCTGTGCTCTCTACAGTTTTGGTCTCTTAATTCCTAGGTAAAGCTTAGCCAAGAGAAATACCGGCATGAAATATGAGAAGGAAGAACGAAAGAGCAGCCGTCAGGACCCGATAAAGGTACATTACACATCAGCACAGGGTCCAGTTGGCACTTCTCTTCCCTGTTTCACGTTGAACTTAAAATCATTTATTAGAAAGAGAGAAAGAATAGGGAGGTTAGAGAACCACTTTCAGAAGTGGGTTCTCTCTTGCCACACACTGAACATTTAATCCCAACTTCTAGCCCCAGGTATCCTTTTTGGGGAGCACTTACTTTTGCTTGGTTGGAATGTGACTTGGTACAACTCCACGCTGCTGCTGCTGTTAGTATCTGTCCTGTGATTGGCTCTAGAGATGTCTCCTAAGGAAACAATCAGAGAAGCGCCCAAAGGTTTGCCCACACGGTGACACTATTTGGTGGTTGCGGAAAGCTACGTTGACATGAGCAATACCCTTGACGTCAGGCTAGAAGGATAGCAATCTGCATGAGTGCGTACTTCAGTGTGGTATGCGAAATGACGAGACACTTTGGATGCTTTTTAAAAATATGCAGAAAATGGACAGAGAGGGAGAGAGGAAAGAGAAAACAGCAAAATGGTGATAGTTGTTAAAGCCAAGTGTGGGGCACATAGGAACGCTTTATATTTATTCGTCTATCTCTTCTGCATCTTTGAAATTTTTCACAATTTAAAAGGTTTAAAGAGAAGGTGAAGGGTCAGAAAGACAGCGCGCAGGTAAGGTGCTTGCTTACAACCCCCACAACTCGAGCTTGATCTGAGAAGCCCTGTAACTGCGCATCCCGACAGGCACGTTCTCTCTCTCTCTCTCTCTCTCTCTCTCTCTCTCTCTCTCTCTCTCAAACAAATGAATACAATACTTAAAAAATAAACGAAAAGAAAATAAGCAACTGTCTGCCCAGTACATGCCCAGTTTTGCAAATGATATTAAAATATACACATCTTCTTAGTTTTCATTAGATTGAGTGATTTCCAGGATTGGGAGTGGGTACAAGAGAGATGAATAGGAAGAGAATTTTTAGACTCATTAAATTATCCTTTATAATGCTATAGCAGTAGACAACATGGCATTATACATGTATTAAAACCCATAGACTTGTACAATCCCATCGTCACACATGGACCTGGGACAGTATGGATGTCCATACAGGTTCTCCTCTTGTGATACATGCATAGTCTTGTGTGAGCAGTTGTGTACTGTCAGGCCTTTAATTTCTGCTTAATTTTGCTATGAACTTAAAAATGATCTAAAAATGCAAACTGGGCCAATGAGATGGATCGACAGGTAAAGTCACTTGTCACCAAACCTGGTAACCTGAGTTCTATATTTGGAACCTACTATTGTGTAAGAAGAGAACTGACTGTAGGTTGTCCTTTGACCCCTATGTGTGCATTGTGCTATATGCTCACACACACAACACACACACACACACAAATAAATGCAAGTAATTTTTTAAAAAAAAATGAAATCTATTTGAATGCCCCAAAATAAGTACTAAAAGAAAAGTTAGTAACAACAAATTCTTGTATTACAAAAAGATTCTCCTTAATAAAAAAAGGTTCCCACAAGTCTAACATTACGCCGCAAAGAGCCAGACAAAAAGAACAAACTGGACAGACAGATGGCTTGGTTGATAAAGTGCTCCTTGTGCAAGCAAGAGGACCTGAGTTCAGATTCCCAGGATCCACATCAGAGACGTGTGCAGCAGCACGTAATGTAACCCAGTACGGGGAGGAAGAGGCGGATCCGTCTCAAGGCACCCTGGCCAGCCAGGGTGGCTACATCGGTGAGCTCCAGGTTCAGTAAGAGACTATCTCAAAAGGAAGCTTGGGAGAGGGCTGGAGAAATGGCTCAGGGGTTAAGCCTCTGCCTTACAAGCAGAAGGTTCTGAGTTCAGATCCTAGGTCTCACATTAGACATGAGGTGGCACTTCTGGCCCTAGTGGGTGAAGCCTGGGAAATCCCAGAGCGAAGCAAGAAGGAGGTAGAAACAATCCGGGATGATTCCCGAAGTCATCCTCAGTCCTCGACAGGGATACATTGTGCCCTGTGACACACACACACACATACACACACACACACACACACACACACACACACACACACACAATGAATGAATGAGTGAATAAAAGTGTTTTTTATAAAAGGAAGGTTGGGAGAGTTAAGGCCATCTGAAGATGACGTCTGGCCTTACATGCATAAATATACACACATACATGTGCATCCTCCACACATGCACACACAGAAACTCTCTCTCACACACATACACACCATTGACACACCCACAAAATCAGTAAATCTATGCTCAAGTTATTAGGAGGGAAGAAATCATTTAAAGTTGTGCAGAAAAATAAATCAAATAGACGAGAAAAAATTCAACAAAATAAAGAATTCATTTTGGGAAAATAAAATCTATAAACTCTTAGTAACACTGAGTAAAAAGATGAGAGAGAAACTCAAATATCAGAAATGAGAAAGGAGACACTATAATGAATGGTTCAGAAATAAAGGACCATTAAGCATAATTATATGTCAATACCCTTGATAGCCTAGATTAAATGCATACGTCCCTGAGCCACGAGGCAGAAGGACCGCACAGTCTCTCTACGAAGAGGCTGAATCACTAACCACAAATCTCCCGTTAAAGCAAGCTCAGAGGCAGGTCATTTCTACCCAACATGCCCAGGGTCAGTGCCATCTTTCTTAGAGTCATTCAACAAAATAACAGGCGTGGTAAGACCCCCAAAGTCATTTATCAGGTGAGGATTGCCCTGACATCAATTCCAAACAAACAAACAAAACACAAGGAGAAAAAAAATCCACGTGGGCCCAGCACCTTGGGTTAGCAAGGCGGGAACAATCCTAGGAGACCGAACTCCACCAAACATGAAAACACTTGTGTATCACAACCTGTGAGAGCTATTCTTGGAGTATAAAAATGGTTTCAACATATACAAACAAATCAATTTGATATTTGCATGACTGGGATGAAAGATAAAAATCGTATCAGCATCTCAATAGACTCTGAAAAAATTAACAAAAATTCAATATCCATTTATAATTTAAAAAAATTAACTCTCAACAAAATAATAGTCATAAAAGGAATTTATCTTTAAAAAGTCTCTGAAAAGCCAATGGCTGTTACCAGCATCCATTGGAAGATCCAACAGGTTTTTCCCCAAGACATGAATTAGGAAAGAATCCTCTCTCCTCCGTTCTGCTCAACACTGCACTGAGAGTCCTTTCTAGAGCAGCTAAAGCAAAACTTACAAAATAAAAATATAATTACTTCTACTTCGAGATGACATTTTATGAAAAACACCCTAAAGAGTCAAAAAACAATAAGAAAAATCCCCGTTAGAGCCAATGTGTCTTTTAATGTTGCAAGATGGAAAATCAATATACAAAAGCCAGTGGTATTTCTGTACATAAACCATGTACTACCTGATAAGGACAGCAATCCCACTTATGATAACAAGGAGAAGAAAATTATGAAATGTAAATCAAAAGAATCCAAAGACCCAGATGAATTGGACAGATGTTCTGCATTCTGGGACTAGAAGAATTTGTTCAGTTGTCCGTGATGGGCTGGGGACATGGCCTAGGGGTTAAAGCCTTTGCCTCATAGCAAACAGGCCTGAGTTCTGATTCCCAGGTAACATGGAAAAAGGCCTGGAGCGTATGGCCATGACCTGCAATTCTGGCTGGAAAATCTCAGAGCAAAAAAATAGGGAGGCAGGGGCTGGAGAGGTGGCTCAGGGGTTAAGCCTTTGCCTTGCAGGCGGAAGGTCCTGAGTCCGGATCCTAGACCTCGAGTCTATCCTGGGGCAGAGTAAACAAGGAGGTGGAGGCGGTCTATGGCGGTTCCCAAATTCGCCCGTGGTTCTACACATACACACACATGCACAATTGAATTAAAAAAAACAAAATAGGGAGGTAGAAGCAATCCAGGATGATTCCCAAAGTCACCCTTGGTCCTCCACAGGGACACACAGTGCCTTCTGATACACACACACACACACACACACACACACACACACACACACAAAGAAAGGGTGGGTGGAAGTGCAACTTAAAAAAAAGTGTGACTCGGGCTGGAGAGGTGGCTCAGGGGTTAAGCCTCTGCCTTGCAGGCAGAAGGTCCTGAGTTCGGATCCTAGACCCCACGTATAGACACCGAGTGGAAGAGGAGGTGGCCTGCGTTTCTGGTCCTGGTAGGGCAGAGCCTGTGAATCCCAGGGCAGAGTAAACAAGGAGGAAGTGGAGACGGTCCGTGATGGTTCCTGAATTCATCTGTGGTTCTACACACACACACATACATGCACACACGAACACTACACCATACATGCATAATTGAATAAATAATAATTTTTAAAAAATTTTTAAAAAGTGTGACGCACAGGATCAGGTATTTCTCAAAAAGACGTGAAAATTCAACAGATTCTCAAGAAGATGCCCAACGTCATGACAGGGAAATGCAAATAATAACACAATGAGCTGCTTGCTGGGAGGCAGACACCAAAAAGACAGAATGTAACAAGTGTTCCTGGCCAGGGCAGAAGCCGCACCCTTGAGGTGCAAAGCAGGATGATTCCCATGTCCCCTTTGGGCCTCCGCAGTCATAAATACAGATGTGGGACAAGTAGAAAACCGTGTGGAAACTCCCAAAATAAACAAATAAAGATAGAGCTGCTGCTGGGACAGTGGTGCCCGCCAGAAACCCCAGCAAGGCAGGAGAACCCGCTCCGACCTCAGCTTGCATAGTGAATCAAGGCTGGCCTGAGACACATGCGGCCCCACCCCAAAAATAAGTAAGTGCAATTTGAAGAGGAAGGGGGATGGGTTGAGGATTAAGGAGTGGCAATATTTTAAGTTTACTATATTCATGTACAATACACAAAAAGAGTAATAGTAACAATACAAAGGTTAATAAAAAAAAAACTGCAGGACCCTGCTTAGGCCCCCTTAGGCTTGAGGGATTACTGGACAAACTACTGGAAACCAGTGGATGCAACGTACATTTTTAGTTGTCTAAGTACATGCAAAATTTAAAAAAAAGTATTTCAGAAAAATCAGTATCGTGGGGGAGAAACAATACACCACAGTATATTAACAATGCCATTAGACAAATGAGGGATACTACTCATATTTTATGTCATTTTTTTAAAAAATTTGACTATAGGGGCTGAGAGATGATGGTTCCAGGGGTTAAAATTACCTTGAAAGCAGAAGGTCCTGAGTTCAGATCCTGATCCCACGTTAAAAACACCAGGAAAAAATGGCAGAGGACTGCACTTCTGGATGTGGTGGGCAGTCTGGGAAA
Organism: Typhlomys cinereus; assembly: GCA_023101885.1. Lineage (NCBI taxonomy): Eukaryota > Metazoa > Chordata > Mammalia > Rodentia > Platacanthomyidae > Typhlomys > Typhlomys cinereus. The sequence goes on along the minus strand of JALPQD010000317.1, from coordinate 2,671,620 downwards.
TCCCAGAGCAAAGCAAAAGGGAGGTAGAAGCAATCCAGGATGATTCCTGAAGTCACCCTTGGTCCTGCACAGGGACACACAGTGCCCTCTGATGCACACACAGACACACACACACACAGAGACACATGCACACATAAAAATAAATAAATAAAATAAAAATTTAATTATTGAAATCACACAGTAAATTTTAAGTGGCTTAGATACTGTTTCCAGCATGAAGCCCAAAGACAGTAAACAAATAAGTAGATAAATAAACAAATATAGGGGCTGCGGAGCTAGCTCATTGGGTAAAGGTGCTGCAGTACGTGCACACCTGTACTACACCTCATACCCACTCTCTCTAATAAAATAGTAAGACTAGAAGTACGACATATGGCCCAGCAAGCCCATCTCTGGGTACATGTCCAACGTCCATGCTGACGCATGCTGAAGCTCTTCATGATGGCATGATGCGGAGTCCACAGACAAACGAATGGGTAAATAAGATGTGACACACGGCAGGAGAACTGGGGAATGACCCAGGGGTTAAAGCCTTTGCGTAGCAAGCAATAGGACCTGAGATCAGATCCCCAGGTCACACACAAAAAAATATTGGGTGGCAATGATGGTGGTCTACAATTCTGGCCCTGAAGAGTGGAGCCTGGGAAAGCCCAGACAAAGCAGGAAGGAGGTGGGACAATCCAGGATGATTCTTGATGTCTCCCTTGGGTCTCCACAAGTACACATACTCAAATACCTTCTTGTACAGAGAGAGAGAGAGAGAGAGACAGAGAGAGAGAGAGAGACAGAGACAGAGACAGAAACAGAGACAGAAACAGAGACAGAGAGAGACAGAGAGAGAGAGAGAGAGATTATTCTTTGGCAGTTGCATACGTGAATAAACTGAATTTAAGTCATTTACCCCATAACCTGGCCCCATCCCATTCTCCTTTCCCATTGAAAACCTTCTTCCCAACAGGTATCCTCCTTTCATGGTGTGTGTGTGTGTGTGTGTGTGTGTGTGTGTGTGTGTGTGTGTGTGTATCCCACTGAGTTTCCTCATGATTGCCTGCTTGGTATATGTCCAGGCATTATATAATCATCTCTCTCTCTCTCTCTCTCTCTCTCTCTCTCTCTCTCTCCAAGAAGGTATTGATATACCAGTGGGTGTACCACGGAACGAAGTAGGGCAGGAGCCCCCTGCCCACAGCCCCCTCAGTCTCTAGGGGAAGGCACTGAGCTCTTTATTCACTCAAAGTGTATTTACAGAGGGTCTCCCTTCACCTCGTGAAGGAGAGAGAACCCCGGCTCCTAGGCTTGGGTGAACAGCTGAGTGCAAATGAGCAGACAGGAGACAGCTCACCACTGCACTGGGAATGATCTAGAAGCCCTGCATTTAAATGTCCGACTGGCCGGATGCAGGCAGCCAAGGATTCAGGGGTGAGGGCAGGGTGGAAAGAGTAGTGCTGGGGTTCAGTCGGTGAACCCTAGTTTGCTTGGAGCTGAACCCTAAAACCGGACGCTTACTTTTGATGGGTCTTCCCTGAAACCTGGCAGGGGGCTTCCTCCTTCCTGCTGGAGAGCGCCACGCCCAGGCTTTGGCAGCAGAGGGCGCTGTTCAGCTAACCGGGTTTATTGACCCGCGGGACGGTTTCAGTTTACAGCGTATTAAAGGATGCGAGGAGGGACTGTATCACATCCTGGCTTGGAACTTAAAATAAATCAGAATCTATAAATGTTTTACCTTGAGATATCACTAACTTCATCCTGAAAGGCAAGTGATTCGATCACAAACACGAAAGAGACAGCGATGAGTTGCTTGTTGTGTCGGATCTGCAAGCAAAGCAAATTCTCATCAAGTGTTCTCCTTCAGGAGTTTTCAGAAAGAGGCAGAACGCAGACAGCGTAGCTGCAGGAAGCGTCCTCATCGCCGAGAGTTCGCGATCGTCTGCTTCCGGCAGCGTTGACGGGCTCTGCTACGCAGGCTCCTTGCAGACCCTGGGGGGAGGGGGGGTTGTTGGAAGAAAAGCAAGGAACAAGACAGCAGATGCATGCAAGTCAACGTTTTAAGATGTTAGACTTCAGTTTCCTTCCTCAGTGCAGCTACTTTGCAGCTCCCTGTGTTAAAGGGGGATAGTCTGGTGGTCCTTGCCAGACTTTGCCAGAGTCTCCTTCACGGAGGGCAACCCAGGAAGTGTTCATTCTCTCTCTCTCTCTCTCTCTCTCTCTCTCTCTCTCTCTCTGCCCACTTTATTGATTTTCCCCCCAATTTCCTTTTTTTTTTGTTCTGACAGCATCTCACAATGTGCCTTGTTTGGCCTCGAACTCCCAATCCTCCTGCCTCAATCTCCAAATAAGGTTTTGCTTCTTGGAAAAATATGGGCTGGAGAGATGGCTCAGGGGTTAAGCCTTCATCTTGTAAGCAAAAGGATCTGAGTTCAGATCCCCGATCCTATTGTAAAATCACTGGGCTGAAATGGTGGTGGCCTGCACTTCTGGTCCTGGAAGGTAGAGCCTGGGAAATCTCATTGCAAAACAACAAGTAGGTAAAACAATCCAGGATGACACATATACCCACACAGGTATACATCCACACCTACATACACTATATATATATATTGTGCTTTCTTCTTTGATGGTGACTATTTAATTATGCATTTCTATCTATTCCTCTTGTACTTCAACCTAAAGCTCATGTCAGAGTTCCGAAGAGGAACTTGAGGGGGAGGTCACTGGACTTCCCATGTGCCAGGTCGATTAAATCTCTTTTCTCGGCTTTTGAAAAGAAAAAAAAAAAAACCCTTGTGTTGTCTACAAAGATTAGACAAGTTAAATATCGTTCTCGGTTATTGATTTGGGATGTTAAAAATGCAAAAGCTAAAACACAAGGGATCCACAGACAGAAAGTAAACTTGGAACTGAGAACTCACCCTCTGCTCATTGCTTGTCTGTAATAATGTGCAATTACAGAAATTACAAGATCCTTTTAAGAAGGCCATCTCCTGCTTCGGAGCTAGTTTGCTGAGGCATAGATCAACGTGGAGACTGACCGTCGCCCGGCTATTGACTTCTAGCTATGTTTTTGACAACTATGGCAGACCGGACCATCACTTCAGTCACCCTTGTAATCCGCTGTGTCTCTTTATGCTGATAAATAAAACATTCTTCGTTAAATATTTCCTCGTAAGCAATAGCAGACCTGTAATGTCCTCCCTGCTATAGGTTGCTAAGTAAAATGATCTAACGGTAATAAAGTCAAATCAAATCATGGCTAGGAGTTTTATAGATGGCTAACAGTGACATCTGCAAAGTGCACATCAGATACCAATTGAAGGGCTCTTTTCTCTTTAATAGAATATACTATGCATATTTCACTAACTGTCTCCTGATATCAAATGAGTTTAACGAGATGATTATGTAGGTCAAATTACTTAGTAAGTTCTTTAAGAATGGCCTATTATGACTTTTAATGGTGCAATTTGTTAAATGGCTGGGGTTTCCAGGATCCTGCCTGCAAGGGCCCACTTGCTCTGTCCTTATGATCTATTTTGAACGCCTACTTTTCACTCGTGGCAATTTTGAAACAGAAATGGCTCTGAAAGAACACCTCCTTGCAGCTCATTCCTCATTTTGAATTATTTAAACTACATCCTGACAAGTTATAATCTGAATACTCTAATTTTCAAGTAACCCTCTGAACAAAATTCTTCACTTTATTTGATGCCGTCCTGAGAAATCCCCCGCCCCCTTTCTTCACATATGCTTATGAAGCAAGCACTTGTCACCGAAGGGCAGACTTTGAGATGGTGAGATAGTCTTGCAATTTACTTACGTGTGAGAGACAGAGAGGGAGAATGTGTGTCATGGTACAGGGATGGAACTCAGAGGACAACTTTCAGAACTTAGTTCTCTCCTTCCATCACGTGGGTTTCCAGGGATCGAACTCAGGTCTCGAGGACTGTGAGCAGGTATCTGGCCCGCTGAGCCATCTCGCTGGCCCTCATGGTGCTTCTTATGCAGCTGATGAAAGGGACGCGTCAAGGTGTGTTCAGAATAGTCCTTGCCTGTCGTCTTAGCTCATAGTAATGCTGCTGAAGACAGATACTCTGGCCCAAGCAGTTTCGGGACCATGGCAGGTGTGTTCGGTTACAACCCATCACGACTGCAGGAGAGATCATACCTACGTCAGAACTTCCCGGCCACACCATACCCACAGCGATTTGTGAGAGAGGGACACACTTTCAAACTCCACAACCTGCCAAGGCCAAGCAGCTCTCTCTCCATCTCACCCACCTGCCCAGGGAACGGTCCCACCCTCTGTGGGCTGAGGCTTCTCACATCAATGAAATGATCTACTACAGGTTTGTCTTAACTAAGTGATTCTTCCTAGCCAGGCCTAAAGATTCACTTCTCAGTTGTCAGGTTGACACCTGTGACTGACACGTGTGGAGTGTCATCTTTGTCCATGTTGCCTTTCAGCATGTGTAGATGCTTCCGTTTTACTCACTTTGAGAGAGCTTGCTGTTCAAGATTTTTCAAAATACTCACTGAAATTTCACATAGCAATTTTCCCTTCCTCCTTCCTTCTTTCCTTTCCTTCCTTCCTTCTTTCTACCCATAAAGGGGGTCTATCTACCCTCCCTCCCTCCCTTCTTTCCTTCCTTCCTTCCTTCCTTCCTTCCTTCCCTCCATAGAGGAGTCTATTCTCCCTCCCTCCCTCTCTCCCTCCCTTTCTTCCTTTCTTCCATACAAGGGTCTACCTATCCTCCTTCCCTCTCTCCCTCCCTTCCATCCATCCATAGAGGGGGTCTATCAAGACCACCTAGGCTGGTCTTGAATCAGTGCGCTCAAGTGATCCTCCTGCCTCGACTTTCTAAGCAGCCGAGACTACGATCAAGCCCCGCCAGCCCCAGCACAGGTGAATTTCTTGATTTTTTTCTGGCAGAAGATGCATTTGTGTGATGCTTAGCCTGAAACGCCATCATCCTTTGTGATGGTTGGTCTGCGCGTTGAAGGTCTCCAACTCCAACAGGTCTCTGAGGTCAGCGCCCTCTGTAACTGCTTCTCCCAGAGGCCTCGCCTCTCCACAGGTGGAAGCTCAGAGAACATTCTGGCAGGAGGCGTGAGTTCCAGAGTATCCGGGAGCCTGGACATTTTTCCACTCTACTCTGGCATCTAGGTGGCCGAGGAGGGCCGTCGGTGGGCCTGGGGTGGGAGCTGTGATCACATCGCAGAAACCAGGCCGACAGCCCTGGACATCTGCCCTTGACCCATTCTGGGGTCCCCACGGACATACCACGGGACCTCTGGATTCCACACTCCTGGTCTTCATCGAGCTGGGAGGATCCAGCTAATGGCGGAATGTGGAAGTCAGCCCTCGAGTCTGGCTGAAAGTCACTATACAAAAGTGTTATTTAATTTTTCTACTTCTTTCAGTTCAATGGATGTAACATTCGCGATCCTCTCTCAGCTCATCAACCACAAAAACTTAATTAGATATTATATCTCCTTGGTTTAAAATAGTATTTAATTTTACATAATGTGTTCAAGCCAAAATATTAGGGTTCCCCAAACAGAAATGTTCCCTCGATTTTCCCCCCCAGGGCTTTTCTTTCAATTTTTTTTGTAGCTTTTAAAAAAATTATTCTCCTTGAAAGCATGATTTCGTCAGTTTTCCTCTGTGAAACATCACTGACTCCCCGGCTGCCGCTACTTAATTGAAGATGTAATCCCCACTTAGTGACTAGGCCGCCGCTTAGACACTGAGAGCCAGCGAGTAAATATTAACGCTCGGGTGAATGAGCGCTGCCTCTTATCCCCCCCCCCAAATTGTCTTCCTGCTCCTCTGAGAGTCGTCTGAAGTGAGATTATATTAACTGTGCCTTATATGGGGCTTGGAGCGCTGGAGTTGAAATTAATGCGCAAATCTCCTTTTCACTGACGGGGTAAATAAGCCTCCATCTTTTGAGCCTGTAACCCAGGTGTGACAGAAAGTCAGAGGTAGAAGGGACAAAGCTGACCGACTCTGCACCCCACGTTGCCCAAATCCAAGTGTCTCATAAGCAGAAGATAAAGTGAAAGGGAACCGTGTGGGGTTGTCTAAGGCGAGACCCCATTCCCTTCTTCAAGATGTCCCCGAAACACATGCTTTGCATCTAAGTATCTGATCCATTTCCTGTTCTGCTGGGGGACACCCAGGTCCCTCTTTGGAATAATGTACTGGACACTCCAGGCAGCCCCTAGTCCAAATAATTCAGGAGGCAAGCAGGGGCTGGTCCACGTGGAAATGTATTTAAATGGACATTTGATAATTTCACATGTGCATGAAGCGCCGTGGGGTGGGGCACATTCCAGTGCCGACCGTGTTCTCATGTGCTCACCAACTGCGTCTGCGTCTCTTCTTCTTGATCAAATATGTGTGAGTCCTTTCTGCAGTCACCCTGCTGTGGGGTGGTAAAGGACGTGATGCCGTGTGCAATCGGTCAGGAAGAAACTGGAGGGGAGGAGAAAGAATGGCTCCCTGTTCGCCCTGTGTCCCCCCCCCCCCCACGTTTATGACTCCCTAAAGAAGCGTTTGTTTCCCGAATTACAGCAGAGGGCAGTAGAGACTGCCACATGGACACGCTCCGGCATGGTGGCGGCGCCTGCTTGGCACGGATGTGCTTGCCACGGGCCCTGTCTCTGCCTGGTACCCACAGGTTACGAAGATCTCAACTTCTTGAGATGAAGATTGTCGCTGGACCGTGTTGCCAAGAGCCTGGGACCCCTCCTAACCCCCCCCAACAAGGACGGATGGCTTCAGGGACTCCATCCGCCTCCTCCCATACCGTGGAGCTGCTTCCAATGCGCATGTCCCCATTAGCGCTGACATATTTGTACACGTACATACACATGTATCATTTTTTAATCAAAAGTAGAAGGAAAAATTATTACATAATAACGATCTCGTTCCTACCGAGGGGCCTGTCACGGGGCTCCTAGGGGAGCTTTGTGAACATCTGTTAGGCATCAGTCCCCCCGCGAAGAAATTATTCTTCCACTCATTTGAAAGACAGGTAAAAGGAACGGTTGGACTGGCAAGGCGACGTGGGACGGTGAGGAAGGCCTCTCTCTCCGTGAGAGAGCTGACAAAGCTCGGCCAGCCAATGCTGTACTGGGGTTTGAGCCCCCTCCACCTCCCTGCAGATCCTGGGCTTCCCCCCTTACAGCACAGGGGTGGCCCCCATGCCTGGCGCTGTAAGGGACAGTCTCTGGAGGACCCTCCTGGAAAACCCAGGCCCAGACTGACCCCCAGGGGGAGCATCTAGCTGCTTTGTGTCCTCGCCACAGGGGCCAACCCAAGGTTGGCAGGAGAAGGCTCTTGCTCTCTTCCGTTCCGCTGAGCATCAGCATTTGCAAACTCAGGTTTGCAGACACAGATTTCTCCATGGGTCCACGGCAGTCGCCATCTCCTTGGAGTCATGGATTCTGACTGGCCCTGTTTGCAAAACAAAGGCAAAAAGGTTTTCCTCTGGCTCTGAATTTAAAATAACCACCATTGGGACTTCATGATGGCTCTTCAAGAGAAGTCCACGTTGCAATCTTGGATGGACTTCTTAAGTCCTGGTCACTCCAGACTTCCACGCCTGCTGGCAGCTGGCTAATGACCGCTGTCTTCTCTGGTCTCGGGCCGAGGCCGCAGAATGCAATCGGACGCTCAGTGTCAACCAAGGGGCCCTCCAAGTGCTGTCTGGGAACACTCCCAGACCCCGGTCCTTGAGCACATCCCAGTTGTTTCACATAGTCCCTGTGCCCACCTTAGGGCGGGGACTGGGAGTTGGTTTCAAGTTGAGTCTAACTGCATAGCCTGTCCTGAATCCAAGAGGGAAGCGAGGCGCAGGCACCCCTGGACCACACCCCAGCAATCTGGGGTTTCTACTCTTGCCTCCCTTCTAGTTCCCTTTCGCCTTCCTCTCCAGCTTGAGAAAGTTATGCGTCAGGGTCCGCACCTCCGTCTCAGATCTGCTGTTGAAGCCTGTAGTCCCCGGGGCTCCGGCTTCGAAATGCACAAGATTTTTCCCATCCTTCTGCTTAGACGTCCCCTCCCCGAGGCAAGGATGCCACCTGGTCTTAATGACTGAAAGTGAGGGGAGGAGGGGCAGGGAAATATGGGTAGAAAAAAAATCCATTAAATCTCCTAAATAGTATTGTAACCCATGCACGATAACATCTATTGAATGCCAAATATAAATAGAGAAGTCAGAACATGTAAAAGAATTGGAAGCCCAGTGCAGAGGATAGAAAGCGTTCACCGTACAGCCAACATGGCTAGCAAGTATTTATGCTTAGATTTGTCTCTGAGCTTCTCAGTTGCAGGGGGAAGGGCGAAGAGGGGTGTGTGGGACGGACACTGTATGCTCTTGTTTGCAAAACAAAGACAAAAAGGTTTTCCTCTGGCTCTGAATTTAAAATAATCACCCTTGGGACTTCATGATGGCTCTTCAAGCGAAGTCCACGTTGCAATCTTGGATGGGCTTCTTAAGTCCTGGTCACTCCAGACTAGAAGCCTGGGCTCAGAACAGGGTTGCTTGGCTGGCTTGGCATCTTGTACCCTGCATGCATTTTTTTAAGATAATTTTTATTTGATAACTGTGGTGTGTGTGTGTATGTGTGCAAGTGTCTGTGTAAGTATGTCTGTATGTATCAGAAGACAGCGTGTGTGCCTGTGAAAGTCCAAGGATGACTTGGGGAATCACTCTGGGTTGCTGTACCTCCTTTTGGCTTTGTTCTGGAGTTTTCCAGTCTACCATCAAGGGCAGAAAGCACAGGCCAACACTGTTTCTGCCTTGCGGTTTTTGTGGGACCTGAGATCTGAACTCAGGTCCTTCTGTTTGCAAGACAGAGATTTTAACCCCTGAGTCATCGCTCCAGCCCTATATATACTTTTAGGAAAACATTATTATTATTATTATTATTAGAGAGAGAGAGAGAGAGAGCTAAAACAGGTACACATGTGCCGTGGTACATGAGTGGATGTCAGAGGACAACTTTCCCAAATCACCTTTCTCCTTTCACCATGTGGCTTTGGGGACAGAGCCCAGGTAGCCAGGTTTACCCGCAGGTGCCTCTCCCCACCGAGCCATCTTGCTGGCTGTTATATAGTGTTCCCATTTGAGCAAACACCTGCCATCTTGGTCTGAGACCACCTAGACTGCACCTGTTGAGTGTTACTGTTCCTTCGGAGACAGAGCGGGTAGAGAGGGCTACTGGACCCTCGTCTGGACTTCCGCCCAGCCAATGGAATTCCATCCTGTCCCACATGCCCCTGCCTTCCAGTCCTTGCCATTGGGGAGGGCTGGAGGGCGCATAGACCGAGGAAAAGGAGCCCCATCTGTGCCGCCAGGGGGCGCTGTCTGCCTCGCAGGCCATGAGACTGCTTGGTGGGGGTCACCCCTGCTACTGTAAGCAACCCCAATAAACTTGTTGGCTCATGAAGTGGGCCTTGGTGTAGTCATTACCTTAGTTTGTCCTATTCCTGTTTGGGGGTGCACAGACGGTTGTGTGGCATCTCCCTAGGAAAAGTATCACACAACACTGACCTTTTTCTTTTTTTCTTTTTTCTCTTCTCTTCTCTTCTCTTCTCTTCTCTTCTCTTCTCTTCTCTTCTCTTCTCTTCTCTTCTCTTCTCTTCTCTTCTCTTCTCTTCTCTTCTCTTCTCTTCCCTTCCCTTCTCTTCTTTTCTCTTCTCTCTTTTTTCTCTTCTCTTCCCTTCTTTTTTCTTTTCACATTGTTAAGTATTAAACATTTGGAATTGATGACAAGAGCATGCAGAAAAATAAAAGGAGATTTAAATCCCCCAATTAAAGGTAGGCATCACCTCTGGAATACATACTCCACCCCCCCTGCTTTGAGGCCGCCTTGAGCTGTTTGGTGGTCAATGTATTGGCCACATGCGGAAAAGCAGCAACCGTGGAGTGCAGAGGGATGGGATGCACAGACGGGTGTGCATAAATTTTTAAATCGATGACATGTTTATTTCTGGAAATTTCCACTCAATTTTTTTTTTTTTTTTAGCCAGGATGATCATGGATAACTGAAACTGTGTAAAATAAAAGCGCATGGCGGGGATGACCATAGTGAACTCTGCTGTCCTCCCAGCATGCCCCCCTCCCGCCCCCATTCCCAGCTGTTTCCCTTCAGCAGTCCTATCATTTCCACTCTGGACCAAGCGCACTTCCAGGGATGATCTAGGCATACAGGACATGTGTTTGACTCCTCCCATGTTTTTTTTTTTTAAATATTGTCCATATTATCTTTAAACTCCTAATCAAGTTTTTTTTAAGAATTCTTTTATTATTATTATTTATTCAACTGTGCGCATGTGCGTATGTATGTGTGAGCACGCGTGTGTGTGTGTGTGTGTGTGTGTGTGTGTGTGTGTGTAGAACCACGGACGAATTCAGGAACCACCATGGATGCCTCCACCACCTTCTGCCCCGGGATTCACAGGCTCTGCCCTACCAGGACCGGGAACGCAGGCCGCCGCCCCCTCTCCCCCCCCCCCCCCCGCTTCCGCCTGGCGTCTATACGTGGGATCTGGGATCCGAACTCAGGACCTTCCGCCTGCAAGGTGGAGGCTTAACCCCTGAGCCATCTCTCCAGCCCCTCCTCCCATATTTTATGTAAATATGTGATTCTGCTCTTTCAGCTTGCGATGGATCTGGACGTAGTTGCGTATCCGTCCTTTCTTCAGTGGTTAACGACAGCATCTTGTGGCGTGGGTAATCTGTGCTATTAGATGAGTTCCTACTGAGATTCATCGAGACCACTTGCAATCAATTGCTCTTTAAACTAATGCTTTGATGACTTACCTTGGACATACTTCTGTCACTAAACGTAGAAGCATATCTACCAGCTGAAAGCCTGCATGTGGAACGTTTCCGTTAAAGGGAATGAGCAGTCTCAGCAAAGATGTTGTCAAACTGCGCTACAAAAGGCTGAACGATTAATTAACTGCCCCCCCTTGCTAACGTAGTATGTCATCAAATGTTTTTTTCTCAGCTAAGTGGATACTGTTTGCTTTGTAGATTTCATCACTGCCCTATTTACTAGGGAGAAACACTGCTTTGGAAAAATGCTCAAAGCCAGGGTCCTTTGGATTTTTACAGGCAAAACCAGCACATAATTTGCAGGCCCACCGCTAAAATGAAAATGTGGGATCCCTAGTTCTTTTAGGAGTTTCAAGATGGGAGCAGGAGTCCTCTGGCATGGCCTGGAAGCTGGGAATGTCAGGCAGTAACTGCCAACCACAAGCCCGAGACTTCAGGAGAAGGAGACATCCGGGGAGGAGAAATGCCAGGGGTGGGGAGGTGGGGGGGTAGGGAGGTGGGAGAGTGGGGGGATGGGGGGTGTTGAGCAGTCTGCTGCTTCATGGGGTGTGCTGCATGGTCTCCAGCGGGAGGCGGGAAGAATTTACAATCTCTTGAGCTATGTAACTAAGCCCCTGTGCCTGTTCAGGACCCTCCCAAAGGGATTCTGAGACAAGAATTTGGCTGCAAGTGCTTCACTGGGCTGTGGTGTGTGTGTGTGTGTGTGTGTGTGTGTATGATGTGTGTGTGTGATGTGTGGTATGGGGGTAGGTATAGGGGGCTGTTGTGTGTGCGAGTGTGTGAGTGTGTGTGTGTGTGTGTGCATGTGTGTGTATGATGTGTGTGTGTGATGTGTGGTATGAGGGTAGGTATAGGGGGCTGTTGTGTGTGCGAGTGTGTGAGTGTGTGTGTGTGATGTGTGTGTGTGATGTGTGTGTGTGATGTGTGTGTGATGTATGGTGTGTGGGTGGGTGTAGGGGGCTATTGTGTGTGTATGTGTGTGTGAGATGTGTGGTGTGTGGGTGGGTGTAGGGGGCTGTTGTGTGTGCGAGTGTGCAAGTATGTGTGTGTGTGTGTGTGTGTGTGTGTGTGTGTAGAGGAGCAATGGTAGGGAGGAAGAGCAGCCGACGCAAAGAGCCCATTAGAACCTTCTACCAGGCGGCTCTGCAAGTCTCCCGCGGACTTGTAGGTGTAAGAGGTGCCCATCCCCAGGCCGGAATCAATCCTGGCCTAGCATGCGTTGGCGGTAAGCACCCCACTCGCCGGCTTCTGGAGCAAGACAGCCTGAGCTCCCGCGATCCAAGGAGGCTCCCCGCTCCTCGAGTAGCTTCCCGCGCCCGGGGCGGCTCCCGGCTTAGCGTTGCGGGGTCCCGATCCGCTGCTGCTGTCCAGCCCGCGCCCCTCCAGCCCACTCCCTGCACCTCACTGCAGAGCCTTGGAAAGGTCTGCGCCCCAGGTGCACTCGAGCCGCCACCGACCGAAGCTCCTCAGCGCTGACCCAAGGCAACGACTTAGTTCCGTGGAGGGGCTTCCGGGGCCGAGGGGAGCTCGCGGCGGCTCTGCGCTGGGGCTCGCCGGCGCCCTCTGCGGGCCGAGCGAAGAATCCGCCCTCCTGGGCAATGCCCGGGCAGACGGGTAAATAACCAGGGTGGAGATGCCCAGCCTGGTGCTGGCCTTCTCGCAGGCAGAGTTCAAAGTGGAAGCAAGGGGCGGCGTGCCTGCGCCTTGGTTCTGGTCTCCCTTATGAAACCCCCGCGTCCGACCTGCAGCCCCTGTGGACGTGTCTGGTCACCTCCCAGACGCCTGCCTTCCAAACGCCCTGATGGGAGAGAAACCACTCTCAGACCTTAGTGGGGAGCTCGTAGAGAGGAGGGAAGGAGTGCCTCAGGGCCCGGGGAGCCAGGATCTGCAGACTTTTTTTTGCAATATTTTGCAAGGAAGTGGCATATTACACACAGCTTCCAAGGCACACCCCTGGGATTTCCCCCTTAATCAGAGTTTCTTTGCGGAGACAAATCACTTGTGGCCTCCTGTTGACTCGGAGTTCTCTTTTCTTAAGTCAAGTGCAGCGCGACACTCTAACCCTGACTCGCAGGAGGTGGGAGGCAGGAGGATTCTGCTCAAAGCCAGTCTCAGCTGCATCGTGAGACTCTCAAAAACAGAAAGCCAAACATCAATAGCACGTTTTTCTGAAGTACAAGCTACTTCATCCAACGCGGCCACCTCTCCCCAAGTTCTGTGATCAGGATCGCTGTTCCCCAAAGCCCCCTGCTCTGTGTGTGTGTGTGTGTATATACCTTTGCACGAGTAGGCCAGACATCTTTAGACTTCTCTCCTTTAGGGAAGTATTGGGTGCCAGAATTAGGTGTAAATGATTTGAAACAATGTTCCTGGAAATCTTTGAGCACTGGACACATTCGAAGGAAATTACATAAGTGAGATTGCTTCTGTATCACATGAGCCTGCCTGTGTCTAAATACAGAGTCGGCCCCTGCACGGGGTCTGCTTCTTCTTAGGCACTAAGGGAGGATGCGAGGAGCTGAGCAGGTGGTCCCCTTCCTCAGCTATCCCTGTCCTGATGTTCACCCTCCCCCCATTGCCTGTCACCCCTCTAGAGTCAGCTGGTGGGTTCAAAGCCACTTGCAGGAGGCCAGAGAGAGGTCTCCAGGGCAGAAGGCCGGGCTGGCAAGCGCACGTGTGACTCGATGCTTCTGCCAGGACTTTGGGCACATGCTGCTGCCTTCTCCTTTTTCTGCTTTGACAAGAAACTGACCCATGGGTCTGTGCTTCCCTTGCTCAAAGTCTCTTTCCCAGAAGCTTCTGTGATGAGTGAGGCCATGCTGCTCTGTCGTTGTCTCTGGGGGACACTGCTGGGCAACCCTGCCACTGACTACATCTAAGACGTGCTGGTAGATGCACGGAAAGCAGATATTGTGGGGGCCAAAGCGCAGGAGGGGAGGCAAAGTGGCTTGCCCAAGGTCACAGTGATTAGCTAGCCCAAGGTCCCGGCTAATAGTTCGCCACTTTGGGGTTCAGGCCCACCCCTGCCTCCCTATTAGAGGTGACTGGGATGGTCACGGAGGACTGGGGTATGAATCACATAGCTTCAGCCCTTTGTCTCTGTTCTCAGCCCTGCTGTAGCCTTTCTCACCTCAAGCCCCAGAGCTGGCTAATCTTGGAGGCTTCTGGAACCTTTGGTAGCTCTTCCTGCAGCCTGGGCCCCACAGCCCTGCTTCCAGCCCCTCCTCCCCGGGGCTGCCACAAACACTTTCTAGAGCTTCCTGCCCCTCCACATCTCTGCTGCAAAGCCATCACCACCAGCGCCAGGCGCAAGAGGTCCTCCCAGCCTCCCAACCCAGGCTGCCCTGGCCAGCCCCCACCTCAATCCTCCGTGGCCAGCCACCCCCCTCAGTGGCCAGCCAGCCCCCCATTTCATTGGCACCAGCAGCACTGGCCCACAGACTGCTACCTTCCTCTTCCTCCTAAGCCCAGTCTCCAGACAGTCTGCGCTTGTGGTAAACATGTCTGCCAACCCCTGTGGAAGTTCCCCAGTGTGTGTGTGTGTGTGTGTGTGTGTGTGTGTGTGTGTGTGTAAGAATGAGAGCATGGACTGGAGAGAGGGCTCAGGGGTTATAAGCAGAAGGTCCTGAGTTTGCAACCCAGGTCCCACATAAAAAAATGCCAGGGGGAAATAGCAACAGCCTGCACTTCTGGCCCTGGTGGGTGGAGCCTGGGAACTCCCAGAGCAAAGCAAGAAGGAGGTAGAAGCAATCCAGGATGATTCCTGAAATTGCCCTTGGTCCTCCAGAGGGACGCATAGTGCCCTCTGACACACACACACACACACACACACACACACACACACACACACACACTAAATTTTAAAAAATAGAAAATAAAAAAATGAGCTCATGCACATGTATAGGTGTGCATTTCTCTCTCTTTCCCTCCCCCATCCTCTTCCTCCTTCTGTATCTTGTGGTGCTAAGGGTCAGGCGCAAGGCTTTCTGTAAGTACTTCACTGAGACATGCCTCCAGTCCTCTCTTTTCTTTTAAAGATGTATTTATTTGGAAGAAAAAGAGAAAGAACGGATGCGTGTCATGGCACATGGGTGGAGGTCAAAGGAAAGCTTTTCACTTTTGGGGGGGCATGTGCGTGTATGTATATGTCCATATAAGAGGGCACTTGGCTGCGTGTGCCTGTGGAGGCCCAAGGGTGACACTGGAAATCATCCTGCATTGCTCTACCTCCTTATTGTCTTGCTCTGGATTTTTCAGGCTCCGCCTTCCAAGGTCAGAATTACTGCCATTTCCAGCTGGCATATTTACATGAGATCTGGAGATCTGAATTCAGGTCCTTTTGCTTGTGAAGCAAAGACTTTAACCCCGGAGCCATCCCCACAGCTCCTTTGTCCTCTTTTTAATTGACTAAATAGTAATTGTATATATCATATATTTGAAATTTGCAAACATAATTAATAAACTAACTTACATGCCCATTACCTCATCTACTTGTCTTTTTTTTTTTGTAATTAAAAAAACCACTGGCAACCTACTGCTTTGGCAATTTCAAAATGCACAATTTATTAACTTAATGCCAGTCATTATACTGTGAGGCAGAACATTCAACTTCTTTCCAAGGATACTATGCATCTTTGGACCAGTGTCTCCCCATTGCCCACCCCAAGCCCCTGGCCCACTACTCCACCCTACCTCTGTCCACGCAGCCTCTGCCTCTCTGTGTCTAGCTAATCTCACTGCACACCACGCCCTCCGGGTGCACACACACTCTCATAAGTGACAGACTGCCTTCTTTTTCAAGGCTCCGTAGTATTCTATAGTATACGTCTACTGTAGTCTCTTCAACCATTCATAAACATTTAGATTGTGTCCCGGAAATTGTGCTACGGTGGGCATGAGCTTCCTTTCAACCCAGCCAGCTCCCCAGCCCCGACAAAGGCTGTCCTATTACAGTGTCCAGCACGGGCCACAGAGTAAGCCCACGGCAAGAGGACCGTCCTCTGAATCCCAAGGCGAATGAATGGACTTCGATACTGGTAAGCAGCGACTCCAGCTGGGAGCCCCCAACTAACCTTGTCTCTGCGGCAGAGGTCGGCAGAACGTTCTAGAAAGAAGAGAGGACCCCGAGATGCAAATGCTGCCCCGGTGTCTAAGACAATTCTTCATCCTGGATAGGGCCTCTCCCCAAGCCAGCTCCCGGCTGCTGTCGGCTCTCACTGAACTCTGCGAGTCTGTGACCACCATGACCGTCGCCCCAGCGCCCTCTGAAGAGCCCATACTTAAGGGGGATCTAAATTCACTCAGTTCAGGGAAAGCTGCTGATGTTGACGTTGCAGACGTCCATTTTAATTATGGCAAAGGACTTCCCAATTAATTATTTAGAGCCCATGGAAAATAATACATTGAAAACAAGGGAGAAAATTTAGCTCTCTCTTCTGCCTTCAAATTGATACACGACAACATGGTACATGCATACACTTGCCCAGAACACACGAATGTGGAAGTCTGTTCTCCCCGATTCCAAGAATACTATCTTTGAAATTTTTACATTATTTATGTATTTTGTGCATGAACACGGGTATTCATGTGCAGGTCAGAGGATAGCTTGTAAGAATCAGCTTTGTCCCTCCACCTTCCCTGATTCCAGATATTGTACTCAGATCATCACTGCTTAGTGGCAACCGCCTTTGCCCACTGAGCCATCTTTGCCAGGTATCAATGCCATGTTTTCAAAAGCAATAAAGCAGCAGAAATGGAAATGCTGGCTGTGTCAGAGAACAAGTCAAGGAGAAACAAACCAAAGAGTCTATGACTTGGCCTTGTGCACTGGAAAGTGTGTGTAGGAGGGACTGACACCCATCTGCAGAATGGGTTCAAGACCAGGTAAAGATCATCCAGGATATAAACACTTCCTGCCTGTGCAGGGGAGCATGGCTCAGGGGTTAAGCCTTTGTCTCAAAAGCCAAAGGACCTGAGTTCAGATCCTCAGATTCCATATAAAAATGCCGGGTGGAAATGCCTGCACTTCTGACCTTGGAAGGGCCCTCCTCTGCCACACACACACAGACACACACCCAAAAAAATCAAAAAACACACACAAAAAAACCCCACTTTCTGTCATGGAGACAAGCTTCCTGCCTGGGCGCTTAGCTCAGTCTTCTCTTGCACTCTGCCTGGGTGCTTAGCTCAGTCTTCCCTTGCACTCTGCCTGGGCGCTTAGCTCAGTCTTCTCTTGTATTCTGTACACAGCACACCCATTGTGTCTCATGAACACTTTATGTTCAGTGTCCATTCTGGATTCTGAAAATCAGGAAAGCTCACTACACTTTAACCCTA
This sequence comes from Typhlomys cinereus, assembly GCA_023101885.1. Lineage (NCBI taxonomy): Eukaryota > Metazoa > Chordata > Mammalia > Rodentia > Platacanthomyidae > Typhlomys > Typhlomys cinereus. The sequence goes on along the minus strand of JALPQD010000317.1, from coordinate 2,654,437 downwards.
ACACCTGCACCAGCTCGACCTATTAGAGCTCCCGTGACATCAAAGGGTGGTGTGGGATGCTGAGCCAGCAGGGGGTACTGGAAGGCCTGGCTCCTTGCAATGTTTGCGGTCTGGTAACATCACAAAACTTAAAAACAAACAGGGTCTAAAAACCCAATAAGGTCTGGGACATCACGTGGTGGTAGAGTACTTTCTAGCAACGTTTCCATTCCCAGCTCCAAAAGGGAAGCAAGTGACCAGCAAACAGCTGCACAACAGGATTGGCAGAGAGCACACGGTGTATGTATATGTGTGTGCGTGTGCGTGTGTGTGTGTGTGTAGCCTCTGGCCTTACTGCGCTTCTACATCATGTGTGATCTTGTCTTAACTTGTGACTTCAGCCGAAATTCATCCAGGTGTGTCAGCGAGTCTTTAACTCTTCAGGAGTCGCAGCCTGACACAAAGGGAAAGTGCGGGCCACACCACGTTCCTCAGCCACGGGGTGGTCAGTGTTTCCGCCACTTCCTGTCTTTCACTCTTGTGGCTGCTGCCCGGATGAACATTCAGGAGTACAGAACTTCGGACACTGACTGAGGCCAAGGTTTTAAAAATAAATTGATTTTTAAAAATAAGGCAAAATTGGGCTGGAGAGATGGCTCAGGGGTTAAGACCCTGTCTCACAAGCAGAAGGTCCTGAGTTCAGATCTCAGGTCCGATGTAAAAACATCAGGTAGAAATGGCAGCGGTCTGCATTTCTGGTCCTGGTGGATGGAGCCTGGGAAATCTCAGAGTGAAGCAAGAAGGAGCTAGAAGTAAACCAGGATGATTCCCAAAGTCACTTTTGGTTCTCCATAGGGACACATGTGCACACACACACACACACACACACACACACACACACACTGGAAAATAAATGTAAAAAGATAAAAATACATATTACATAAAATCACATAAATTTTGCTTGCATGTATGTATGTATGCATGCATGTGTGGATGTGTGCATGCATGCACATGTATATGTATAAGAGGATACTTGAGTGTTTGTGCCTGTGGAGGCCAAAGGATGACATCAGGCAGGAATCATCCTAGATTGTTCTACCTCCTATTGCTTTGCCCTGGGGTTTCCCAGGTTCCAGTTGCCAGGGCTGGAATTACAGGCTACTGCCATATCTGCCTGGCATTTTTGCATGGGATCTGGGCTCTAAACTCAAGTCCTTTTGCTTCCAAAACAAAGGCTTTAGTCCCTGAGCCATCCCCCCAGCCAGGAATGATCTACTTTGAAGTGCACGGATCAGGCTGTGGTGGAGCAGGTCTATAACACCATCCACCCCCCTACCCCCCACCCCGCACTCAGGAAGCTGTGTATGGGTTCCAAGACAGCGAGAAAATAAATAGTGACTCTGCGTAAATAAATAAATGCAATTTACAGATCGGCAGCCCTCAGGCCTTGCTGCCATTAGCCTGTATTGTTGCCGATAAATTCATGACCAAACGGCATATAGGGGAACAAGGGGTTTTATTTTTCTCTTACAATAGTCCAGTTATATAGCTCCCTGTCCAGCTTGGCAGGAGAGTGCACACCACAGCCACACATCCACAGGACCGCTGAGGGGAACAACCCCTGCTTGCCAGATCAGCGTGTCTGGCCAAGTGTACCAAAGAATGCCAACTGCCTTAACCGGCTCCCTCTGTCTCATTCCCCTGCCCCGGGATTAGCCCCACCCACTATGGACTGGGCCTCCCCCCATCAGCTAGACAGTCTCCTGCCCACCTGCAGGGCCTGGCTCAACTACTCATTCTTTTTTTTTTTTTAACATGTTTTATTATTATTTCTGCTCATACAAACTTAATAGGTACACCACTTCCCTCCCTCCCTTCTCCTCCCCCGAACCCCCTACTTCCCCTCCCCTCACCCCTTCCTCCCCATCCCCCAATGCCTCCCCCCAATCCCCAGAGAGTCCTTTAATGTGCATGCCAGACTCTCTCCTCTGGGTCCTCCTCTCCGATGATGTACAAGGACCCAGTGGCTTTTCCCTGAACCCTTTCCCGTGTTCCCCTTAAGCATAGGAACACTACTGTGGCTGTCAATCCCTTGCCTCCAAGGATCTTGGTGCCTTTAGCAGATGCTAGACTTTGTGAGGTCAATCGTGTGTTGGACATTGCGCAGGGCATGCAAAGTCCTATTATGATTGCTTCAGCCCTAACTTGTGTGGAGTATCTTGCAATCAACCACTCATTCTTTACAAATATGCCCAGAGCTCAAATCCGTAAGTCAAGTTGACACCTGTATTGAACTGTGACATGCCTCGACGGTATTGTGGGAGTACCAGCGCTACTTAGTCGCAACACTTTCATCACTCAGAAAGCACACCTCCTTCCCATTCAGGAGTATTCATGCCCGTCCCTCTTCTTTTTCCTACAGTAATGCCATTTTCTTGTCTGCGCCTATGAATTTACCCACTCTGGGCACTTCACATAAGCAGAGTCATGCCACGTGTGTGTGTGTGTGTGTGTGTGTGTGTGTGTGTGTGTGTGTGTGTGTTCACATTACATGATGATCTCTAGGTTTATCCACTACTTCATTCATTTTCATGACTGGGTAATATTCTGCTGTGTGGTTAGATCCCAGTTTGCTCATCCATTCAGTCCACTGAAGTACTAATTTTCATCCTCCTGAAAAGCAGGGTACGAGAGAGAAACCTTCTGGAAGGCAGCCTTCTGGCATCTTACTTTTTCGAGAAGAGTCCAAGCTGTTTTTGGCGGCATATCCTGGGATACTTCTTCCCAAGAACTTTTGCTGGTTCCGTTTTTTCTCTTTTCATCAAGAATTACTGACACAGTTCTCAGCCCCCAAGTGGCTCATGACATGGAGTTTCTCTAGTTGGGGAGATGTTAGGGGAGCAGCTGGCTTGGTCAGTTTTATTACGTGTGCTGAAAGTGTCAGTTCACTCTACACAGGACACCCCCCCCCTGCTGCTCCTGAGACCTAACCCTTGGGGGCTGGAAGGAGTGGCACAGTAATAACCCTTTCTATTTCTTCAGGTGCCAGGTGGGATTGGCGAGAGGCGGGGAGCTAGGTGGGATCTTCCAGTACAGCAGAGTGCGTTCAGGCAGGATGAGAATTTCTCCTGTTCACATTGTAAACAGGAGCCCGATTTATTTCTGTTTTTCACTTCTCTTTTTTCAGTAGCTTCAAAACTGCCTACTGTGTGCAGGCTCTTGAAAACCTAAAGAAGGTGTGCCCATGGGGATAGGACACCGCTCCGAGGAGGTTGGCTAGGAGCCATCAGCTCATTCGATCAGAACTATCCAGATGCTTTCTAGATGTTTCTCCCACCCCCTCCCCCAGGGCTGGATATCTATGTGACTGACGTCAAGTGGATAAAACATGCACAGGGAGAGCAGTGCATCTTGGGAGAGGCAGCAGGCTCTGAGCCATTTATGCCCGGGGTCCACATCCTCTTGCTTGATTAGCTCTATCACTGGAGGCTGGGGACACCCTAGGGCTGCCTCCTCCTCATATGATGAGATCCTGCTCTTGTGAGGATGGAGTGTGTGAACACACATGTACATGAGCAGGTGACACACGCCACATGCTTAGACACATGTGTCCTCCATCTAGCCAGCTCTGGCCTTGCTTCTGCCTCAAAGTCCTGTACCCCCCAGCTTGGACTGAGGTCACCCCAGGAAACGCAGGCTGCTGGCTGCTCCTTCTTAGTTCCCCTGGGCACCTCACTTCCGGGTCCCAAGGCCCCTCCCCTGGGTTCATTTTTCTCTCCTGCTCTGTGCAAACCTCTTTTCAATGTGGAACTCTCCATCTCCAGCCTGTGCTCCTGGGAGCACCCCAAAGCTGGAGGGACCCCCTAAACTGACCTCCACAAAGGACACAGCCACTGTTCTTCCTTCTTGACAGATCCAGCCGGAAGCTGATGCGCTCGCTTCTGCTGGAACTTTCTAACGGCGTCATAAATCTTTTATTAACATTTGGTATTATCCTAATTAAAACTGTTCTCTCTATGTATTATTAATTTCTCTAGCACTTCTTGCTGGGGTGACATTTTTAGCCAGCTAAGCTGAATGTAGCACAGTAAATAAGAAGAAACTCATTTCCAGACAATTAGCCTTGCAGAAAAATAAGTTGGTTAATGGAAGGCTTGATGGTTACAAATTTTACCTAAATAAACAGGGTATCTTAATGTAACTCTTCATGCTAAGTAAACAGATTGGGGTGGTAATGTCCTAAGCAATACTTAAATGTAACTGTTTAATAAATTGGTAAATTACTCATTTCATCTTAGAACAAAATGGTAATACTGTAGTAATAACCTAGTATATATTCCGTAAATGTGAAGCATTATCACTTTAGCTCTGTAGAAATCACCACAGCGATATGTCAGCATTGATCTAAAACTGCAGCATTTTATCTCAAGTTTATTACCCATTTTTGAGAATCGCTGAGATTTTCAGAGCATAATGGCAATAAAAGAAGAATTTAAAAAGCGCTTTAATGTGCATAAGTTAATCAGAGGTATCCTCGGGGGGAAAAGGAAATTTGGTAAAACATGAATTATAAGCATCATTTCAACTTACTTTGGACACTAGAGATAATAAATGGCGCCATAATTTAGAAATAGCTTTTAACATCAGTGACGGTAAGTACCACTTTACTGTTCATAAGAATTGCAGAGCGATGGTGCTGAGGCCAATTTTATTAGCCATTTTTTTCTTTATAAAAGCAATCCAGTCCTTCCACAACTGAAGAGATGGGAACAAGAGTTACGTGCTAATATGCAAAATGCATTTAAGTTTTTTGAAATAGAGAATAATAAATTGTGCCAAAAGATAGAGTCTGGAGACAAATGAATGATCATTTAAAAAGAATAAGGCACTCTCAGAGTTTACATATTTGGAGAAACTTGATAAAAAAAAAGCCAACAAATTGTTCATACATTTTCCCATTTGCCAGAGCAAGCGAGTGTGCTTTCGGATCTGGAAGATGAAGTCATAAATCCCTGAGATTGGGAGAGGCTGCAACAAGAATATATTTTTGTAAATTGTCGCCATTGACGAATTGCTTTTAAACCACATGCAGTGCAGGTTCAATTCTCTCTTCAGAAAACGCAAGCAACCTTCTGCAGGGAAGCCCGTCTCTTGGACCTCAACTTCCCAAATGCAGGCAGCTCAAGGTGCCCTCAACCCCCCTGGATGGCACGGCCACCAGCAGTGCACTGAACCACCCACTAAGTGCCCCCCATGTCACAGAGCTCAGCCGCGGGCTCTTGTCACGGTTTGATTGGAAAGAATTCCAAGACATCAGCCCAGACCTTGGCCTTCAGGATTCAATAACTTCAGCTTCAAGGCTCATTGCTTTCACACCTGACAAAGGTGTGCACCCACAAAACAATCCATCCTTCTGGATCTCAAAATTCTCAGATGCATCCCAATGGCAATAGATGCCTGTTCTCCCATTTGACAGAGCCCTGTCAAAGGGCTGCCTCAGAGGGGCCCCTGGCAGGTCAGAGGCGAGAGGAGAGAGGAGTGGGGGAAAGGTGGGGTGGAGCCAGAGGAGGAAGAGAAGGAGGGAAAGAGAAGGAAGAGAAAATGGGGGAAATGAAGAGAAAGAAGAAGAGGAAATGAGGAGAAGATAAAGAGGAGGAGGAGGAGAAAAAGGAAGAGGAGGGAAATGAAGAGGAAGAAGAGGAAGACTAATGGAGGAGGGGGAAAGAAGCAGGGGACAGTTAGAGGGGGGAGGGGAAAGAGGGCGGGCTTCAGTCTGCCCACCTTGATGACTGTCCCTCTCGCCCCCAGACACTCGGTCCCTGTCTGCTCACTAGATGTCAGTGATGATCCCCCACTACGGATGGAGCTCAGGAAATGCACTTGTACAAGAATCTGTTTTGTGTGACGACCACCCACCCTGTAACTACAGCTGCCCCTCTTGGGGCAGTCAGGCTGGGGGGTTGAAGTTTTCAAGCTAGCCCAGTCGGACAGCTACCAGGTCTCGGGCAAACACATTGTGGAGTCTTTCGGGCTTCCTTTCCTCTCTAAAGTGGCTTTCAAAACTCGCGGAAGATTATGTTAAGGACTGAGAGATTAAGCACAGTGCTTTACACACAGTGGGCGCTTGGCACAAATTAGGTTTCTTCTCTGGACAAGAACAGCTGCGGTCTAACCCATAACTTATGGAAGTAAGTTACTCGACATCCCCAAACCTCACATTTCTGTTCTTCAAAGTGGAATATTAGTCTGACGACTTTGTAGGCTGACTCGAAGGGCTAAATATGTATGCAAGATGCTTAAATGCTTTGTCTATGGCCTGGCCCACAGTAGGTATTTTATAGATGCTACTTGCTGTTGCTGCTATTAGTTAGTCAAACCTGTTTAAGCACCTACAGTGGGCAAAACATTAGCAACCAAAAGAAGCCACAGAAGGGGGCAGTATACCTGGTTTGTCTTATGTAGAACAATCTGGATTTTTCAAGCCACTCAACTGTTCCCAGAAGGTCCTTTCCCAGGATGCTAAACTTAGGCATAACTAGGTTTGAATTTCAGGTCTGCTGCTTCATGTGAGGGACCCACTCATGCTTTGAGTGGCTGGTTTTGCCTCCCGCACTCTGTGAGGGAAATGAGAATGTTATGAGATCCACACACCCGTTAATAATAAACAGTAAGGATGTCCCAGCTCAAGGCGAAAGAAGACGCGCAGAAATCAGACATAAAGCTGAGGGTTTTTTTTTTTTTTTTTTTTTTTTAGCGCAGGCCTGTTAAAAGCCCCACATATGCTATGGGCATTTCAGATCAGAGTGCACTGACGCCAAACACTTTAGACCTGAAAGGGAAGCCTGGGGGTCTGTGGTTGAGGCCTCACCTCGGACCCGGTTACCTACCAGGGTCCACTTGAGTCTGCGCTGAGCCTGGGCTGGGGAATGGACCAGGGGAGTGGACACTCCCCGAGCCCCTTAGACATAAGAACCACATACTTCCAGATGTCTCGGAAGAGAAATAAGAAGGTAGCAACAGCATGCTGTGGTGTTTATAAGACAACCGGGGTTCTCTGGTTCATACCGAATGCTGCTCAAGGCAGTAACATTCCGAGCGCTCAGAATTCCCTTCAGTAGATGCACAAAGACTTGGACTTTAATAACACGGAGATGTGAGGAGCCTCCGTGCAGACAGCTCTTATTTGCTTCTATTCAAATCTGGACACCAGAGGTGCCTTTGAGTGCTGGTCACTGCTCAGACCCTCGGTTTCCTCATCTGCAAAATGGGGATGATAATAGGATCTGCCTCTTGGGTCATCTGCCCATAGTCAGATGGTCATCTGCCTGCCCTGTCGAGGCTCCGTGCCTCTGCAGAGAGCACAGGTGGCAGTCCCTCCCCAGGTGCTCAGAGCCCAGGCCTGGGTTGTGCCATCTATCTCTGAAGGGTCCCAGACACACCCCTATGATGCTGGAAACTAACGGTTGTAATAAAGCCCACCCCTGGCCAGGGGTGGGCTCTAGGGTTGGGTTCGCTTTCTGTCTCTCTGGTCCTTCTGGAGCCTCCAAGGAAAAACGTGCCTCAGCTGTGGCGGCCCAGCGGCAGGTGCGGATGCGGATGCGGAGCTATTCAGCATATTCTCCATTGGAGGCTAACGCCAGAGTCTACCGCCTCAGGGGAGGGGGACCCTGTGCGCTTGGGACCACCTTCCCGCCATCCTTTCCCCTCCTGCTCGCTGCCATACCTGCTGGCTGTGGCCAGAGGGTGGACTTTTTCCTGAATGGGGGACGGAGGAGGCCCGGAGCGCGCTGTCTGTGCACGTCTCAGGCCCTCCAGAGTTTGATCCGGTCGGTTAGCCAGTCCATAGATCGACAAGCCGGGAGAGCAGAGTTCACCGTGCAGGCGGCCAGCGCTGGCCGATCCAGCTCTGGGGGCTTATAAAGCCGTCCTGAGAGCTCAAGTCCACGTGGGGGACTTGGCCTTTTTAAACTAGGAGCGCCTGGGCCGGCGCAACCATCTCTCTGCAGCCCAACTGTAATCGCTGTGGCTCCCACCTTGCAGCCGAGGAGTGTCGGCGGGCAGCTCAGGACCAAGTGAGCCCACGCGGTGCCCACATTCTTTACCTCTTGGCTTTGTGTGTGCAGAATGGGAACTCAGGACTGTTGGAAGGAAAAAACCAAAGCGAAGCAGAACAAAGCAAAGCATTTCCGCTTCCTCTTTACACCTATGGGAGCGCGCCAAAGGGGTTAATAACTTGCTCATTAATTGACAGCCACCCTGACAGGAGCACATTTGTTTCAAGTGAAGCGGGGTGCGGATACAGCTAGTAGTCAGAGTAGGCCCAGCTCCCCGGTACTTCAGCCAAGGAGGAGCCCCGCAAACAACTTGCGTTTGAGCTCCTACGTTATTCTTAAACGGCTTTATTTTCACGATACAGCCGACAATGGGGTGTACCACAAGCCAAGCTTTTTAAAGTATTTTTCTCCGGAAGCATCTTCAAGACTATTTTTGATAGTGTCAGAAAGCTAGAAAGGCTTTTGGAACCAAAGACGCTCACCCAGGGTCCCGCGGAATTCTGTCAACCGCGGCTGGGTGGTGGCTCAGAAAGGAGGACCCTGGTGGTCTATGCAGCTCCGCCAGGATTCTGGCAAGATCGACCCAGCCCGGGTCTGGAGAAATGCGTGATGGCGCGGTGGCTGGAAATGTGAGGCGCTTGGATGTTGCACCCAGAAACCCCCCTTGAGTCTTCCAGAATGCAGGCCTATGACCTCTCCAGCCATGGCACCCCTGTGGGTTTTAGTTAAGCCAAGGCCACGATTAGGAATTCGATTCTAGAAACTTTCACCACGTAGCAACGTAGGTCCAGCCCCGCCGTCCGGTCGGCCGGTCACTGCGCGAAGCGGAAGGTCACATTCTGTGGACCCAAAGCCCGGTGCGCAGGTCCCACTGTCCCCTCCTCTCCCCGCATCCAAGCCCCTTGCAACCTGGATCTGGCCTCGCAGACGGCACTGTCCGAGCATAGCCAGGACCTTAGGCCGCAGGGTACCAAGAACCTCTTTACGTCCCAGCTGCCCCCACATCTCCACCGTGAGCCCCCTGGCAAATGCCGCCGTCCCTCATTTGTGCACCGACGGCAAAAGTCGACCAGCACGCCCGGTTCGGAGGCTAGCAGGACCGCGTGGTGCCTTTGTAACTCTTGTCCATCGTCAGACCCGGGGTGCCCTCACCAAGCTCAGAGTTCACGCCAACCTGGCACGTGCCAAGCGCTTGGCAGAGCGCTTGCTGGGGGATCAAAAAAGTCACGGCTACGCTACCCAGAGCGTCTCCGGGCCCCTGTGCTCCTTCTGCTAATTCACCCTCACGCGTGATTTCTCGTAACCCCAACCCTGTGTGCCCTGGTGCGCTAAGTTCTCAAGCGGGTAGCCACTGAAGAAGGGTCAGCTGCCGAAGGGCGGCCCGTTTTCTGTACCCTTTCTTTAAGGCTTTCGTGGGACCAGTTATAAGGCAGCTCCCAAGAGGAGCTGAGCGCGGCCTTTGTCCCCTGAGTCTGGGAAACCTTGATCTCTTCTTGTGGACGCCTTTGATTCCCGTCTCCCGCCACCGGGCCGAGGTGCAGCCCCAGATCTCGGCGAGGGGAGATCGCGGCGACCTTTTAACTCGCGTGGCAAGGCTGCCTCGTGTCGCCGCCCTGCGTCTGTAAAATGGGTGCTGGCTTTGGATCCCCGGAGTGATGTTAAGGAAGGACACCCCGCAGGGCCTCCAGAGGAGGACGCCGCCGGCTTATCCAGCAGTCGGGGCGCCCACACTCATCCGCCAGCGTCCGGAGCCTCCAGCCGGCCCCGTGGCTGGGGGAGTTTGGGGGATACTTTCTCCCTTTAGCTCAGTACGAGGACAGAGCGCACTGACCCTGAACGCCGCGCCCGGGCCTCCGGTTTGGCATAGCCAAGCCCACCCAAAGATGCCTCGCACCCTAACGACTCAGCAATCGTTCCCACCCGCTGGGGGCGCCCACACTGCTCTGGGCGAGGGGGTGGCCGCAGCCTCGCAGCACACCAGTGCGCTAGGGCTCAGTTCTCTATCTGCAAGGGACCCTTTAGCCTATCTGGTTCAGCAAGGCTTGGGTGAAGGACCACCAGGCGCGGGGAGGGTTTCAACGAACACTGGCCCCCTCCCACACCAGCGAGACTGATCTCCCGCGCCCTCTTAACCTGAGTCCTCTATAAAAGGAAACGCCAAAGTGATAGGAAAAAAACACAACGTGTGTGTCTCCCAAAAGGCCCAAGAATAGAGGTCTGCCCTGGCAAAACAACACAAATAATTTAGAAAAACAGAAACTGTCGACTTGAGGGTAAAGCGACCTAATAGCGCCCAGAGAGTGTAGAGGCGGGGGACTGGAAAGCGACTCGCTGCAGGGCCAATTCTTCCTGGAGAGGACCGGCACCCCAAGCTTTTTAGTAAAGTCAGTAAAAGCATCCCAGGAAAACACCCACAGAAGAGACCCGAAGCTCCCGGCTGCTCTAGTTCCTACCCTGGCGCAGTGCGAGGGTCCGGAGGCGCACAATTGGGGTTACTAGAGCTGGAAGGGGAAGAAAGAGCGCCGGGAACCGGGGTGCCGTCTTCGCCGCCCTCCCGTCCTTCGCTCCTGCGGAGCGGACAATTCCGCAGCCCGCGTAGAACGAAGACTCCCCAAGCGCCGGAGCCCGCGGGGCGGCCCCTGGCTTGCGGGAGGCAGCCGGCCCCGCTGCTGGGGAAGGGACCAGGCGCTGCCCCAAAGCCGTGCGGAGCAGAGGCTGAACAAGGAGGAAGCGCAAAGAGACAAAGAGAAAAGGAGGCAAAAAAAATGGGAGAAGGCGGGAGGGAAGGCAGGATGGAAGGACAGGAGGGGGGGAAACGGAGAAGCCTAAAGATTAAGGGTCGCGAGGAAGCGAAGCCCAGACAAAGAAACCGGCTAGGGAAGGGCCAAAGACAGCAGAGAACAAACCAGAAGGAAACGCGACATGCCAAGAAGGAAGACGCGATTGCGGAGAACAGGAGTAACGGACGGAAGCGACCGAGAAGGGCACACAACGCCGAAGCCGAACATCGAAAATAAGGGGTTTATAAGGCCTAAAGATGATAAAAGAAAATCAAGGGGCTGGGGGGGGGGGCGTTCAAGAGTTCGGGCGCGTGTTTGCGGGTGTTGGAAAGGCCCCTGCTCTGGAACTCCCGATCCCAAACTTCCGGCCCCACAGCCGTAGGGCCAGGCTGCTGCCTCAACTGCGTGCAGGATTGGGGGGGGTCTAGGTGATCGGGTGCCCCTCTCCTTTCCTGCCAAGTGATGCAAGGGAGGTCTCAGTGACGTCATCCGACGTCACGTTCCACCTGGGGTGTTACGCAAATCCCCGGGCAGGGGCTGGCTGCTGGGCTTGTGCGCTGCACCTGCCCTGTCTGTGCCCGGGGTGAGCCGGGCTCAGGGCGCCGGTGGCATCTCTGTTGGTCTGGCTCGGGGTCTTCTGGAGGCCCCGCTGGACAGAGCCGGACAGAGCGAACGCAGGTTGAGAGCACCCTCTTTCCTCTCGTGTTCCTAAGAAGTTCGAAGCTACTCCGCGTGAATTCGACCTGGGGTCGTCTCGATACCCGCCCAGACACGGACTCCCTCTGCCCGGGCAATCCGGGCGCTTGTGTTGGGCCTGACTGTCCACCGCGCGGTTCCCGGTGTCCCACACTTCCCCCCATCCCGCCGACCCCCAGGCTGCGGCCTGTCGGCGGCGTGAGACTGACCTGCACCCCACATCCTCCGGGGGCCCTGGCTGGGGTTCGAGCCGAGGTGAAGGCCGGTGCACCTCGCCGCAGTAGATGCGACCGTTCACGGCCGCTCGATCGCCGCAGGGGTGGGGCACGAGGCCAGGGTGGCCGAGCGTTAGTGGAACGAAAACGAAATGAAAGCGGCATTAAGTGAAATAGCTAACTTTTTATTAAATAAAACGACTTAAATAAAAGAACGGAAAAGGCGAGAGGCGAATCCGACCCCTGGCGCTCCCCCCATCATGGGACCGGCTGCCCCTCCATCAGCGGTCCCCGCAGGGGAGGCAGGTGGCCGGCTTCTAAAGAAAAAAAAAAAAAAGCCAAAACTTTTATTATTTACACGTTTGGGCAAAAGTACAAAGTATAATACAGGCGCCCAGCCCGGGGGTGCGGGCGGGGGGCGGAGTAACGTAAGGCGCTTTCTTTGTCAGGCCCGGGCCTGGGGCAGGACAGGGCGCGGGCCGGGGCTCGGATTGTACAGCCGCGCGGAGTCCGGGCCCAGCCCCCCTCTCCACGGCCGGCCGGCCAGGGTGCGGCGCGCCCCGGGGCCCACTGGAGCTAGGCGGTCCTTCCGCTCTCGGCCCGGGTTCCCCCCTCAGCCCGGCTGGGGGGCCGGGGCGCCCCTCCATGTGGGGGGGCAGCGATCCGTGGCGACAGTGTGCGCTGGCGGCTCACACCAGCGAGGTGACGGCGGGGACCTTGGAGTTCTCCTCTTCCCAGGGCTGCAGGTTCTGCAGAGCGAAGAGCGACGAGTTGTGCAGACAGAGCGGATCGGGCTGGATGGAGTCGTTGAGGCTCTTTTGGAAGGCGTCGTGTTGCAGCTGCAGCATGAGCCGGCTCGCCTGCTGCCGCTCGGCCTCCCGCTCCTCCGCCGTCTGCCGCCTGCACCGGGGGAGGGAGAGGGACAGCGCTGTCACTGTCGAGCGCCGGGGCGCTGCGGGGCCACGAGCGGGGCCCCAGCCCTCCAGGGAACGGGGCCAGCCGGGACCTTCTGGGCGCTGAGCCCCAGACCCACCAGTCGGAAGAAGGATCTGGAATGGGTTGTTTTGGGTGTGCACCCGGGGCGGGAGGGGGAGGGTGCGGAGGGAACTGTGCCCGCCGTCCACCTGCACACCCAAATATTGCGGCTTCGCTGATAATAAATCTTGTTCTTTTTTTTGTTTGTTTCCTCCCGCGAGCCCCGAGGCTAGTGGGGTCACTGGGGCCCGCGGGTGGTCGGGCTGGTTGTGCACCACCCGCCTGAAGGGGTCAATCTGATTTGATTTTTCTAGGCCTGTCAACAGCCGTTGTCTGGGACACGATCGCTTCGCCGTTTAAGGGTTGGACGGAAGCAGAGATCGGATTTAAAAAAAATCAGAGTTGGAGCGAAGACCTCTCACTCCCCCAACACCCGCCGAAAATCAGAAATCCAAGAGGGTGGGCTGAAATGGAAGGGGGTGGGGGAGGGAGCGTGTGGGAGGCCTGTGTGTGTGTGCATGTGTGTGTGTATGGGGACAGGTGGGAGGAACACAAATGTGCAAAAGACGTGGAACCAAACGCTCGAAAGACCGGGATGGATGGAAGCCGAGGCGTGCGTGGATGGAGAGACAGCCAGCAGGCAGCAAGGCGAGAGAACCTGGAGAGGAGGCAGGGAAGGCACACCCGGGGGTGCGGGTGGCCCAAGCGAAGGGAACGAGGTAGGTTGTGACGCAGGGCGGGGCAAGCGAAGGGCAGGTGCCAGGTGGGCCGGGCCCGGCCTTGCTCACCGCCACTTGGTCCTCCGGTTTTGGAACCAGGTCTTGACCTGCGCGTCCGTCATTTTGAGGGACTTGGCGAGCGCCGCCCTCTCGGCCGAAGCCAGGTACTTTTGGCGATGGAAGCGCTTTTCCAGCTCACAGATCTGCACCCGGGAAAAGGACGTGCGCGGCTTCTTCCGCTTGGGCGGCGTCCGGTTCTGGTAGGGGTGGCCAATGCGCCGGGTCACGGTGAAGGGCGTGAGCGCGGCCGCCGCTGCGGAGACACAGGAGGCCCCTTGAAGCCCCACCACCGTGCAGGCCTCCGGTGAAGCCCCGCGGGACATTGCATCCCCAAGCGCCCCCGAGTCGGGCCGGGGACACCCCCCCTTCTCTGGTGCGCCGGCTGTTTCCCTCACATCTCTGATCGCCCTCCCCGCCCGGCTGCCCGGGGCCCTGGGCCTCTGCCCGGCTCGGGCCTCTGTACCCAGTGTGGGAGCGGGGCGCTTAGGGCGCGGCGCCCTGGCCCCCGGAGGGCTGCGGCCTGGCTGCGGCCAGCCGGCCCGGCTCACCTGTGAAGCGGTCTTTCACAAAGCGGCGGCTGCTCTCCATCCAGGGGAAGTTGAGGCCGCCTAAGCTGGAGACCGCGGGCACCGAGGGCATGGCGGGGAGCGCGCTGGGCAAAGGCGGCGGCACGGCCCCGGGTAGCGGCCTGTGCGCGGGCACCCGGATCACGCCGGCGGGCGCTAGGCTCAGGTTGACACTGTAAGATCCCGCGTCCTCGAAGGGCGCGCCGAGGCCCGCGAAGGAGGCGGGCAGAGACGGGTACGCAGCGCCCGGACGGCCCCCGGGGGGCCCTCCCAGGTAGCTGGCGCCGTCGGGGCCCCGCGGGGCGGGAGCGCTGTCCTGGTCCGGGCTGTTGAGGATTTGGTCGATGCCGAAGCTGATGGGCTCATGCGGGTGCGGGGTCTGCGCACTGGCGGGCGCCTCCATCCTGGGCGGGCGGAAGGGCTGGGCTGGGCTGGGCGGGGAGGCGGCTGGGTCCCCGTTACGGCGCGGCCATGGAGCGCCCGGCGCCTCTCGTCGCACTGAAACTTTGCCAAGAGTGCGCGGGCCCGACAGGCTCTGTGTCATCTTTCTTGAACCGAACCTGGAGTTTCCGCTGCTAATTCCTCTCCCGCCGCAGCCATTGGCTGCGATCAACAAGCCTCTCTCCTCTCATTGGCTCCTGGCTTTCAATAAAGGCCTAATTCATGGAAATAGGAGCTTAGGGACTGTTCCAAGGTGACATCATTTTAACAAACGAACAATAGGTCAAATTTATTAGCCGGGATAATGGGCGGCGGATATTAGCACCCCAACCGCAGCCTCTCAAACCCGAAATCTAACGAAGCTGCAATTAGCAGACGCTCCCCGCTCCTCCGGGCCGGGGCCACTTCCTCGCCGCCGCGCGCCGCGGCTGGGGCGCTCTGCTGGGGGAAATTGCCTTTAGCGGAGGGGGTTTTCGTTGTCTTGCAAATTTTTTTCATCTGAGCAAAACCCAAACAAAACGACTCTTCCTTGACAATGGAGTTGCCACCCCGGAACGACCCCGCGGAGTCTGCGGAAACCTCTGGGCTACTGGACCTTCGCGGGAGCAACGAAAGCGCCGCATCCTGGGGTGCGAGCTCCACGCTGTCTGCGCGCGGGGTGAGGGGAGCCCCCGCGCCTTCTCCACGCGACCGGGGACACCGACCCGCGTGGGGAGAATTCGCCCCCGCCCGGGCTTCCGCCGCGGCGTCGCGGCCACTTTGGAGACACTCCCTGGCTACAGCCGGGCGGACCCAGAGGTGACTCGCAGGTGCCCACGCCTGCGGGCCAGACTGGACCAGGGTCTCGCGGTGAACTGGTGGGCAGCGGGGATCCTGAACCCTGAAATTCGTTGCAGGGTGCATGGGACTGTGGTCACAGGCTTGGGGACTCTTTAGAGGTTCGGTAGGTTTAGGAACCTCTGTTCCCGAGTGGCATAGGCGAGAGCGGCTTGCGATGAGAGCAGACAGCGACATTTCTTTAGGAAATCTCAGCAAGAAGCCTAGTCGCGGCACGACCCCCCGCTCTGCGGTTGTTCCCCCGGGACTGTCCACACCCGTTCAGGAGGACCGTGCCCAGCACCACACAGGGAGCGGCCACCTTTCGCCCCCGGCCCGGGTGAGACAGACAGGGTCGTTTCCTCGCGGCCGATTCTAAAGTCGTTATCTGCCAACTCTGGCGCTGCACGCCGGGCACGGTCTCGTCCACGGGGTCCGCGTGTGAACGCGAAGAGGACGCTCGCGTGCTGCTGGCCTGAAGTGTGTGCAGCTTTGGGCCGGTAACTTTCCAGCGGAGTAAGCTCCAGCAAGGGCCTCCATAATTTAAAATTTTCTTTTCTTTCAAGGGGAGCTAAAGCGTGTGCTGCCGGGTGTTTGTGAACTATGGGCAGAGCAAACCGCTTAGGATCTTGCACATAATAGGATAGGCGGCGGTCACCCCGCTCCTGTCCCACTCCCAAGGTGATGCCTGGGGCACTGTGGTCGTGAAACTTATTTTTGTTTGTTTGTATATATATATTTTAATTTGCAGGGTAGCTCCGTATCTTGGAGTCTTCTGAAAGGTGTATTTGCTCACCGGTAGGGTCAGAGGGCAGGCAGGAGGCAGCCGGCTGGGACTCCTCAGTCTCTTCGCTTGCAGCAGTGCAAAGATGGGAGGTCTGAAGTTAGGTCACCTGCTGGCTGTGTGACCTTGGGCAGCGTGATGGCACTTGCAGAACATGTGTGCTGCTTGGGGGTGGTCTGGCCTGGGAGACTTGGGCTCTGGGTTCTACAGCTCATGCTGGGGACAAGGACTTGGGATATGAGCAATTGTGCTGCAGTCTGGAGGCCTCCTGCTTCTAATGCAAGCGCTGCTAGGGGTGGTCTGAGGGCTTTTGGCTCTCACTGCCCTTCCCCCATCTCATTTGCTTTATTTGTAAAGCAGAAAGAATAGCAGCTATCCAAGGAGCCATGAGAACTAAATGAGCTAACAGTCCACTCAGATTATGTAACGGTAACTCGAAGGACAGCGGTGACCGCTCCAGAACTTGCCGTGTGGCAGGCAGGGGCCACAGCCACCCTCAGAGGAAGGGCCTTGAGGGAGATGATGCCCAGAAGATGCTAATGAGCCCCAGCATGGGGGCCGGGGCCAGCACCTTACCACCTCCACTTTCCTGCTGGCTCTTGGAGGCTTGGCCTGGCCGCTTCAGGAAGCTGATGTAAGGTCACACATGGCACGGGGTGAACAGGAGCATTACGTGGGTGCAGGGGCCAATGCCTGCATCCAGGCGTGAGTGGGGGGCTCTAGTCCCACCTCAGTTTTTGACTGTAGACTCAGAAGTGTTTGGCCTCCTTGGGCCTCAGTTTTCTTGCTCGGGGGACGAACAGTACTGAGCTCCTAGGCTCCAGCTGTTGTGGGTGAACATATTATGCCCAGAGCCCGCTGCTGCCTGAGCACCCCTGCCCTCAGGCTGACAGTCACAGCCCCTTGTCACTCTCCTTTGGGCCACAGAGGGCCTTTAGGGTGCTCAACAAGGAGGACTGATCTGGACAGTGGTTCTCAAAGTGTGCACCTCTGTTGGCGGCACCCCCAGCCCTGGACGTTCATCAGAAATGCACGTCTTAGATGAATCAGGAGCTGTGGTATGGGACCCAGCTCCGCAAGCCATCCAGCTTGGAGCCGAGTATTGACATCGCATCTAGTTTTCCAAAGTACTGACGTGATATGGGGAGAAAAGCTCTCAGAAATGCTTACGTGATTGGGTGGCTACGGAAAGCCTCTACTCCTGACCCTAAGTTTCTGTTTATTAGTCACACTTGCCAAAGTTCTATTTGACCAGTTTTGACAACACTCTTGGTTGGGACGCAGCTCAGTGGTAGAGGACTTGCTTATCATGTGCCTTGGGGGACCCCAGCACTGAAAAAAGAAAGAAAGGAAACCTTCATTTTCGCTACGTTCTTTTATTTTGAACCCAGGTTGGCTTTAAACTTGTCAGATTTCCTGCCTTTTTCACAGGTGCCAGGATTACCGCAATATGCCTCCATGAAAGATCATGTAGGGCTTTTGCTTTTCTTTTTTCTTTTTTTTTAAGATAGGGTCTGGAGAAGTCCTGAAATGGACTCTGGAGCCAAGGACAACCTTGAGCAACAGCTGCTCTTCATTCTTCATTTATTTTTGAGAGCAAGGGAGAAAGAGAGAGAAAGCAGCAGTCTATACTGGGGAAATCAAGCTCAGGTCATCAGACTTAGAGGCAAGAGCCCTGGTCCACTGAGCTCTTTCTGCGGCCCATGGCCTTAAGCCTCTGATCCTCCTGTCCAGTGCTGGATTGCAGGGACCTGCCGCCATTTCCATTTTATGTGGCGCTGGGGATGGAACCTGGGCTTGGCACATGCTACGTAAACAGTGTGATTCAGATGAGACTCACTCTTCATTATCTTCTTTCTTATGCTATGTCTTTCAGGAATGAATTTTTTTCACTTGGATGAAATAATTACTCCTTTATTGTGGTTAAAAACTCATTTATTTTTTCTTCTTCAAATCAATACATCCACAGTCCAAAGGCTTCCTCTGAACATTGGTTGCGCTCAGCGTTTCTGGCGTCTATTTGGCATGCATCTGGTGTTCCAAAGCCTGGGTTTTGCTGCTCTTTGTGTACCTGGTTCAGTTAAATGAGAGAGGGAAGGGTGTGCATGCGCTGAAAGAGAGATTAGAACCTGCACATTTTAAGAGCTGGGGAGCCGAGGGTATCATAGCTGTGAGGGTCTACAATCTACAAACTTCCAACTGTATCCATTTTCTCAGCCTCCAAGGAGCACATGGGAGCGGGGCTGAGCTGTGCAGGGTTTCAGTGACATTTGCCAGGAGCCAGGATGTAGGAGTCTGTTTCTTCCAAGTTTTCTCTGCGCTGACTTCCTGTCTGATTCAGATTCAACAGTCCCTGTCTTTAAAAGTATAGAATGGACTCAAGGCTTTTTACCTGTTTGGGGGCTAGTTATTTGATTTGAAGGATTGATGAAAGTATTGTGCTCTACTTCTTTTAAAATATTTAATTAATTTATTTGAGAGAGAGACTGCCATGAGGGGGAGGGGGGAGGAATACCTCAGTGAATTGGCGGAGGTCACAGGATAACTTCCAGAAGTCTGTTCTGCTTCTGTCACTGGGTTCCTGGGGACTGAACCCCAGGTTCATGTGCAGCACCTTGACCCACTGATCCATCTCTTCATCCCCAGTGGTCTGTTTCTATAGAACACACACATACTCTATGCATGCCATGTCATAGACTGCTGACCTGCGTACGCACTTCCTGCATAGAGACCTAGGACCCCTTCTAGTTCTCATGACTGAGACTCTCACCCAAATTTATTCACTCTTCATCCACTCAGCAAGCATTTACTGAGCACTTCCTTGGATTTCTTCAGCCATGTCCGGACTTTGGGGTTCAATTTCCCCACCTGATAGAGGAATGTAATTCAAGTCCTTCATCAGAGTCGCCCAGTGGGGAAGGACTTGGGAGATGAGGAAGGGTTCCAGGCAGCAAGGAAAGGCCCCAGATGGTGGGTGCTATTTCAGACCTCACCCCAGGGCACCAGGTTTCAGGGACAGTTGACTAGGGAAGTGAGCTCCTTTGCCCAACACGTGTGCAGCTGGGAGGACAAGAGCTGGCCCGCCTCTTCACTGCGTGGATTACAACTTCCCTTCCTCTCACTGGCCATCCCAACTCTGAAACTAAGTGTGTGTGTGTGTGTGTGTGTGTGTGTGTGTGTGTGTGTGTGTGTGTTGGGGGGTCTGGGTAAAGGAGCCAGAGCATGAAGTGTCTCTTCTCTGGCTTAGGCGCTCCTTTAGGGCAGCTCAAGTGGTGTCTTGGGTCTGCTGCAGGTTGATCATTAAGAGTTTGGGGTCCATAGAAGCATACCAGGGGAAGGGTGGGAGGAAGCGAGAGGGAATGATGAAGGGAGTGGGGAGAGAGCAAATCTGAGATGAATACTCACTATATTTGTAAAAGTAGAAAAGAAAAATGGGGGAAAAAGAGTTTGGGGGTGCGGCACTGACTAGCACCTTGCCAGTACAGAAGGACTCCCAGGATCGTGGGGCTAGGTCAGACCCAGACCTGGCCTCCAGGGACTTAGGCCTGGAAGGAGGGGTCAGCAGCGCCAGACCTAGAGTCCCAGGAAAGGAAGGACTGGAGGTTACATCCCCCAGGGGGCAGGGCTTGGCGACCGCTGTGGAGTGGGGCTGGGACCAAGTGGGATGGCAGGCCAAGGGGGTGGCCGTGCGGAAGGGCGCCTGCATGCGCAGGCCTCTCAGGAATCTTCCCGCCTCACCTCACGGGTCCTTCCCTCACCCATCAGCCATTTTTCCCATTTTGTGCTCTTCAACTTTCCTCTCTTCCGCACAGATTTCTCTACTGAATTTGACTTTGTTTCGACACTTTCGTTGGGCAAATTACATTAAGATGGATGCTCCAGGTACCGTTTATGGTTTATTTATCACGATAGTGTTTGTATCTCACGCTTATAAATAACTTATGCTATAGCTTTTGTTTGTGGAAATGTAACTTACATATTTTATTACGCTTTCTGTAAACCTCAGAAAGAATCTTGTCAAGGAAGCGCTCTTATCAGCAATCCAAACTACGGGACGTAAAAACCGACACGGACATTATTTTTTAATATGGCAAGGAGGCAGGTTACTCTCGCTGTAGTTGGAAAGGTTTGCTGTCATCGTAAACTTGAACCTCAATAAAACATTAAAAAGTCTCAAGAATGATTTTATGAACTTCGGCAAGAGGATGAATCGGTGGTGGACTGCTCAGGCAGCCGGGCTTCAGGTAGACCAGCCTTTATGTGGATGTTGCTTGCGCAGCCCTGAGGGCCCCATTTCCAGCTCTCTCAAGTCTTAAGCACAAAGGATAAGCTCAAGGGATGAGAGTGAAAGAACTGGCAGGAGTTTTGGAGTCAGGAAAATCTGACTTTGGGCCCTGGGTGGTTCTTCCTCCCCTTGGAAGTTCCTGAACTCAAAGCTGGGGCTGCAGGAAGGAAAAGGCCCTGGGGGAGGGGGTGTGCCGTGGCTTTAAGGACAGACACCTGGCTTGGACAAGTGGGGTCCTTTGTCCAGTGGCATGCCGCTGAGGCATAGAGTTGGAGTGTTATCCCCGGGCTGTGAACTACAAAGACACTTCGCTGTTCACCGCACTTCTGCCATTTTTGCTCTGGGACAATGGTGGGTGGGAAGGTCCATCTATGTGACCTGCTTTCTCATCTCTAAAGTGGGGCGAATACTTCATGTTTTTACTGGTGCACGCCCAAAGAGAGCAATCTTCAAGGCTTAGCAGGCAGTCAATAAATAATGGTGGTTCTGACTATTTCATTCTCTGGAAACTTCCTTTCTACTGTAGCCGTCTGTTCTCTTAAGCATGCTGCTGGGACGGAATCCAGGGCCTGAGCCATATGCTATCTTAGAACCACACCCCGAGGGTGAATGTTGCCTCCCCCAAATGCCAGGCTGGCTGCATCTGGATAAGGTAACGTGACACCCTTTAGTTTTTTCAATTTCTCTTGTCAACTTACCCCAGCCCATGCTACCAACAGCTTTAAGTGGATCCAGTTTTGCTTTTTACAAGAGGTTTCCCATGTACCCGGCCCTACCATACGTCCCGGATTGTCAGGGAGTCAAGAGGGCATTTCTTGGCTGCTCAGATCATTACACACAGTGCAGGGATCCTATGCTTCTCCAGCTTCTGTCCTAGAGACCAACTGACTGGATAGCACTGAAAAGCCAGAAGCATCTAGAACAGCCAGGCGCCAGTGTGGGAAGCAAAGGTCGAGTCAAATCACACTGTTTGCAGATACTTCCTGAGCACTAGACGAAGCAGCCAGCTTGAATTCAAGTCTGTGCGCTAGAATCCCTCCAGAAGGGTGAGCCCCATCCTGACTCTAGGTTTGAGCTCACTAGGTGGAAGGCCACGGGGAACTGGCAGCCGTTCTTACTCTTCCTTGTGTGAATCTGAGTCAAATATGTCTGGGACTTGAGCACTGAGTAGTTGGATTGGTGTCTTCTGTGTGCCTAATCTTGGGATAGAATGTCCCTACAGAGGCTGCTCCTGCATGAGTCTGAGGTCTCAGCCCAGGATCTCTGCTGACCTCTGCCAAGGACAGACCTCCAGCCTTAGGTGGTTGGAGCCTAGTCCCCAACTAGACCGCGCCTGGAGTGGGGGATGAACGTCTCCTTAAACACTCAGCTTCTTCCTGAGATTCAACGGAACTTCCTCCTCCAGGGAAAATCAAGACACAAAACACCCCAGTTTTAAGTAAGTCTCGGTAAATTGTGTCTTCTGGTGATTCCCTACCCGGGTATTGTCTCCGTTACTGCGGCTGATCTCTGATGAAGCAAGACGCCCTGCTGCGAGCTGCTCTGTGAAGACGCTCATTTGTAAGAAACCGAGGCAGCAGTTAGTGCGAACCTGACTGCGGGTTTCTCACTCGCCAACTGTGACATGGTGTCACTTTAGCCAGCAAAGTTTTGGGGGTAATTTGTTGTTATCTTAGAGTTCTGAGAAAAGGTAGAAATAGACTAAACATAACTTTTCATCTAGCACTAGAAGGGGCCAGGGATGTTGCCGGGCAGATCTGGAGTTGCATTCTGCCTCATTCCCACTCAGGTGCATTGCAGAAAATCGCTGTCCCGTCTTCAGAGGGCTGCTTGAGGAATAAGGGAGGTAACAGGGTAAGGGCACACGGTACTGCCTTCTTGGTCTTTGTTAGTGGGCCACTCTGCGACCCGCCAGTCAGTGAAGCTCAGGCCAGTTAAGGGCAGGGTACCCTACTTTCTTGGAAAGTAGCTCTCCAAGGCCAAGTCTGATTCAGCTATTGAGAAACTCCAGGTGACCTCAGGCAGCGTGGCAAAGAGAAGCGAGAACACGTCATTTTCTTGTGAACATTTTAATGCAAACGGTATAGTGCTTTTGGATGCGAGGCATTTGTAAACAGTGCCAGAATGGGATAAACCTTCCCTGGCACTTTTGTGTGTGAGATGAATGCAGTTATAAGCTCCCAAAAAAACAGGAGTTCCAGAAGCCAGAATGGTGGCTTCTGCTGGTAATCTGTACTCAGATTACGACAGGAGGATAACAGTGAGTCCCAGGCCAGCCCGGGCCACGTAGTGAGCTCCTGTCTCAGAACACCAAGCCAAACCAGACAAAGAAACAACCCCCCCCACTAGATAGAAGTCCTTGTCTAAGTCCTCAGGAAAATGACATTTCCTATGAAGTGGAGAGTCAGGTTCAGGCCCGCCTACCCATCCACAACACGGTGTCCTGGATTTCCTTCACAAGCAGAAGCCAAGTCCGGAGAGAACCTGGCTGCCTCTGCGTCTCTATGACAAATCGTTGCAGAAGCAAACTTTCAAGAGAGGCTTCAAGAACACTAGCCTGAGAAGTGAGAGTCCAAGAGCCTGGGGCTTCCCTGTTCAACAGTAAGGCCGCGTTCCATGTCTCATTAGAAATAAAGGGCCTTTATTGTAAGCCTGAACCAAGACGCCAGAGCATTCATCAAAAGCCATACAGGGAAGCCTCAGGTTAATACCTATTTGTGGTGGGTACAAGCTGTGAAGACCC
This sequence comes from Typhlomys cinereus, assembly GCA_023101885.1. NCBI lineage: Eukaryota > Metazoa > Chordata > Mammalia > Rodentia > Platacanthomyidae > Typhlomys > Typhlomys cinereus. The sequence goes on along the minus strand of JALPQD010000317.1, from coordinate 2,631,324 downwards.
TCATCTCCTGGGTCTAACAAGGGAAATGGTAGTAAGTGCAGAGAGACGGAAGCCAGCTGCTGGAGTCTGACAATCTGACTTCTAGCACCTAGAACTGCTTTGGGTGGTCTGGAGGAGGCAGAGCTGCTCAAAGGTTATGTTTCAATCAGTCACCGTCAGCTTCTTTTCAAAACTGAATGGAGTCAGAAGGACTAGGTGCTGGTGCACCCGAACTTCTTAGTGGGGCTGTGAGAGCCCTGAAGACACCTTTCTGCAGGCAGCAACTGCACAGCTCAATTCTTGTAGACCAAACACTTTAGATTTATGCCAGTGGAAAGCAAACGTTGTTTGTAAGTCATTTAATTGTGTTACTGTCTCTCAACTTTATCAGATGCTGCTGAGCAGAGGTCTGTGTGGAGTCCTGAGGGTGACTCTGCAGCGCTCCCAGGCCTCGCTAAATGCCCACAGCCTTCAGTCCTTAATGTGTTTTCTCCAGACTCAAAACAAACTACTAATCAACAGGTTCACATGGCATTTGTCTCAATCCAGGATCCATGTTGAAGGCTGTATCTCCAACAAATTGACAGTCTTGATTGTAGAACCATTAACTAGTACACACTTAGGTGCAAACCTGGTTTATTTTGTTCTTTGGTTAAATATTGTTTCTATATCTTTTGAGAGCATTATGAGAACCAAGATAATGATCTCTGATAGAAAGACTGAAAACATGTTCTGTTTTTTCATTGTGAAGAGTGAATTTATATTATATGTGCACTATTATAAATTCTTATAATTAGATCAGACTTATAAAAATGTAGGACTTTTGTTGCTTTTTTTTTCTTTGAAAAATACATTCTTCTGGGCGGCAGCACCACAGTCCTGGGACCACACCACCTCGAGTCTCTGACAAAGGCTGCGTGCACAGGCAGGACGGCGGTCAGCTCATCATGTCCAGGCTGTACTGCTCCGTGTGGCTGTCGCTGCGCAGGGCCTCTGCCACATCTCTCCTGAAGACGGAGAGGTTCTGGGTGAACCTGCGGGGCAAGAGGGCAGTTACGTGGCATCTATGTGAACCCCTGGCCTCTGGAATTAGGACCTGGGAAAGGCCCCCACTTGAATGAAAGCCCCGTCGCACCAGTGAGCTCCTTTCTCACTCCCACCGCTACCGCCCTTCCTATTCAAGGAAAACAAGAATCACTTCCAAATACACCTTGAACATTTTGGGATTGGGAGCAATTTGTAGTTCTACTATTCAGAATATTTTAAAAAGTCAAATTATACATAGATGGCAAAAAACCCCTGAAGTTCACACCCCAAATCCAAAAACTGGATTGAGTTTACATATGGCCAGTTTAATAATCACAAGTCTTCCCAAAGGTAGACATTACTAACTTCAACTAAAATTGAATTTTACTGATAGAAAAATGGGGGTGAGATGTGGTGGTTCATGGTAGTAATTCCAACACTCAGGAGACTGAAACAGAAGAATTAGAGGTTGAGATCAGTCTACAATATGTACTGAAATGCTGTCGAGCAAGAGAGAGACAGAGAGAGAACTAGAACCTGTTGACTTAGACAATGCCCGTAAAGCTCTGTGTTAGTAAAACAAAAACCCATTGCCAGGAATGAGACGCCTCTCTAGGAGTTACTGTCTGTCAGGGAGAACCCACAGATCTCCAATAAAGGATCTTGTCAGACCACCTGATTGCCTAGCGGAACTAGTTGATTAGACCCTATTGCTGAAGACAACACAGGCCATGACCAAACGATACAGAGAAATGGGGCGGGAATCAGCGGGGGCTTCTTTCCTGCTGGTCATCTTTCCTGAGGTTGCTATGCAGGCTGCTGGGGGTGGGGGGATCAGCAGTCCTCAAAATCAATGACCGACCATACCCATCTGCCAGGCAACTCGAGCCCACTGGTTCAACAGTGGTATGGCTGTTGTGGGGGTAACCAACTACTTTCTGGTTGGCTGTGGGGTCAGCCCCACAAGAGGGAATTCAAAGGGTTCTGTAACCCAGCCAAACCCATGGCTCAGTAGTTCTTGGAATCAACTATCTTCTAAGTATATTTATGTTTATACCTGAAGACACAATGAGAGATGCTTGTCTTTGCAATGAAAGGTACTTAAACAGACGTGTGGCTGTTATGTTGTGGAGAGGAAATGACAGCTGAGTGCCTGGTCCTAAGCAGGACATTTATACCACCCCCTCTAAGGGTCAGGATCACAGAAAGGGGACAAAGAATTTAAGGAATATGGAGGTAAGTGCAGAGAAACACTGAGTGCTAGACATGACATGCTGTAGCCTCCCAAACTCACAGCAGCTCTGGTCACCTACACAGCTCCTGCTCGAAACCAAGTCAGTTATTGTGGTACGACGGGGAGGCCCCACTGCTAGCTGAGGAGCTTTATGCAGCTGATGGCAGCTCAAGGGGGGAGTGCGCCATCTGTCCTTGGCAGTGGGGCTAACGGCAAGTTAACCGTGCTCCACTTGATGGCCCCATATCCATGCACACGTGGGCAGACTAACTGGACTACTAAAAGAAAGAAGACCATGAAGGCCAGGAAGAGGATTTAGGGGAGTATGAGAAATGGCAGGGGACAGGGGGATATGATCAAGATGTGTTGTGTACATGCATGGAACTGTCAAAACTTTATTTTATAAAAAAGGAAGGGGGACACTGGATTAGACCACTTAGTAGCTAGGTAGCTTGGGTGAATACTTACTATTTATCTTGGTGCCTAATATGAGGAGCTATCTTAAGGGAATACAGGAGACTAAGTAACCCTGCTGTTACTCTTGTGAGGTTAAGAGAGATGCCAGTACTCTTGCACGAAGCAGCAGCTCAGGAGTGCAGGGGCTGAGCAGTGCAGTGGCTGAGCAGTGCAGCAGCTCAGGAGTGCAGCGGCTGAGGAGTGCAGCGGCTGAGGAGTGCAGCGGCTGAGGAGTGCAGCGGCTGAGGAGTGCAGGGGCTGAGGAGTGCAGCGGCTGAGGAGTGCAGGGGCTGGGCAGTGCAGCAGCTGGGCAGTGCAGGGGCTGAGCAGTGCAGGGGCTGAGGAGTGCAGCGGCTGGGCAGTGCAGCGGCTGGGCAGTGCAGCGGCTGAGGAGTGCAGCGGCTGGGCAGTGGAGCGGCTGGGCAGTGCAGCGGCTGGGCAGTGCAGGGGCTGAGCAGTGCAGCGGCTGAGGAGTGCAGTGGCTCAGCAGTGCTCCTCGAAATTTCAAGCTCCAGGTGGAGCCTCCTCCTCCCCCTCCCCCTCCCCCTCCCCCTCCCCCTCCTCCCTCTGGAGGCCCTGTGGTTTCCCATGCATCATGTCTTCCCCCCCTGGCTTCTGAGGTTGCCCTTTCTGCCAGGCAAAGGATCCTCGAGTGAAATGAGCAATTAAAGGAATGTGTCTGCGTACCTCAGTGGGCCTGATCTTGTGTTAATGGAGCCCAGGCTGGTAACCCTGGGACACACTGCTAGGGTGACTGACAGTGTGCATTAGAAATGGTGTAGTGCTGGAATTCCACTGATGGAACGTCAGTACGGGAAAACTTTCTCTTCCCCCTGAACAGTTTCTTCCTACATCATTTATTGCTACAAGTAAGTTCCATGAGGGCAGGAACTGAAAACAGTTTGCTACTGCAGTGTTCCCAATGCCTACCCCTGGTGGACTCTCACACAGACTGAAGGAACGGACTGGTTAGTTACATCTCACTGGACGGTGCTGCTAGCCACTCTCACAGGACAGGCAGTGGAAGAAATTAGAACGACAGGTCACATGTCCCTGGGCTGTGCTTCATGACATTCTGTTACCTAAACACCAAGATCACTTTGATCATTTTACTGCTGAAGAAGCTGAGTAGAGAAGCTCGCTGCTTTTGGTTAATGGCATGGAGAGGTAGGGATAAACCTGAACCAGGACCTGTCTACCTTGAGGCCTGCGCTTGTCCACACGCCAGGAAGCCTGTCATCTTCCATGGGCACTGTGAGCTTTTCTTCTTTGGATCTATCCAATTACGGCTATTTCCATCTCTCTCCCACTGAACTGTAAACTCCTAACTCTTGCACCCTGCACAGTGCAGAGCTAGAAGTCTGCTTAGAAAAAAGGGAATACCCAGAAACCCAAGACCTGGGCTAGGATCCCAAGGTCAGTGAAAGCACATTAACATGTGTACTCTGCTAAGCACAGTCCAGGTATTTTCAACTAACTGGGTTTCATCTTAACCCACTAGAGGTGTCTTACTGGGCACTGCTCACCTGTCTCTGTTCTTGATAGACAGGTTCTGCTCTACTCCTTCCATCAGACTCCTGAAGCACTCGGCGACGACCTCCTGTTTCGGGAGGGGCTGGCTGTTTATCAGACTTGCTCTCAGTTCACTGAAATACTGTTGGGAGACAAAACGGTGTTAGAGATCCAGCTCCTTCTCCAAGCCTGGCAAGCCGAGGCTGTGGAGAGAGCCGAAAGCCTGCGTCTCTCAGGGCGCTGGCTCCGTGGAGCTTTCATCCAGCTCACACTGAACTTCCTGCCCTCAGAGAAACGCGAAGACACAGAGACATTCCTAGGTGAGAACTGTTGCCCCTTCTGGTGAGTCTCTCACTGTCTTCTTGGCCTGGAGAAGCCCTTACTTCCTCTGTGGGGATGGAGCCCATGGTCCTCAGAGCTTCACTTCCACTTGGGATGGTTGGAAGGAGGCTGCCAGGCTGAGGGGAAGAACTTAACAGTTGATCCAGGGAGTATTTTGGGTGACTGAAGGTAGGGGTCTTCCCCACCCCCGATCTTTCCTGGCTTCAGTGCATCACTTCCCCAGCAGCTCTGGGCTTCATTCCAAGTCTCTGTCCTTGAGGTTAGCAGGTTCTGCTCTGCCGAGGTGGGCACTAGAGATGCCTGCTTGCTCCCGGGAGGACTTGCTGCATAAAAACAGCGTCTGTCACACCTGGTCACAAGTCACGGCTCAGCCTCCTTTTCTGCTGGGGCCTGTGGCTGTTACACAGGTTCAAGTTCTGAAGCTCCGCTGAGCTCCTAATCACTGGAAACAGCTTAATTTCAGCAAAAGACAACATTTTGCCAGTCATGTGTTTATCTCAAGTCCAAGCTGCATGATATTTAATTTCCATCATACATTAAAACAGCTCACATCAAAAAACATATATAATTAATATGTAGTCAGACTAATGTTTAAATACTATATATCAGAGGAGTTATATTTAAACCACAATGTCTTCCCGAACAAGATTGGGAATGCACAAAACTACTTATTTTTCCCTTTTATAATGATGCACCGACTCACACCAAATAGAAAATTATTAGTTTTTCATCCAAAACCATGAAATATTGCCTCCATCAGTAAAGTATAATATTGTGATGTCATAAGCTTTTTCTAAACACTGAATTTGCCCTTATTCCCTCTCAATCATTTTAAAAGAACTGCTCTCTTTTATAGAGCTTGGATTTAAATCACAATAACACCGAGGGAAGATGAATGACAGTGCTATTGAATGTGGCTAAAATTGGATACTTCAGCACAGGTGAATGATGAGACAGCTCTTCTCTTTTTGATATATTTTCTTCTTCTATTAGTTTCCTTCCAAGGCTGGGATTTTAGTTTGAATTTTAATGTATGCGGCTGCCTCTAATCTCACTGTCTTTTTCCCAGTACTATCTTATTGTATAGACAATTCATTCTCCCAAGCAGTAATGCACTGTTCCTACTGAGTGCTGGTGGGGGGGCAGGACAGGTTCCAGAGAAATCCACAGAGGATGGGGAGGCAGCCCCCTGTGGCGGCCGGAGGTGTGTGTTTCCAGACAGTCGAAAGGCACTGGCTCTAGGCAAGAACCTCAAGGGCTGTCGCTGCCACAATCTATGGTAATGGGGATCGAAGACAGCAGGAATCGGAGAGAGAAGGCAAAGGGCACGTGGGATGGAGGAGGGATGTGGGAGTGACCTGGAGGCCTGTGCAGCCATCACGCATGCCACACGAGACTCTGAGGTCTCTGCTAACCCAAGGCCCGAGGCCTCTGGGGAAAGGTCTGCTGAGGAAGGCAGGGCCAATTGTCAGCTCCTGCTCACAGTGTCTCAGTGTCTCTCTTCTTCTTCTTCCGGACCCTCCCGAAACACGCTCACCTTCTCGTTGAGCAGGATGAGTCCTAGTAGAGGCCTGGACACTGACCACTGGTTCCGACAGTCTTCAAAGACGATGGTGTTCATGAGGACAGACATCATCTGGAAGACAGAGTCACATGAGGAGGAGACAGCTTGGCTCAGAATTGCCTGTCACCAAAAGCTAGGTGAGAAACCTCGGGGTGGTCAGAAGCCAGAAGCCGAAGAGCCATGAGGCTCGGCCTGGCTCTTAACTGCCATCTGTTTCCTGTGTAATAAGCGCCAGGCAATGACCCAGCTCACTCTGCTGCTCTCTTAGAGAGAGAGAGAGAGAGAGAGAGAGAGAGAGAGAGAGAGAGAGAGAGAGAGACTTGCACTGTCAGTGAAGAACAGAAACTCCATTGCTCATTTCAAGTCCACTGAACCCTACTGAAGTCACTGCCTGAACTGTTGCAGCAGCTTCATCGAAGCCCCTCCGGTGGTCTCAAGTGTGCAGGGTAAATTCCACACATCTTACTTTGGCCTCAAGTCCATCCACTGACTCCCTGGTTGTCACCCGCAGGCTCACGTGTTTGCATTCTTAGCGGCTGTTAATCTTTGGGAAGGCTGTAGCAGCTTCAAGAGGTGCAAGTCTTACTGTCAGAGGGGACAGGCCTTGAACTGCTTCAGCTAGTAGTCTGCTGCTCTTGCAGTTTGGTGGTTTGTTTTATCTCCATGATGTTTGCAGTGATCGAAATTACCTCCAGCTTCTGCCAGCCAGCCACGCCTTTTCTGCCGTAATGGACTGTATCTCTCCTCTAGAACCGTGAACCAAGAGAGTCTTCCTTTTTCTCCTTTAAGCTGGTGGTATGGTTGAAGTGGGGCTCGGTGGCCATGTGGAGTGAGTGGTGCAGTTTCTGTTCTTAACCCTCCACTGCAGCTTGTCTGCTCCTACCCCTCTAGAGCCCCAAAGAGGGCAGGACACAGGGAAGGTCCTGAATGTGGCAGAACTACCACAAATACCAACTGGGTTTTCGTGACTTGGCTTGTCCTGAAGGGATTTGGTGGTCTCTTCTGGCACAAATTCTTGCAAACCAATTTAGCCTGTGATCTCTAGCAAGTGAATGAACCTCTCTCCCTGTGTCTGTTTCATTAACTCTACAGAGGGAATGATAATCCACCGTAAGGAAGCTCCGAGAATCACATGAGACAGTGTAAAGTGTCGCAGAGAGTAGGTTTTACAGACACTGAAGGTGTATAGCAGGAGCAATGAGCATCTCTGTAGTTCTAAACAGCTGCGTTCCCTTCACTGCCATCACAACCATTAGGCTGCCGGCAAATGAAATCTGCCAATTCCATATTTGTTGCATGTCCAGTCTCTCTAGAGAGACTAGGTCTTAAGCTAGCACTGAACATCATCTGCAGATCACATGTTCCCATGTACAATCTAGCGAGCCACCCAAGTCATAGAGCCACAAATTAAATTGACAAGCAAAACTAACAGATCCATGGAGACAGTCTAAAATATTATGGGCTTCACAATCTGAAGGCAGAATGGATATTTTAATGGAGAAGATTAAAGTTAGAGGCACCAAATTCTTCCAGTAACTGACAAAGCATCCTGAAGTGATGTGCCAATTACTTTATACGGTCCTCTCGTGTATTCATTTGTCTGAATGCATGTATTTATGTCTGTAATAAGTAAGGGAATGCTTGAATAAAATTCTTTTCTAAAAATAAAGTTGGCTAAAATGGATGATTTTTTTTTTTTACTTTTCTGGAAATATGTAAAGTAGTGAGCAATCTGCTTACTTAAATGGCATTGATGTGGCAGCCCATTTCCAGAGTTATTTTTTCTAATAATCTTAGAATAGGATGTTGGGGGTAAAACAGCAAATTCTTTTTGGATCTGGGTTTTCTTATCTCCCCTGCTATGGACAGATACTATATATGCGGTGCTGAAGTGCCTAGTCCCTCAGTAGCAGTGTGTATTCTTAGTGGGCGGTCTCTGTGGCCAAGAGCCGCAAGAGCCTGGAAAGCGTACACTGAAAGGAGAGGATTCTTGGCTCTGCACCTTCTCAACCCACCATGTCACCAGGCACTGCTGCAGGGATGGCTGGAATGACCTCTTCAAATTCACTTGGCAATATTTCCCAAGGCCTATGCCACAAGCCATGTACATTCTCCACATCAATCCCAAGGGGCTACTTTGTCAAAGCAGGGATGGGCCTAGCGGAGAACACAGCTGCGTGAACTGGTGTACTTAGAAAAGTCACACTCCAAGCTATGTCAGTGGATTCTTCATGTTCCTTCTTCCTTCTTCCAGGCTTTTGCTTGACCTTCCCTCAAAGGACAGAAAGCAGAACAATATGGAAGACTCAGCATTAGACTCTTTTTGGCCTTGCCATTTAACCAGTGGCACTGGATAAGTCCTTGAACCTTTAAACCCTTAGCTGCCAAGTCGGGGACTGTAGCAATTGATGTGCAAAGGACACTGCCAGACATTTTGTATTGTGCTTGCCACACAGTAGGTCTTCAGTATTTTGTTCCTTTCATATATCTGTGGCCACACTGTGGCTTAAACTAATGAAATTTCATGGTTCAAGGGAGTTACCAACTCGTTTTGATTAGACAGATGTAAAAGTATAGTCTGCTCACAATTACCTACCTTCATTAAGAGTTGCTAATGAAAAAAATAATCTAAAGAAGGAATAGCCGAATAAGTTTCCCTACCTGGTTTGCTACAGGAATTACTAGAGATTTCATATTGACAGTGATCTGTTGTTCTAAATAAAACACAAAATGTCTCTACTGTGCAGCCAGGAAAAGACAAAATGCTGCCACGCTCATTCTCGGCTCCTCCGATTCATCAGTCCTAACACAGGATGGGAAGCAAAGCAGACTTCCCAGCCCAACTCTTCTGGGTCACACTTTCTTTACAGCAAGGCAGTTACTAAATAAATGCTCTCACTTCACGTGCTTCCTGCTCTATCTTTCACTGAAGTAAAATAAACAAGTTATGGTTTATGTTCGAGGGTTACGTTAGACAGTGAGTATATACTTTATACTCACTGCAGAAAGAGCAGAAAGCAGTGTTCAGAAAACAAGGTCTGACCTTAATCTATACCGTAGATGAATCTACACCACAAATGGCTAAATATGTAGACTAACAGACTATTCATCTCCAAGAACCTTGTTTTGGTGAGCAGAACTGAGGACTCTTCTGAGCCAATAGCCTGCAGGAGACCACTGGGGGCTTTCAGGTCACAATGGGAAATATGTGAGACACCACTGTTTTTAATGACAGGAAATCCTACCCGAGAGTAACCTGGGCCTGATGAGTTTTCTTACCATCAGACAATGTTTACCACTGTTGTTATGTCTGTGGGGTGCTGGACACTTGCACATATTTCCTCACCTAAGCCTGGGAAGTCAGCACTAGCAACTGTTCCACAGACCAAAGGTCCAAGTCCTTGAGTTATTCATGTGTTCAAAGCACTGTGGCCACCAGGACGTGAGGCTGATGCAGGTCACGTGCTAAGGTATGCCTGGGTTCATCATGCCAGCCTGTGTCTACTGTCCTCAGGCTGTTGGTGAGTGAGGACCAAGACGAGACTCAGGGTGATAGAGGTAGTATGACTGGATCCTACGGTGGACCACTGGAGGACTGATGGGGCAGGATGAAAGGATCCATTCTGGATTAGGCTCGTTCTGTCACCTTCAGTGACCACTGACCACCTACCTGGCTATGTGAACCTCCTCTGCTTCAGTAGCCAGTGTGGCTGCTGGAACTCCTATGATTAAAATCTAGGGCTGTGGGTTAAGGAGAGCTCTCAGCAAACACTTTTATTTCCTACCCAAAATACCTACAAATTTAATTAACACATCTTCAGACTTTCAAGGTATACAACAGCAAACTTAACAGATTATTCCTCAAAACTGATCTATTGTGCATTTTCATTAAAAATGATTTTGCACCCATGAAGAGTTCCAAAACATAGTGATAAAAAGTAATACTATAGAAATCAATAAATTAAGCTAATTTACTCTGAGTTATAATCTTCTATATAAAGTGAACACATTCCATGTTAGTATTGAGCATACTGAATACTGTTAACTAAAACTATTCCATAAAGCTAAGAAGTAAGTGAAAGAAAATAAAACAATTTTGCTCACTATTTGTATCATAGAGATAAAACCAAACCCAAGGAGAGGATGTGAACCTTAGACTTACAGGGATCTGATTCTCCATATATTTAGGGAACTCAAGCTATTCCCATCTTATTCAGACCTTTTTGCAAGGATTATATGACATTTTAGGGATAAGGCAATGGTTGACCATACAATGGAAAATGGGAATAGGCTTGTAATAATGTGCTTTGTCCTTTGGTTAACACAGAGAAGAGAGAGACTGAAAGACCTACTAAAGAAACAGTGAGAGACCAAAGACAAAATATCCCTATGTCATGACATTGAAGACTGTGAGGAGCACAGGAGAGGGTGACCATGAGTACACAAGGTAGGGCAGGGTGTCTCCATCAACTAATTTTTGGCAGACAAAAATCCTCTCATACCCCCAGCCAAATAATAATGAGTAATAACAAACAAATATAACAGGCTCTCAACTGCTGCTTATGATTCTCAGGAATTCAATGGCCCATGTAACCGGCCTTTCACTAGAGAGGGAAGGACAGGCTGGCCCTACCAACAATAAGGATAACGAAACAAATACAACCATCGCAACAGTGCAGGAGGATTTGAGAAGGAGAGACAGCTGTGATCTATCATCCGGGGGCACTTCTTCAGAGTCCTGCGCCCTGGTGGGATCTGAATGCAGCTGGAGGAGGAAATGCTTTAGGTTTTCAGTGCTGTGGGCTGTTCCCTTCATCTGCCATCTTTCTTTGTGATTTTAGTGGCATGTTATAAAAAAATGAACATAATGGACAGATGAGCACATTTTGTTAGAGTTTATGCCCAGATTCACTAAGCCCTTTCAACCCAACTAAGCTACATTAAAAATTAAGGTGTCCGTGTATATTAAACATGTTCCTATATGTTTACAGTGTTTGTGCAATCTCATAATGGAACTATTTAGCATTTAAAATGAAAAAAAATTGAATGACATGCAAGATGACGTGAGCCTTTTTTTTTTTTTTTTTTTTTTTTTAAGAAACAAGACTGCAATCAATTATTGGTAACCCAGTCTCCCTTGAAATCATTTGGGAATCCTGTCTTCTTGGCCTGTATATAATGTTGGCTTTGCTCTAATAATTGGGGGCGGGAAGAGTTTCCAAAGCACCCCAGGACTGGTAAACTCAGCCAGCTTTGGTCAGGTGATGCTTTGCCTCACGTGATGAACTGCCTGGAATATTGAAAAACTCTACCAGCCAATGTAAAATCTAAGGATAAACACAACCTAATTTTGTTGTTCTTTCAATTTCCACCATTACCAACTTTACCCCTCGTTCTCAAAACATTCATTTTAATCACAGCTTATTGGAGGAAGAATTACCTGTCAGTCTCTTAGCTTCTAAGAAGGTAAAATCAGAATGAAACTTCAGGATTAATTAATTGAGAGTACTGCAGGTAACGTGTCTACTCTGAATGCTACAGCACACATCATGAAGAAAACAGTTTTATTTTCCAGGGTTGAGATAAATTATAATAAACAGTTCATTTCAATGGCAGAGATGACTGGAGAGCACCAGCAACAGAATTGACTACACCACACTGTGAGGCACACTCTTGAATCTTCATTATCCATCGGAAACTTTTTACGAGTAGTAAATCATATTTCAAGTGGATGAATCTCATAAAGCAGCTTGCGGCATTAAAATAAACCAGAAAACCTGGGGCACTGTGGAGGCTGTGGGGTTTGCTGCTCAGCATTATTTGGGAGCCACTTTCTCTCACTCTTACCTGCCAACATCAAACTGGACATGCTTCAATTTGATGTCAGAACTAAGCAATATTTGTCAAAAACGCCATCTAAACTCTGATAGGAATGTTGGGAAAATTCTTATGCTGTGTGCTGACTCCAAAGTTGTTTCCTTTTTCCATTCAAGAGGCTCTTATTCCTGGCTCTTGGCACTGTCTGAACAATACCATGGGGCCTCGGGGTCCCCGGCCGAGCAAAGACACATGTGCTCTCTCACCGCCCACAAGGAGAGTCTGTAGGTACATGTCAGGCGCTAACCCAGACTTGCAGGTAACCTTACTCAGGAACACAGACGTATGAGGAGGAGGAGACAGAGTGAGAAGACGCTCGGGAGGCAGGAGTGCAGGTGGGGTGAGGAGCAGAACCTGGGCTGGGCACAGGCTACTGAAGGCCTTGATGCCATATGGAGATGAATCTGGGCCAGAGTAGTTTTGAGACCTCCCATCTGGAACAGCACATGGGAGGCTTTAAGGATAGGGTATTAGAGGGAGGTATTTAGAGTCCAAGTAAAAATCCAGACAGGACGGAAGCTCCCAGAAGACACGATGAAGGCCTCCTGAGGTGTCACAGTGGACACAGGGAGAATGGTCAGAATCCTTGCATACACCCCCCTTTTTTCCCTCCCAATCAAACATTCTTTCTAGCTGGTGATATGTCTTAATGGGCAAAGACACTTGTTGCTCAAGCCCGATCATCTGAGTCCAATCCCTAGCAACACATGTAAAGGTGGATGAAGAGAACCTCTGACCTCTGTATGTGAGATGGCACATACGTCACATACGTCACACACACACACACACACACACACACACACACACACACACATCTCCAAAACTTAAAATGTTATAATGGAGAAACTTGCAATGTGAAACTACAAGTAAATTCAGACTTTAAGGCTTCTACTATAGAGAAGCGTTAGATGCCCGTCTGTGCCTGAAATACAATGTGCCATGGAGAGGGGCTGCTGTTTAATAGTCCAATGATGCAAATCATTAATGTTAGGAATAAGGAGCAATGAAATGGAGCCCAGTGAGTGTGCATATACATGCAGACAGTGCATACCACGTGAAGTATTCACTGATAAAGGAAGCTCTAGCTCAGACCATTCAAAGTCAAAGACAGCAAGAAAAGCAGCTGCCTTAGTGAGCCCCATCACCACTTTTCCCAAAGTACCTGCACACACGGCACAAGGGCATCTCTTGCATTAGCAAAGCAGAGGGCACTGAACACTGCTTGACAACTGACATACTGCCTGTCTAGTAGGAGACCGCTCATCTGTAGCTAGCGCTTCCCTAGTTCCCTGAAGGGACTCACTCAGATGGATCCAGAGATCTTTCAGTCACCAGAGGATTATTTTACTTGTTTTAGTGTTTTCATATGGGGACATAGTTTGTGGACAACTCATGGGCTCTCCAAAAGTATTTTTATTAGGATCAGTCTAGCATTTATATTTAAGCCACACTGGAAGGCATGCTGCCTTTCAGATGTAAGGGTTTTTATTTCAAGTTGTTCACATGAGATGGAATGTGCTGGTGAAGAGGCCAGGAAGATGATTCAAAGTTGCTAGAGAGAGTTGAAAGCGCTTTCCCCCCAATAATTACACAGGAAACTAAGGAAAGATAGAGACTAAGGATGCTGGAAGCAGAACCTCACATCATTTACCCACCACATACCTTGGCCAGGCTCTGTGACATACCCTGTGGGCACAGAGACGAACAAGCCACCATGTGAGCTGAGGGCTCGCAGGGAGGAGATCCGCATCCAGTTTAACAAACATCGCAAGCCTACCCAGAAGGTTTGGAGAAGCCAGAGGAGACAGGCAAGTCTGCCAAGGAGTGGAGGGGCACGGCATAAGGGTCTTATGAAGGGTGTATCCTGCTGTGCACAGTATGCCAGGTTTGACAGGTTGGCAGTCGGGAAGGGGGATGGGTGTGAAGGTGTGTACATGTTGGGGAAACGCAGTTGTGTGAGATCAGAGAGGATGCTGGGGATACAGGTGGAGTGTGAGTTTGGCTAAGCATGGGGGTCTGGCTAGGCGTGCAGGGGTTAATGATGAATGCAAGATAATATGGCTTCTATACCTCAGGAATGCAGCTCTTTAAAGGTGATGCTGCAGCCTTGAGCAGGTGGGACAACCACTTATTAAGTCTGAGACTTTGGCTCACTTGGTGGTCTCATTTCTCCCTACAGGTAGCAGTTGTCCTACTGTGGGTCAGGGAGGCCACAGATACAGGTCACCTGATTGGCTTCTGTGCTAGTCAGGACACTGCTCATCTCTTGCCTTGCTGGCTCCATCGCCAGGATCCTGAGCAAGGGCACTGGCGTTACCTCCCTAGGCCCACAGCACATAACTTAATAGTGTCCTCTGTCAGGAGTGGTTCTCCTTGTCAGGAAGCTTTTTACTGATGTTCAACCTTCATTTTCCCTTTCTTAATATTATCCCATTATGCCAATAGTCCATTGTGCCAGGCTAAGTAATTCCCTTTCCTCCTTGGCATTTACATCTTCCAAGTATTTATAGACTTATCAAATGCCCCATTTAGTTGTCACTTAGGCAAGCTATACATATTTAGCTACTTTAATCTCGCCCCATAAGCCAGCCCTTCCATTCTCCTAAATCACTTGAGTTACTTTCCTCCAGATTTCTGCCAATTTGTTTTAGCCTCCCTCTAATGCAGGGGGCCAAGGAAAATGATAGGAGTTGCGAGGGAGGGTTTTCTTCCTCTGTGGGATGAGCCTACATCATCTATGCAGGATGAAATTTCTGCAGTCTGCAGAACAAGCTAGGGGCTATGTAATTCTTTTTTCCTGGAAACGTGAGCTTGAGCGAAGGCCCACAAGCATGCTAGGCAGAGGCCACACTACAGCCCCTTCCTATTTCAGCACTACGTGATTACTAGCTCTTTATGGGCTAAGTACACACATGCGACATCTTCTGCATACCTAACACGTGCCAAGTCTGTCCTAGAAACTTCTTTTTCCCTCCTCTCTTTTCATTTCTTATGCTATTCATTGCTCATAGAACCGCTGTCAAGCACTACTGGTGGAGTAGAATAAAACGTGGCCTTGTATTAGTTAGCTTTTCATCAATGTAACCAAACTACCTGACACAAAAAATATTTACTCTGGCTCATGGCTTCGGGAGTCTCAGTGGATGGAACGTGATTTCCTCTGCTTGGGGAGAATATCACGTCGGAGCAGGTGGTGGAGATGCTCAAGCTGTGGGGAACAGGAAGGCCAGAGAGGAGGTCCAAGACTCAAATCCCATCAACTATTTTCTCTAGCTAGATCCACCTTCTGAAGTTTCCAGAATCTCCTAAAATAGTGCCATCAGCTAGGAGCAAGCAGTGAACGCATGACCTTGTGGAGACCACTTTATATTCAACTATAAGAGGCCTTAAGGAGCTCATGTATCTATTCATCTCTTATTAGCCACCCATCAAGTTGTTTCCTCTGAGTCTTAAGGGTCTCAGAGAAATCATCCTGAATGCACTTACCTCTAATTGATGCTGAGTGGAACTTCTATGTCCCATCTAAAATGGGATGCTACATTAAGTACGGGCATTAACAGAGCTCTTGCTTTGGGCTTGCTTTATGGTGGTTTGTCTTAGGGCTTAAGAGGTTCCTCTTCAAGTCTGTTACTGTCCTCTATGGTTTGTTTTACATAAGTTGTTCACAGGACCTCCAAACTATACATTAGAATGTTTTTCCTGTCCATGGTACCAATGTTCCAGGTGAAAAAGAGGTTGAGGGAATGATGGAATGGCAGAAAATTTAAGATAGGAAGTCTCCTCCTTAAAGTGGTGTTATCCTCAGAGAGGTAAAGTAATTTTATTTCAATGATACATGGTTAGGAAGTCTTTAATAAATCCAGAGCATTTTCAATGGAAAATTAACATTCGAATGAGGATGAAATTTTTGCTGTCAAAGACTCAGTATATATTCTGCTAGGTATGAGAAGGGATATGGAATTAATAGGCAAAGTTCCTTTGGGTTGAAGCAGCATTAATTTATCAGTGGTCAGAGGATTGGAAAGTCTCTGTCTATTCTTCAAATAGTGACGAGAATGCAGACGAACAAGACGCTTCTTTAATATATAATACGAACTCATAGCTCAAAGAATGGCTGGGCTGGTTAAACTTTCTCAGAGTTACAAAGGTTATTTTCACAGCTTTGGCACATTTTATACTAACATACTGTAGGAATCATACAATTTAATCTGAAAGTATGTGAAAAAGCAGTAATAGTAACTGTAACATGAGTGAGTCATGTCTTCGAGTCAACTACTCATATACCCTGCACCATTCTTTCAAGCAACTCCAAGGGCTTCTCATACATTCACAGTGCACCCAGAGCAGTAAGGCAGAGGGAAATGTCTAGAAGTCATTTACTCTGCTGCTTCCCTTGGACAAGGGGTAAGAGGCAGGAAAAAAATGCCAGGGAAGAATGGTGGATTAGGGCTCTAGGAAGCGTTTGTGTGGTAAACGCTGTGAAGTTTAGCTGTAATTTGGTGCTATCGGTCTAGTTTCTGTCACTATAATGAAACACCTAAGTCCAACTACTTATGAAGAAAAGAGGTTTGAGTAGTTTGTAGTTTTGGAGGTTTTACGCCTGATACTGCATGGTTCCACTGATTCGGCCACTGTTGAGTTCCTGATGGTGGATGGTATCACATGGTGAGTGCACACAGAGGAGGGAGCATCTTGAGTCAGAAAGCAAGACGAGAGGGACTTGCTCTATTTGTAACAATCTCTCTGGAAACGGTTTCAAATGGCTTAAAAATTCCTTAACACCTCTCATACCACTGCCCTGGAAACCAAGTTTCTAATCATATGAGCCTGGGGGGGACACATGCCACATTCTATTATTATTTGTGTACACGTCGCTCAAGTAGTTAATGATGATGCTAAAAGAATCCATTTTGACCATATCTGCCCATTTGGGTTTTCATGAGAATTAGAAGAGATTTGAGACAAGATGATATTATGTTAATGGAAAGAGTAATGTGATTTGTTTTCATTCTTTCATTGAAAGGTTATGCATGAAGCGAGTGGAAGAAATAGGAAAGGAAATGCTTTTGTGACTCAAGAATCAAACTTACATCATACTATCCTTCCACTCAGTTCAATCCAGTGAGTGTGATTTTGAAAGTGTTTATGACAGGAAGAATTGGAAGAAGAATAAAACACATAGAAGGCACTACTACAGACTTTGACAATGTGCCTGAAGCCAGGGGCAACAGAATAAAAGGATCTTGTAAAAGGAAGTCTTGTCATCGGAAGGATACATTTATGAAGAACAGAACTTTCTCTCAAGAGCAACACAATACAAACAGACCGAGGCGAATAGTATCTGAACAGCCTTTTGAACACGAAGGCTAATTAATATATTTATTAAATATTTGTTAGGTGGGTCTATATTCATTGGTTCATTTTGTCTAATAACTTCCTTATCAAAGTCAAGAACTTTAAGTTATGAGGCTAGAGCTCACTTAAAAACAAAGGAAAAAACCATTTAGGCCTATGAGAGGGAGCTTCCTAGACTGGACTGCATAGCCAGACCTCTACACAAGACAGTCTGGCTATCTTAGCTACTGGACCTCGCTTCCTTCATCTCTGCCGCCTTAACCCCCAGCTGTTGGGCTCTCACTTGAATTTTTAATATTTATAAAATCTAACTTTTGCATTGTTGTTTACATAATGTGTAAGTGTCATGGCGTGCATGTAGAGGTCAGAGGTCGGCCCCGTGGAGTCTGTTCTCTCCTTCCACCTTTATGTGGATCTCAGGGATTGAACTCAAGTTGTCCAGCTTAATGGCAAGCGCCCTTAACAGCTGAGCCATCTCGCAGACCCTGATTTTTCATCTGAGAACCTCTCAGCACATCTGCTGCTCTCTTCTTTCTCTGCACATTAGCTACTCTTGTAAGTATGCTAGAGAGAGACTTAACTTAGGTGAGAACTACAGCCTGGTTCCCACTCGAGTATCTGCTTCTAAATCTAGAAGAAAGATTTAGGGAAGGGAGGCAGTAGTGGAGAACCTGTTGAGCACATGTAAGGGCCTAGACTCCATCCCTGGTGAACCGAACTGAACCGAACCGAGAAGAAAGATTTAGGGAAGGGAGGCAGTAGTGGAGAACCTGTCGAACACATGTAAGGGCCTAGACTCCATCCCTGGTGAACAGAACCGAACCGAACCAAACCGAACCGAACCGGAACAACCAAACCAAATCAAACCTGAACAACCAAACCAAATCAAACCTGAAAAACCAAACCAAACCAAACCAAACCAAACCAAACCAAACCTGAACAACCAAACCCAGTGACCCAACTGTCTACCTCCTATACAATCAATTCTGAAAGAGAAAGTTTTAGAGCCAGGTGGGGATTCACGAACAGAAGAACAGTATGTGCTTCTTCCTATTCCTATTCTATCCAGCCAAGAGCACAAGTTCTGCTATTAGCTGTAAAGGCTGAATGCTTTATCTAACTTCTTAGAGCCTCAGTTATAAGACTTTGACTATAACATGGTAATAAAAATGCCCCACAAAGCTGAGAGGTTTAATAGAGGTTAACAGAAAAGTGTGTGCAGATACACGTTAATATGCACATATGTACACATATGTGCATCTTTCCTACACTCAGTGCAGCAGCTGGTACTTGTTTTTACTACTCCTTCAATCATTAAATTTTCTTGTACGAGTTTGAGGTTCTTTTTCTATAATTACATTTTAGGATCCAGCAACCTCACAGAACTTACGTCTGGAAGGGTTCTAGAAGGACAGTGACAAAGTTTAGATCTGAGAAGTAAGAAGACATTACTCTGGTGTGGAAGGATGAGAAAGCAATCCTAACCTAATCTTTCCTAGTCAAGGTATCTAGCTTCTTTGTGAAACTCAAACTTAGGATCCTTCTGGTGGGTTCTTGGCTAGCTTGTATGTATTGCAGGGAGATGATAATGTAACACTGATGAGTTTAGAAGGATTTTTATTTGTGTCAAAACTTGGGAGTACAAATGAAATCTTAAATAACTTCTGCTTGTGAAATGTGGATGTATGCTGCTCCCTGTGCTATACTAGCATAAAGATGCTTGTCATTTGTGGCGTTTCACTTTATATGAATTCTTAAAACAAAACACTAAAACCAAGTAATTGACACTCAACAGACAAAACCATCCCTTTTGAGTAGTTTATTGAAAAACTCCTCAGAGTTTGTGTCAGTATTTAAACTATGGAAAGTTTCTATAGTGTTATTAGGAGATTGTTTTTTAAAAAAGATGTATTTACTGAATTTTCATTTTTATTTACATTGATAGCCAATTACAACCATTGTAATCAGTGAAGAAGCTAAAACCCACCTTGCCTACATTTGCCAGAATTAGGTAAGAAGTTCTTATGAAGGATGCCTAATCATAACCAGGCTCACACGTAGGAAGGAAAGGGAAGGCTTCATTCACTTTTTATAACTCCTCTACTACTTTGAGAACATTTGCTGCAGACTGATAGCAAAGCTGACTGCGCTAAACGCTAGACAAAAGAATGATGACAGATTGTGGTCACTTTAATTCATAAAGAAAACATTTGGAGCCCCTGGGAATGTCCAATCAAGCCAATGGCGCCCAATGACTTCATGTTAAGACCCAAACTACATCATCTTTTGTTGGTTTAAAGACGAAGACTAATGGACACGTGACTTATCTATTCTAAATTTTTCTTTACCAATAGGGTATTCTTTTTTTTTTTTTTTAAGGTCCTTGGAAAATACAATTCCTCTATTCTAAAAGCACAAATATAATTGTAAAATGACATCGTTCTGTTTTCATTTAATTACCCCTGAAAGCTTTCTATTTAATATTCATTACTCAAAAGCTAATTTAAAAGAGAAAGGGATGGGACTTATTCAAAAAGATGTACTGTCATTCACAGCAATAGTTATCTAATATACAGAAGTTAATAAAGCAGATTAATCTACAAGTCCCTTTAAGCCATTCTGGAGTTTTGAACAACTGCCTCTTTGACCTTTCACCTTCACGCTGTGCACCAGTAGCAGGTGCCAGCTGTACAGAAATTATGGCTGCCGCATTTGGACGCAAAATCTTTTCTTACTTTGCTTCTGACCAGCAGCTGACCCTGTAGGAGTGATTGTTTCTGGTGCCGGCCTAAAGGCTACATAAACCAGCAGCAGATAAACAAAAGACTACATCCACCAGCTGCCTTGCCTAAGGGAACATCCTGGGCTGACACCTCCACTCCTTCCCTAGCGTCCCAAATTGCTCCTTGTTCCTTCCATACATGCATTTCATACTTGTTATTTTGTGTGTGGGGTGGGGATAGAAGAAAAAAAAACAAACAACAAACCCCTCCTTTCGAACTTGACTTTTGAGTATTCCATGTCAAACTGTGCCATTATAATGTTAATCTAGGCCTGATTTAGCAACTTTAATAAGAGGCTAAACCCTCTTGTAATTAGACAATAAAATTTTATTATGTATTTTAATATTAAAAGTCTTAAAATCAAACTCTTGGACTCACACACTAGCACAGAACTGAGGTACTTCAATATCCTTGCCTCAGAAAGCGAGAACCTGAGAAGCACATCGTGGCCTATTTTTCATACTCAGAAACGTAAACATGGAATCCCTGTGTGTGTGGCAGCGAGAGCCACAGCCCTCTTAATTATGTGCAGGAAAGGATGGATCTGCTAAAGTATGAAGCACACCGCACCATTTCCAGCAACAGCACGAGATGGTTTTGACAAGTTATTTTGTGGATACAAATTACACAAGTATAAAAACAATCCCCATAATGATTAAATGCAGTTATGTACATAGGAGAATACCAGTGCAAATGGTAACATATTTAAATGGTTTTCCTTCATTAAAAAAATTATATATGATATTAAACCATCAATCACTGCTGAGGCACAGGAGTTTAAATATATTGTCACTGGCTGAAATAAATGACTTGGAGACTGGATTCTGGCTCGCTCAATATGGTATCTTTGCTGTTGCTTAGTCACCCAACTCTCTGCTGGTTTGGGCTACATCTGGTGGATTCCATCCCTTTCAATTAATAAGGCAAGTTATGCTATCAATGGATTACATCCTTAAACTGTGCTTAGAGGTAGAAAAACACATGTCCTGCTGGGGTAGAAGGTGTTGGGGGGGCTGTTTTTGTTAACTGTTTGGAACAAGATTCAAAGTAATTTTTCTTTATATATCTATATTTAGAATAAAAATTTCTTATGGAATTTCAGCAGTGCCAGTATATACTATATTGTGATAATCTTAGCATTACCATTTGGGTAATTATACAGGAATATTCATCTAAGACCATTCTGGACTTTAAAGCTTGAATCCTGCTTGCAGATTGTATTTCTAAAAATTATTATTTTGGGATTTTGCTTTATGGACGCTCACTGCCTACTGCTGGTGGCTGGACAAGTATCAAGATGCAGAGGATCTTTGAGAGGAAAAAAAGGACATTGGAATAATGCATTATTATGGTTACATCACTGATTACATGATTCATAAATCAAGGACAGTTTTCTGTTTTAACTATACTTTTTTTTGTTTAAAAATCATTTCTGGAACAGTTGAAATAGTCAACTAGTAATTATTCCTACAACAAAAATCAAAACAGCAAAGACGTACATAATAATAGAATTAAGACCAGAACCAGCCTTCTAAAGATGAACAAATAATTTTCTAACACCATAATTAAATGTCTTTTTAATAATAACTGCTATTTTTATTTTTAAAATTAAAGACATTAACTTTCTTAACTGGTCTTTGGGGTAGTAGTGACAGTCTTTTCATTCTGTGTGTGCCTGTACACAGGTCAGCCTCAGGTGGTATTCCAAAGGTGATGTCCCTCTTGTTTTCTGACACTGGCCTGGAACTCATCAAGTAGGCTAGACTGGCAAAAGTATTTCCCAGGTACCTACCTGGCTCTGCCTCCCCAGAGTTAGGATTTCAAGTATATATCATGATACCTGTGTTTTTTTTTTTTTTTTTTATATGGGTTTTGGGGCCTTGCACACGTAAAGCACCAGCTAAGCTATCTTACCAGTGCCCCCTTTCCATTCTCAAGAAACTTTTTTCCTTCTTGAACTTGAACTGCCTTGTTGCTGCCCAGATATTTTTGTTTAGATCTGACCTTCCCATCAGTCTTATTGCATCCCTGGCAAGTAGACTTGTACATACAAACACAGACACACTCACACATGCAATGAACTTTATTTTTGCCTTAACAAAGCTGGTTACTTTTAAAACAATGAATTGTGAAAAATGATAAATGCAAAAAGTCACCACTAAAATATGATAAAGTCTCAAATAACTATAATCTTTCAAAACAACAAATAAAAACGCTTATATCTATATCTCCCCAATAGAATTATCGTTAGTAGTAGTATTACAGGGAAGGCTTTCTATGAGAAATACAGGCGATGGTACACTGGGAGATTTTAGGATTGCATAATACAGGGGCTATAGAGATGACTCGGAGTTTGTTAAAGCCTTTGTCTTGTAAGTAAAAGGACCTGAGTTTGGATCCCAGATCCCACACAAAAATTGTGGGCAGAAATGTCAGCAGCCTGTCATTCCAGCCTCAGAAGGTGGAACCTGGGAAATCCCAGGACAAAGCAATAGAAGATAGAGCAATTCAGGATGATTCCCAAACTCACCCTTAGACCTCCAAAGATGTGTCACACAAAAATTACATAATGCAGACAGAAAACTGGTAGCCAGAAACAGAGACAGCTTGCTAAGTGCTGTTACTTTTTTCTAAAAATTTTTGTCAGTGGCCAATATTTAAAAATTCCATTTCTGGCTAGAAGAGATCTCACTTTCTTGCAAGGCAACAAAGGAGTTACACCTATGCAGAGACTGCACTCTAAACAGGGATTTGTACCCCATTTTAAGCTTTTTTCCCAAGTTCTCCACACGGAAGGTTCTTGCTTGGCATGGCAACCATCTTAGTTTGTTCGGCTTGGTAGTGGTTAGGAGAGACCGACAGAGGCTGAAGGAGGCAGGTGTCAGGTCTAGAGCTTAGGAACGACTACTGATGGTGCTGTTAGCTTTGCTCGTATTAGTTTTATCAGTGAAAGAGAGGCTATTCACTAGGAAGAAGCCAAAGCAGGCATTCTATGCTGGTGAATTGGTGGTGAGAGTAAGGAAAGCAGAGTGTGCTGGTACCGTGGACAGATGCAAAGCACACTTCACTTCTCCACCTTCTTTGCAGGGCTGCTGTCTAGACAGCTCTCAGAGAAACAAGCCCAAAGGAAAACTTCCAAAGCTACTTCAAAAGTATAGGTATAGGAAAAGTCCCGCCCATGCACCATGGGACAAATACATCCTTGGGCTTTGACTTCCTCTCAACTTTACACCTTTATCATCTCAACTAAGGAGCTCGATGGTGTACAGTATGGGGAAGGAAGCTTGGTTAGTTCTGCCTTACAACTGCTGGAGGCACAGGGCTGTTTCTCTACCAGTTGGTAAGGAAACTTCCTTCTCCTTAGTCTGCAGCCTCTTTGGGTCACTGTTATGTTTTATCTCAGGTACAGTCAAAGCTGGGCTACAGGATAACCACTTGAAATATTCTTCTAGAGGATGGCTCACTGGAACTTACTCAATGCTCAACTTGTGTTACTTTTTGTGTTGAAAACAAAGAGGTGTTTTCCTGGATTAGAAGCCACCAAACAAAGAAGAGATGGTTGTTAAGGATATGAACTCTAGAGTTAAGTAGACCTCAGTTAAAAATTGTAGTTTTTCAGAAAGGACAGCATCAGGAGTGAGAAGGAAGCAAGAGAAATGTTGTGTGTGTTATAAAACACTGTACACATATGAAAATAACATCATGAAGTCCATTATGAATAACTAATATATACAAATAAAATGTAAAAAGGTAAATAAATTAGAAAAAACCCTTAGTTCTTCAACTTACTCACTTTGTGGATTTGGGAAAGTTATTTAACCCGTTTCTGCATCAGTGAAATAACCTTCACAGAGACACTATGAGGATTTAGTCGGATGGTGCATGTATGTGAGAGTATATTTGCACATACTATTCAATTTTGCCAATAGTGCTTTTTTTCTAGAAATGACACACAATGTGTACATAGATTACTGCTAAAAAGGCTAAGATTATGCAACATAAATGAGTAACAGCAGTCATGAGATGTGAGCGCCTACTGTTCACTCTCTGTATCTAATGACACGCCTCCCTGCCCTCCTTGAAGTTTTCTGACCTGCTTACGAATGTTCATTCAGCTTGCTTTTGGTACTGGTTTGCTGCTAGGTTGTCAATCACAAAGTTGTAAATCAATCAGATTGAACTAGTTGATTATATGAGGATACTTCCTATTTAAGGACCACTAAAAATGATTTTTATTAAGATTAGAAAATTTGGCTAATTATTTTTTAAAGAGGATAAGAGATGTAGATATATTTCATTTGCCTAAATGTTTTCGGCTGTTAAGAGTCTTGATAAGGTTTTATAGGCCAAAGTCCCACATTAGTTAAATATGTGTCTGCACTTTCTCCTACTCAGTGTACAGAATGGAGTCTTAAGTATGAAAGATGTCTTGTACAGTATGTCAAAATGTTGAGCAATATCATTTCAGTCTAAACACAGAAATGAAAAAAGAGCAGATGATTTCCCTTTTGCTGTAATTCACTTTGGGATGCATGTCATGAAGAGCACTATACAAAAGCAATTTTCATTGATTGACTGACTGATTGAGGAAAAGGGTGAATGTTCTTCCAGCTTACGTCCCTGCTGAAGTATGATTCTTATAGCTCCTGACAGCGCTTCACAATTTCTAGTTAAATGCCACGTTAGCAAAAGAATAAAGGAAAAGAGAAATATAATTGTAATTAGAATTTTTCTGCTTTTTAATACAGCTGACTTGAGCCAAATAGACAAGCAAGACTGGGTAAGATAAATTCAAGTCTAATTGCTCTAATACTTTATGAAGCATACTTGGATATGAGAGACTGTAAGCTCTAAAAATTATAAATAACTTATTAAAGAACCAATTCAGTAGTACTGACCATCACAAAAGTTCTGTCCTACTTTTGGGGAAGGTGATGCTCTTTCTAGAGCAGCTAGTTTTCATTGAAATTTTTATTAAGAGAAGTGGTCAGTATCAATGTTCTTTTCTTATTTCAAAAAGATTTAGTCATATCTCTGAAATGCTCTTATAATTTTCCAAAATATTTGCCTAATTTGGGCAAATGTTTCATCTTTTCACACAGTTAAATGAGTGTTGATCTATTAGTTATGGATGTAAATACTTTAATATGACTGGATGAAGATGAAGAGCTTCATATACAAATGTCCTCCAAATCATGGTAGCATATGATCACCTAATCCACTAGAAATCAAGGGTGATTAATAATCTGATCACTATTACTGTTGTTCTGTCTTTAAACTTTAGCTTATCCTCTCAGCAACATAAATACAGTTGGGGAATTCTTTTCCCTTAATTTATGTAAACTGGGTTTTGCTCAGCTGTTAAGTTGAAGCAATTCTGGTGAAGCAACGATTCTTACTAGAAACAGTCACTTAATTGCAGTGGATTATCAAATGGTCTAAACTATAATGCCTGCAAAGTGTGGAAGATGGCTTATCTGAAGGATATTTTTTAATCTGAACATCTAAAACACTGGGCAGGTCATAATAAATTTTCAGGTGGGAGGCACTTAAAATGTCCTTTCTAGGCTGCTGTATACAAATGGAAAGGTCTGTGAGAATTCTGGAAACCCTTTCTGAGGGGCATGCTTTGTTTACTGTGGGAGCTCCAAGAGTAGGGCCTGCAGTTTGGAATTGACACTCTTCATGCAGAATCTGTCCAGTTGGGGAAAAACAGTTCAAAGCAGTAACTAATTGCAGCACGGTTGCATCAGTTTAGTCTAAAGAGCTGACAAGCCCTCTATAAACTTCAGGCACAATTAGTCATTAGGGTCTACTTTTTCAGCACTGTTAAGCAATTTGTAACCCATTCCTTTTAATAGGGTTAGGCATTACTTAACCGACACAGATGCCTTGAAAACTGAAACCTCAAGTTATGAAGCAGCAACCTTGTTCATTACCTTCAGTGATAGGCAAATCATCTATAAAAACAGCATTTAATGGGCAACCAATGAATAATCAATGGCTCACTTTTCATCTGAGTGTGAAAATGAGAATAATCTAATACAAAGTCCCTTTGGTAAGAGGCTGGATCTTGGGTTCTGTTGCTCTTCAGGGCTGATTTATAAGGTCCTGGAAAGCTGATGTAAACAGATGATCAATGGGACCCTGTCCCTGCTCATAATAACCCCCAACTGGCCCACTCCCTCTTCTCCAGGTCCATCCCTTCGGGCTATTAGCTCTGTCCAGCTAATTCTTCCCACTCCTCCTGCCTGCTGCTTTTACTCTGGCCATCCGTTCAGTCCAGCAGACTCAGAAGTAATTTTATACGCAGCAGAGAGCGGGCAGAATTGATTTTTCACTCAGCGCTCAGTTCCCATCTGAATAATTATCAATTTTACTGCCTCATAAAGGGAAGAGTCAAAATTTCAAATCAATTCAAAAGAGCTTTTGAGACGACAGAAACTGTGCATAAGAATAGAGGTCAAAGTTGTCAGTGACCTAAGGAGATGATGTCAGGTATTACTATACCCAGTAGTTGACATCAGAGGCACTCAAGATGATATGACCTAGTGCTAATGCAAATCATATTTATGCTGACTACCAGAGACCAGTTATTAATATTTAAAAAGCTATCTGAAAGCTTACATTCCAAATAAATAGAACATATTCCACTGCTTAATAAAGATATATCACTATTTAGTCATATGCTATAAAGTGAAAGATTACCAAGTCTTATTAACACACAGGTCTTACTTAAACCAACAAATGGATGGTAATTCTGAGTAAAAACACAATGTTGTTTGCTCATAGTCCTTTAACCTTTTTACTAAAATATTTTCTACCAAGATTTATGGGACAAGGATGTGCGGGTTGAAAATTGGCAGAAATGACTTGGCAGACTTGTGTTTTGCCATGGTAAGGTAGAAGCTGGGTTTCATTCTAACTCATCCCAATCCATGGATATCTATTATCTTTGTTGACGACATATTCTAAGAAGGTTCCCAACCTTCTCCATGTATAACACAGGACTGTGACATACCTTGCCTGTACAGGCAACTGTCTTTTGGGGACTGAGGTACTCCGAACTGTGACAGGATATGTATTTGCACAGGCATCTCGGTGAATCTGAGATCCTTGAGAAACAGTGGTGTATATTTTATGGTCATAGGCTTTTAAGCTAAACAGATCTTGGCTCTGCTTCAAGTTAGTCTTGAAATACTTTCAAGTTAATCTTGAAGCACCTCAGTTTATTCATCTGAAAACTGGGGATGACGATATCATATTTTAAGATTGCTGTGGGATCTAATAAGATAGCTTATTTGATAGTTCTTCCCTTCTGTGTCAGTCTTTGCAATTTCCATGTTAATATGACTGCCAAATAACTGGATGATTATGATTTGTTCCTCATGAGAAGAAACTTACTTTTTTACAAGTCTTCCTGATTTCTGCATCTCATATATCAAGTCCCCAATATTCACTTGGACCCCTGTGCAAGAAACACGTTTTGTCTGGATGCGCTGTTAATAACCTCCCTCAGAGGCAGGTAACACTGGCACAGGTGAGTATGCTGCAGCCTTCATGTGTTTGCATGGAGAAGGTTGAGAACTCCTGACTTCAAAGCACGTGGTCGCCAAAGATAATAAATACCCATGCCAGTCAGAATCAGACTGACCAGATAATCAATGTAACTTCTTCCCTTTCCTACATCACCACCAACTAACTGAAACAGTTCCAAGATCATATCAACAGGCCTACAGACTTTTGCTACTATGAATTATATCTCTTTTTAAAAAAAAGGTTGGTTGATTGATTGGTAGATAAGGAAGCCAACATGAAACTTCAGAAGTGAGCTTTATTAAGACAGCCTTACAGTTCTGGGGCCCGTAATTGAGCCTTATGGTGGGAGAGCATTAGAAGTGGATAGACAGCTTAAAGAACATAAGACATCATGGTGACAGAGGGTGGGGGATTGGAGGGGAGAGGGAGGGGGAGATCTGACACATTCAGAGACCTCTTTCTAAAGCCTCAGAATTCACAAAACCCCCAGAACAAGGGGGTTTTGACTTACAGATTTTTAGGGAGGTAAGTTTTACATTATATGACTTACTCTGGACTAGCCTATGGTCAGAAACAGGAAGATATTCATAAAGGGTGGGCTTGTTGCACCTCAAGTGGGAGGAAAGTAACTGCCAGGAACAGGGAGATGAGGCAGCTGGGGCGGGGCCTGAGTTCTGTACAAGGCAGGGGCGGAGCCTGAGCTCTGTGTAAGGCAGGGGGCAGGGCCTGAGCTTTGGACAAGGCCCTTAGGTCTTTAATCTAACACTTCATCTATCCTTGGAAAATAAATGTTAAGTGAAATGTCACCACAAATAAAGTTTACTAATTTTGTTTAAATATTAGCAAAAAATTATAGCCAGGAAGGAAACAAAACTTCTTCCCCACTGCCTAGTTCTGTTTTATAATTTTTCACTTAGAGTGACATTTTCTGTAGGCTGTAGATGACTTATGTGCTTACTAATGACAATATAGTCAGTTGAGTATTTACATGTGCAAATCAACTATTATGGACATAATCTGGCAAAAAAGAATAACTGAAAACAGCATAAAGACACCATTTTTCAAATTTAGTGGAAATAAAATATCATCGTGATGGTATATCCATAAAAAGGCATCATTCTCTTTAGAATGTTACTGGCACGTATATTCATTTGTGTGTGCGCATGTGTGTGTACAGAAGGCAGCAACTGAGTGTGTGCCTGTGGAATCCAAAGGGGACACAGGGACAAGAGGAATCATCCTGGATTGTTTTACTTCTTCACTGTTTTGTTCTGGGACTTCCTAGGCTCTCTGCCTTCCAAGGTCAGAAGTGTAGGCCACTGCCATTTCCATCAGGTATTTTTACCTGGGATTTGGATCCAAAGTCATGTCCTTTTGCTTTCGGGGCAATGATTTTAACAGCTGAGCCATCTCTCTAACCCATGTATTAATTTTTTTTATTGAAAGTTTTCATGATTTGCAGAAATAAGTTATTTAAAACAATATTAAACTTGGACTTAACCCACATAAGTTGGCAGAAAATACATTTGAAAATAAAGAAAGTAGCATTATTATATATTAATTGAACATTCCTGGGAACATTACCTCATTTATCTGAAATCTGACTCTGGTCTCAAATGAGAAACACTACTATTCCTACCAAGTTGTCTGGCAAAAAAAATGATGAACCTAGAAAATGGTAGCATCACAACACACCACAGTCTTTACTACACAAACTTAAGATGCTATGAAAGGAAGGCTCCAGGAAAGAAATCAGAGGACGATTCTTTTTAGTTCCAGTCAGCTCTCTTTTTCTCACGTCTCTGAAAGAACTTTCCCACTTTTAAATTCTAGCTTCATTCACTGTGTAAACTGAACGATACCGGGATTTCTTGAGGGCAGGTCTCCTGAAGCTAGAGTACTATCCACCTTCATGGAAAACAGTCCTAGAGAATAACTGCTAAGCATCTTGATCACATGATTAGAGGAAAGACTGCTTCTTAAGCTAAATTACCTGCTGTAGCACATCTGGATTTTGTTGCATAAAATGCAAGAGTCTCTGCCCAGCCTGCACAGCCTCACTGCATCGAAGCGGTTTCTTCCCTTCTTTTGCTATGTGCTTGAAGAGGTAGGTAACCATGTAGTCTAAACTGGTACAGCAGCTGGAGGAGATCACTGTATCTGTATAAATAACACATAATAATTCATTCCCATTATTAAAATGTTTGCTCAATTATAATATCTCCATTAAGAAAGAATTACTGATTTTAAAGCAGATCGAACTGTAAGTTCCTTTAGAGAAGGGAATTTGACTTATTTCTCTTTTTAAGAGTAATATCTACCACAGGGTCTGGCATACAGAAACCATAGTAAGAAAATGATTCCTGCTCTGAACTTGACAGGACTTTCCATTTGGAACTTGAATAACCTCTGTTAAATTTAACCAGTCAGTTAAGTATTTACTTAGTACAAAGTGTGTGTGTGTGTGTGTGTGTGTGTGTGTGGTGTGTGGGTGTATGTGTGTATGTGTGTGGAGTGTGTGGATATGTGTGATGTGTGTGGAGTGTGTGTGTTGTGTGTGTGTGTTTGGTGGGGGAGGTTATGCATGTGTGTGGAGGTTAGAGTGAGTCAAGCGTCCTCCTCCACTCTCTACTTCGTGAGGCAAGGTCTCTCACTGAATGTGAAGCTCACTGATTCAACTCAAATGGCCAGTGAGCTCCAGGAGTCCTGTCTCCACCTCCCTAATGCTGGATTTCAGGCCAGTGCCAACACTTCCAGTTTTTTAAATGTGTGCCAGGGATCTGAACTCAGGTCCTCACACTTGTATGGCAAGTACTTTACTGACGGACCCATTTCTCCTGCTCCCACTTACTGCTGTAGTGATTTTGAGGAAGAGATTACATTTTGATGGTGATCAAGGTGAATCGGATAATGGACATGTCTTGAGATGGGCTTGGGAAGAGAATTCAAATTACATATAGGAAGAGAGATTGGTAGAGAGATTAACATGAGATAACATGTCTGGCTTTTGGAGCCAGACAACTGTGGTTTCAAATTTCATCTTTTCCAATTATTAGTCATACTGTTACTCTGAACGTGCCATTTCATTTTTTTGATCATTTACGAAATATCTCACAGAGTTGAACGAGGAAAAAAAAACAGTAACAAAATATAGCTGACATTTATTGAGGCCTTACTATATTTTAACTACAATGTTAAGAACATCACACAGATAATTATTTTCAATCTCTACAACAGATCTATAATAATTATCCTCATTTACTAGAGGCTTAGAGATTGACTTATTCAATGGCATATTCCCAGAATACCATGAGGCTGTGGTCTGAAAGCAAACAAGGAATTGGGACTATTTTCAAGTCAGGCATTAGCTACAAATACAAACAAGCATCGAGTACATCTGAAGTATGTTTTAAGGCAGTGGAGGGTGGGCACAGTGGTAAGCAAAGCCTTGGGTTGGATCCTCAGCATCATGGGGACCCAAGAAGTCGAAGTCACCATGAGGCTGTCTTTATAGAAAAAGGAGGGTGCCTTTCAGGGAGCAGGACTTTGGTTTGAGTGAGATAATATGCAGGGGGATCATGTAAGATAACTGACCAAGTAGGCTGGGGTCTTACATGAGAGCATCCAAAAGTGGGGTACGATATTTACATATAACTTGGAAGTCAACAGAGGTGTTACTGAAGGTTATCCGAGCAAGTAATTGACACAACCATTTATTATTTCCTCTGTACTTTAAAATTACCCACTCAGTAACTTCTTTTGTATTGATACTAGTAATCCTCACATTTGAAAGGAAATGCAGAGGGTATTTTGAGGATACAGCCTGTGCTACATGAGACCCTTTCTCAACAAACAAAACTGGGAATCCGTTTCTTATTCATTTTATTCCATGTCTGAGACATGTCTAACAGATGAGGGTGCAATGCTCATGTTAGCTGAATCAATTGAGATGGGCGGCGAAGGTGACCTGAGAGGAGTATTCTGTGTGTTTACTCATAATACTTGTAATGAAATAACATTATAGCTTTAGAACTCTCATGTACTTATAGGTATGTCTTGGAAAACAGAGAGGAGGAGGTTAGAGACAAATGCTGAAATATGGAAAGGGCAACAGACAGCAGCAGCTGACACAGAATCATGAAAATCATGAAGAATAAAAGTCAAAGGGACAGGTATGGACAGGGCTTTCTGAAAATGCTGCAGTAGAAGGCGTTTAAAAGAACACTCTATCATAAACCTCCCATAAAACTATGGAATTGGATTAACTTGTTAATTTACTCTTCATCTATTTCCACTAAAAGGAAAAACAAAAGCAAAAAACAACAGAACAAATTGGAACACATTTTGGCTTATAACTGGGGGTAGCGTAAAAGTCAACAGTCACAATCTGACTTAGTGAGTTTCTTCCTTCCCTGTTTCATATTTCTACATTTGAAGCCCCAATCATGAGAATAAACAGATCAAGTAAGTTAACATCTCTAGCAGCAAAGAGGAAATGGAGGTGGTTCTCCTCACCAGTGGAGAACAGTATATTATCAATCATACACCAACTTTAAAGATTTCATATGGATTTGGTGACCACATGCCATGCAGGTTGCATTAAAAGGCCCCAATCCACTGAGTCAGCTGTGAAAAAGCCAGGTAAACACTTTAGACACAAAGGTCGGAGCATATATCCTTGCAATAAAAGCAAGAAGAAATTCCATTACAGCTGATTTATGACTGGGGACTTTAAAAAAGATAAATGCTATTTCCAGATAGATTTAAATGTATGGAGGCATGAGGATCAAGGGGCACTTGGTCAGAAACATGATGAACAATGCTGAGGTCCATGCACAACTATGAGCATTACTTCATTTACAGCTGGAGCTCCTGTGTGAGATTTGAATCACTTTTCTGACCTAAAGAAGCAGCATCGTGAACTTTCCAATTTTGTGCAATTTCTTGGTTTTCAGAAATTCTGAAGAAAATTACATACACAAACAGGCAAATTTGGAACTGTTGCCTCTCTAGCAATTTGCTTGGCACTAAAGACAACCAAGTGCTCCTTTTCTCCAGCCAGTAAGTGGTCTCCACAGGAAGCTATGCATCACTAATAGCTCTCCTGCTTATGAGATCCACCACTGAAGGAGAGTCAGGAAGAATGATAATGGGTCTAGCTGAAATCTGGCTTCAGTGCGCACCTCATCACATGCAAGGGAAGATGAAAGCCTTGAAAAGATGTAGTGTGAAAGGTAATTTTTGAGACAAAAGACCTATTTGGGAGTTACAGTAGCTCGGCAAACAAATACATATAGGTCTAAACTTTTATTTTTTCATATGTTCTATGAAATGTATTGCCAACTACCTACCTCACACTGTTGTGAAACATCACCACAGTGCCTGACACAGTGAATTGTTCCTTTCTCATGCATTTTCTTTGCTCTTTCAACCCTTGAACGACTAAGCCTGACAGTCTATTATACTAATTTATAGTTCTCTTCTCTCTTTGGCACTAATTGTGGTGGGAAAAACTGATACACAACATTTCTTAGATCTAAAATATTTCTTCAATGATTCATTTTTGTTATGTTAATAATATATATTCCATTTAAAATGTTTAAATAATAACATACTTACTTTTTACTCTTTATGTATATTTTATTCATAATGATCTTCACAAGGAAAGGTTGGTAGTTTTTAGTTGGTTGACTTTTGGCTTGCCCTAACTTTTTCTAGACAAGCACATATAACATTAAGTAATGAACATGTCCCTTTCTGTCTCAGCCCTTGGTGTTATCCTTTACTTCTGATTAGAATGAATCCCTTTCCCATCATAGCTAATTCTCAGAGGTCTTTCCTTTTTTGGAAACTGCCACACTATGCTCTCCACTACTCCCATTGTATTTATCTATCTAGCACTTATGACTTGACATTTTCTTGTACATGTACTTCATTTATTGCTTATCTGTCTCTATTAGAATACAGGCTTCCAAGTCTTGTTCCCTTAGTACTGCCGAGGTCTAGAATAACACTTGGTACACAGTCTATGTACAGCTGTTAACTCTTGCATGAGTTGACAGTCATTAACAGCAGTGTGCATGTAGTGTGATGTATGTGTAGGTATGCGTGTGTGCTGAGGCCAGAGGTTGGAGATGGATGTCTTCTTCCATTGCTTTCCACTTTATATATCGAGACAGGATCTCTCACTTAGGAATAAGAAACTGTTTCCCATGCCTGGCATTTACATGGTGCTGGGAATCCCAGGTCTGGTCCTCATACTGTGTGGTGAGTCCTCTCTCAGTCCCAAGAACAGCTTTTTGAAAAGAATAAGGTAGTTGTATATGGGTTATTGAAAAAGTGTCCTGAAACCAAAAAAATGCTCACAAATGCTAAACTATTGTATGAAAATATGTTCAAAATATTAAGCAAAACACTAATATAGCACAGATTCCACCATTTGGATTCTTTCTCTCACTACTTTTTACATTGAGGTTATAGAGCTGAAATATACTTGTAGCCCAAACAAAACCAGTTAAAAAAAAAAAAGAAGAAAAATTCAAGTGGTTACTTACAACACTCCAGTCTTTTCTAAAACACAGTGCACAATTCATTTGCTACTCATCCAACATTTATAAGGCCAAGAAGTTAAAGATAAAGTCACGACGACAAGGAAAACCTTTTCTAGTTGTCAAAGCTGCAAACTTACTCAGGTATGTATAGCAGGCGGTGTGGTGAAGCATGGGAAAAACTAATAGAAAAGACACTAGTTAAGTTGTATGATCTTAGGTGAAATGCCCCAGTTTTCTGAGCCACAGCTTGTCTGCTCAGTACAATAAAGATAATATCAATTACTACTTCTTTCAACACACGGTAAGTACCTATTGCATACCAGACACTGGGAAAACACAGTGGTGATGAAGACATTGTTCGTGCTCTGCATAGTCACAGGAAACAAAACCAACAGCACTACTGGAACCTTATCTGCTTCTGATGCACAGCAGGGTTGTGAAGAGGAAATAAAACACACAGGGTGCTTATGACAGAGTCAGGCACATGGCATGTCTGTGACCACACACTGCAAGTGGCAGCAAAGGGACCCAGTTTAGTGTTCCTTCCAGAATGCCACTGTGTCAAGACTCCAGAGAGTTTTGTTGAATGCAGATTCCAGGCCTGACGGAGATCGTACTTGAGACTATCAAAGCTGCTTGCAACTGATTCAAAATCTTTAGTATCACTGTGATGTGAGATAAAAGAATGTCAAGCTAAACTGTAATAATAAAAGACAAGGACTTCTGCTTCTGCCCACAAAGGATTAACTGCTATGAGAATTTTCCTTCCTACCATAAACAAGTAGAAAACTGGACAAAATATATGAAACAACGGTTTTCAATTATAGCACAACAAGCAGTATAGGACTATTAAACCAGAGATAAGGGAAATAAATGAGGTAATACCTACAATTGCTGGTGCTCACTGCCCAAAGCAGTCTAGACTACTGTACAGGAAGGACAACCCAAATAAAGCCAGTGGACTCAGTGAGCTGCACAGAAACTATCTGGAGTTTGGGAGGACGAGGCAGCTACAACTTGTGTCCAAAGTACTGGAGTATGGGAATTGCCAACGGACAGTGCTATAGAAACCTACAGTAGTCACTGTGGTGCGTGCTTGAACAATTCCCTACACAAGCAGCAGAAGACGCCTGCCAAAGCTGAGAAGCTGTAAGTTGCAAGAGTTCTGACAATTATAAAGAACTGGAATCACCTCATAAGACATAGAGCACTGAGGTGTCACCTCACAGAGGCCAAACCTAAGTAGTGGGGCTCGGCTGCTCCAGAAGAAAGGCTGCCATTGGAGTGAAATTAACAGAGGCTACTCAACACAAAATAAAATCCAAAATATTTAACCTAACACTACACAACCTAATGTCTAGCATGCAAGCAAAAATCAAATGATATCTTATGGAAAATATGATTCATAAGAAAGATAAATTGGCAGAAACATATAAGAAATGACTTTAGCATTTGCCTGGGATACCTCACTTAACATGACCTTTTTCCAGTTCCATCCATTTACCAGTAAATTTCTTAATTTCATTTTTCTTGAGAGCTAAGTATTCAGTTGTGTATATATACCACATTCTTCATTATCCATTCATTAGTTGATAGATGTCTAGGATGATTCCAAATTCTTGCTACTGTGAATTGAGTGACAAAGAACACGGATATGCAAATCTCTCTGTGGTATGATGACGAGTCTTGTGGAAATATGCTTAGAAGTGGTATAACTGGATCATATAGTCCATTTGTGGAACTCCACACTGACTTCCAGAGTGGCTGTTTCTGTTTACAGAGAGTAAATATTCCCTTTCCCCACATCCTTGCCAACGTTTGTTATGTGTGATCTTAGCCATTCTGATTGGGGTAAGATGAAATCTTAAGGTAGTTTTGCTTTTCATTCCCTTATACCTAGTGATGAAACACTTTTTAAGTGTCTCTTACCAGATCTGCATAATGACTGACATACCAACATGCCCCCTACAGAGGAACTCAAGAGAGGTAAGGACATACAGCAGAAATCTTGGGGACTAAAGTTGGATGAGTGAAGGGAAATGCCTCTATCAGTGGGGTGGCCCGAAGAGAGGCAACTTGGTATGCCACAAGAGGTCTGAACCTGTCCCAATAGTAGGTAGATAAGCCAGAGAGAATCCTGGGGTCCATAGAAGCAGACAGACAAAAGGATGGGAAGGAGTGAGATGGATTGATGAAGGGAAAAGAGGGTGATGAAGCGAAGCAGGGATGAATACTTAACATGCTTGTAAAACTAGAAAATAAAATGATACTTTAAAAAAAAGTCAAGTTCTGGCTTGTCATATTTCCAAAAAAAATCTCAAAAAAAATTAAGAACTATGTCTAAAAACCCTACGGTAGGCATAAATACAGAAAAGCTAGAAGCCTTCCCACTTAGATCCTAAATAAGATAAGGGTGTTCATTCATGGGCTGGAGAGATGGCTCAGGGGTTAAGCCTCAGCCTTGCAAATAGAAGGTCCTGAATTCAGATCCAGGATCCCATATAGAAAATGCCAGGAAGAAATGGCTGCAGCTTGTACTTCGGCCATGGAAGGCAAAGCTTGGGAAACTGCAGGGCCAAAGCAAAGAGGCAGTAGTGCAAGCCAGGGTGTTTCCCAAAGTCACCCGTAGGCCTCCACAGGGCATACATAGTGTCTTCTGACACACACACACACACACACACACACACACACACACACACACACAGAGGCAAAAAAAATTTTAAAGTTCTTCGTTCACATCACATTGTGCTCAAAGTGTTAGCTATAGCAATAAGGCAAGGCAGGTAAAGGAAAAGAATAAGTTGAAAAGTTATGGTTCCACTATTTGCTGACAATATATTCTATACCTTAAAGGCCCCAAAGCTCTAACTGGGTGCTCCTAGAATTAATATAAAGTTATAGTAATGTGCCAGGTTATAAAATTAACATACAAAAATTAGTAACTTTCCTATATACCGAGGTAAAAAAGTGAAGAAAACAATCCCATTTACCACAGCCTCAAAAAAAAAAAAAAAACAAACTGTCTTATAATAAACCTAAACGAAGACGTAAAAGACTTATATAATGAAAACTTCAGAACGCTGAAGATGGAAATCTAAGTAGACACAAGAAGATATGCCATGCTCATGGATTAGTCACCCTGTGTCTTCATGTACTCTGGATAGTAGATCTCTTGGACGTGTGGTTAGTGAGATGCTCTCTCATTCTACAAGTTGCATTTTTGCTCAGTTAACAATCTCTTTTGCTGAGTAAAAGCTTTTTAATTTCATATAGTCCCACTTGTTTAACATTATTCTCTGTGCCTTATTAACTTATTATCTGTGCCTTTGGGGTCCTATTTAGGAAATACTGGTCAAGGATAATCAGCTTGAGCGTATTACCTATGTTTTCTTCTAGGAGTTTTACAGTTTCTGTTCTAATATTGAAGTCTTTGATCCATTTGGAATTGATTTTCGTGAAGGGAGACAAATAAGGATCCAGTCTCATTCTTCTATCTATATATCTATACATAGCTCCAATTTTGACAGCACCACTTGTTGAAGATGCTGTCCCTTTTCCAATGGTTCTTTTTTGGGACCTGTGTCAAAGATCACTTGAGCGTGCTTATGTTTGGGTCTTTCTTCACTTTTAATCCATTGACCTGTATTTTTTGAAATTATTTATTACTGTGCGTGCGTGTGTGTGTGTGTGTGTGTGTGTGTGTGTGTGTGTGTATCAGAGGGCACTGTGTGTCCCTGTGGAGGGACAAGGGTGACTTCAGGAATTACCCTGGATTGCTTCGCTTTGAGATTTTTCCCAGGATCTGCCCACTAGGGCTGGAAGTGCAGGCCACTGCCATTCCTGCCTGGAGCTTTTTATCTGGGATCTGGGATCAGAACTCAGGATCTTCTGCTTGTGAGACTTTGCCTCAACCCTTGAGCCATCTCTCCAGCCCAGTTTCCTTTGCTGATGAGTCTTTGTTTGGTTTGGGGATCAATGTAATATTAGTTTCACAGAAGGAGTTTGAAAGTGTTCTTCTCAATCTTGTGAAATACTTGATAATTGTTTGCTGTTTTTGCCTGTGTATGTGTGTATTTGTATCAGAGAGCACTGCATA
Source organism: Typhlomys cinereus (assembly GCA_023101885.1). Taxonomy (NCBI): domain Eukaryota; kingdom Metazoa; phylum Chordata; class Mammalia; order Rodentia; family Platacanthomyidae; genus Typhlomys; species Typhlomys cinereus. The sequence continues at coordinate 2,593,010 of JALPQD010000317.1, read as the reverse complement.
TTCCTATGGGTACCAAGGGTAACTTCAGTAGTCATCCTGAATTGCTCAGTGTCCTTTCTGCCTGGATCTGGGATTTCCCAGGCTCCACCCACCAGGGCTGGAAGTACAGGCTGCAGCTATCTCCACCTGGAGTTTTTATATGGGATTCGTGATCTGAACTTATAAGGGTCCTTCTCTTTGTGAGGCAAAGTCTTAACCCATGAGCCATCTTTCCAGTCATACATTTCTTTCTTTCTTTCTTTTTTTAAAAATTTTTATTTATTCAATTGTGCATGTGTGCAGTGTGCGTATGTGTGTGTGTATGTGTGCGGGTGTGTATAGAACCACAGGCGAATTCAGGAACCACCATGGGCACCTCCACCTCCTCGTTTACTCTGCCCCAGGATTCACAGGCTCCGCCCTACCAGGACCAGAAACGCAGACCCCCCCCCCCCCCCCGGCATCTATATGTGGAGTCTAGGATCTGAACTCAGGACCTTCTGCCTGCAAGGCAGAGGCTTAATCCCTGAGCCAGTTATAGGTCTGTTTAAGTTATTTATATCTTCTTGATTTAGTTTTGAGTCTAGGAATTTATACAGTTCTTTAAAATATCCAGTCTACTGGAGTATGAAGTTTTGAAATATATTTTCATGATTCTCTGAATTTCTTTGATGTCTGTTGTAGTATCTCCCTTTAATCTCTTATTTTGATAATTTGTGTCCCCTCTCTTTTTTTCTCTTGGTAAATTGGCTAGAGGCTTGTCAATCTTATTTCTGTAAGAACCACCTTCGTGATTCACTGATTCTTTGTATTTTTTCATTTCTAGATCAATGATCTATACCCTAAATCTTAAATATTTATTTCTGTCTGCTGTTTTGGGGGTTGGTTTATTTTTGCTTTTCCAATTCTTTAAGGTCCACTGTTTGGTTATTTATTTCGTATTTCTCAAAAAATCATCTGCTGTAGATCGATTTACTTCTTAGGATGGCTTTCAGTGTGTTCCACATGTTTTGGTATGTTGGGTTTTCTTTTTCACTCGTGTCTATTATATTTATATTTTTGATTTCCTTATTGACGTTCTCAGTGACCCTGGGATCATTCAATGGTGTTTCACTAAGTTTCTATCTGTTTGTATATTTGTGTTTTTTTTCTGTTAATTTCTAGCTTTATTCCATCACAACCTGCTAGGACATAGGGTGTTACTTAAATTCTCTTGTTTGTTGAGGCTTTATGTCCTAGTAGTGACCGTCTTTAGAGCACTCTGTGGGTGCCGACAAGAATGATTTGGGTGCATTGCTCTCTATGTGTCTGTTAGGTTCACTTGATCCACAGTTCATTCAACTCCATGGTGTCTCTGTTTATTTTTGGTGCAGATGATAGATCTATCAGTGCAAGCGAGGCGGTAAAGTCCCCGCTGTTACTGTATCAGCGCCAATCTGTGTCTTTAGCTGTAGAAGAGTTTGTTTTTGAATCTGGGTGCACCCGTGTTTAGTGTATATATTTAAAATTGCAATTTTTTTGTTGGGTTATTTCTTTAATGAGTATGTAATGGTCCTTCTCATTGTTTTTGAATACTTTTGGTTTGACATCTATTTTGTCAGATATTGAAATGGCTACTCCTGCTTGCTTTCTGCTCCAGTGCTTGAAATACTTTAAAAAAGTTTTTTTTTTTTTTGACACAAATTATCGAAATAAGAGATTAAAGGGAGATACTACAACGGACATCAAAGAAATTCAGAGAATCATGAAAATATATTTCAAGACTTTAATCTGATGGATTAGTGCATATTTTGTACATGAAGGTGGGAAAAGAAGATGCTGAGGGGGCAGGAGAGTGGGAGGCAAGAGAGGGAATATATATAATTAGTGCATACACAAAGCCAAAACAAAACAAAACAAAAAAGAAACAAAGCTGCATGCCTACAACATATTTTAAAAAAAGAAAAATACAAAAAGAAGTCATTGGCAGAAATCATTTGCAAAACATGTTTGATAAAGTATCTGTATCCAGAAAATATAACAACTCTTATAACTCAACAATAAAATAAGCAACCCAGTTAAAAATTAAATGAAAGATTTGAACAAATATGCCACCAAAAAAAAAAAAAACAAACAAACACATTACATTTGGATTTAGAACACAGGCTCTAATGTTTTGACTTGGTTCTAAATGTATTAAGACTTGGTTCCCAGCTGGTGATGTACTGAGAGGTGACTGCATCCTGAGGGTGCTAACTCCATCGTGTGTGCTTCAGTCTACTGATGAATTCACAGCTATTATACTACTCGGCAGTGTGTGTAAAGAAGGGCACTTGAGATGTGTCATAGTTAAGCACAGGTGTCAACTTGACTCTTGAGGGTTTGAGCTCTGGGCACAGTTGTAGAGAGTTGATGGTTGAGTTAAGCCCAGAGCAAACCTGAAGGAGATTGTCTAGCCGCTGGGGAAGACCCAGCCCATGGTGGGTGGGATTAGGCCCTGGATAAATCAGAGAGACCTGATTGAGAGAGTTGGCATCCTTCTGTATACTTGGCCAGATATGCTGGTCTGGCAAGTAAGGATCGTCCATCTCTCAGCCGTTATGGTGGCCAGTTCCCTCAGCCCTGGTGTTGGCGTGTGCTCTCCCGTCAAGCTGGACTATGAACTGTAACCGGACTGTCGTAAGAAAGTAAACTCCTTGTTCCCTTAAGCTGTGTTCTGGTCATTTATCAGCAACCATGCAGGCGGACTGCAACAAGATGTATGCCTGTGGAGGCCCAAAGGTGACTTCCAAAGCATCCTGAATTGGTCTACCTTCTTAATGCTTTGTACTCTGGGGTTTCTAGGGCTGGAAGTGTAGGCCATAACCTATCTGCCCAGCATTTTATGTGAATCTGGGGATCCAAACTCAGGTCCTTTTGCTTGCGAGGTAAAGACTTTAAATTCCTGAGTCATCTTCTCAGCCCTCATCCAGGCTCCTTTTAAAATTTCATTTTTTTTGAGATATAATTTAAATCCAATAAAGTTTTTAACACTAAACAGTTCAAGGAGTTCTTTTTTAAAGATTATTTATTTGAGGGGGCTGGAGAGATGGCCTTTGCCTCAAAAGCAAAAGGACTTAGTTTCAGATCCCAGATCTCATGTAAAAATTCCAGGCCAAAATGGTGGCAGCCTGCACTAACAGCTTCAGAAGGCAGAACCTGAGGAATCATAGAGCAAAGTACTGAGAAGACAGAACAATGTAGGGTGACTTCGGGAATCACCTTGGGGCTTCCATAGGCACACATGGTGCCCTCTCCCCCCTACATCCCCAGCCCCCCGTTATTTTTTTGGAGGGGAGGTCAAATGTGTGCTATACTTGTGCAAGTAGAGGTGAAAAGGTGACTTTGAGAAGTCACTTCTCTCCTTCTATCATGTAGGACTGTAGATTTCTGGGGATAGAACTCCGGTCACAGGTTTGCAGGCAGGCATCTACTCACTGAGCCATATAAAACAACCATGGTATGAGTTTCAGGTTATGAGTAGCACAATTTGTACTTAGGAACGTCTCTGGCTTAGGATTTTCTCACTATAGTTTTAATTTTCACATTACTAGTGAGTAATAGTTTGAGGATGTTTTCATGCTTATTTGCCATTCATGTTCTGTCTGCATTTCACTGCTGTGACAAAAAGTCTCAGAAGCAGGAACTTAAAGGAAGGTTAATATTGTAGTGCATGCTTTCAGTCCAGGGTTGCTTATTCTCTTTGCTTTGTGCCTGAAACAAGGCTGAACATTATGGTGAGAAGCACATGTTAGAAAAACGCTGCTCACTAATACTGATCAGGAAGAAGAGCAAGTAAGAGAAAGTGGTTGGGGGTAAGATATAACGGGGTATACTGCAATGACATACTTTCTTTAGCAAATCTGATAAAAACAAACTATAGTAAAATATGAGAAAAATGTATTCCCTCATTTGTAAGTAATGCTACAAGTAATCTTTTAATCTGGTTTCAGAACATCTCTTTTTCCTATTAGGAAGAGAATTTTGATAAGCACATGCACTAGGAAAAGACAATCAAGTTTTTTCTTCATGATCCTTACCAAGAGTAGTGAGCCCCTCTGAGACGGACGTGAGAATGTACAGGAGGACAGGAGGCTCTAAGCTGGTGAGGAAGCTCATGTGGTCTTGGGTGAGACATTCCAGGAGTGGATAATAAGACTGGCTCAGTTTCCGATATTGCTACAACAAAGAGATATACTAAATGCAAAGCCAGAAGGTAGAAAATATGCTACATAGATCAACATAAATTCTCATTTATAATACTGAATGCTGTACACTTACATAAATTAAGATAAATAAAACAAATGACTCATGATTTCCAATTCAGCATTTAAAGGGATTCTAGTAGCAAACTTTTGATTTCTAGAAACTGTAATTTACCCTATATGGTTATTATTTAATGCAAGTAAATTCCTTGTAGCATGACATTTCAAAGACTGTATAGATTATTTTTTCTGAACTGAAATATTGTAACATCAAATATGGCTTAAAAATGGTTAGGGATTTTTTTTTCTTTTAATGGTGCTAGAGATTGCACCCTTGTCTTAAGACATGCGAGGCAAGTGCCGTACCACTAAAGATATATTAGACCCCTATTTATTTATCTTTAACATAAAGGAAGTCTGCTGTTGTATGAAGATTTTGCATCATATTTTGCTATAATTATAAAAGTCAATGGTCTAATTTCATTTTTATTTGGTAAGTGGTTTTATATTTATAGTAATCTACAGGAACTAGATAGACACATGAGAAATACACCTGGGAAATCTCAAATGCCACCCTAACAAGTATCAAAACACGGTGCACAAATATCAAATATAAATCAGAATAGTAGTTCCTAAAGTGAGATTCAGTTTATCTCCCTTACTAGGGTGCTTACTGAAGATGCACCTTCCTAATCTCCTCCACGCTCACAACACTGAGGAGTTGGGAGCCCTGAAATGTGCTCTTCTAACTCATGCAAGCGTGGAGTCTTACTCCCTTTAAGTTTGAGAGCTACTGAAGTGAAAGTTCACACAGAGGGACACAACTGTGAGTCCTTTCAGTGAAGTGACTGCGCTTGTTTGTGTTTCTGTCATACAGGCATAACCTTCAGTGCACATTCCTTTCTACCACTGAAGTTAACAGTTCTGCCTCGAGATGTGGTACATACCGGGTCATTAGGAGGTCAAGGAGAAATCTCTCATACAATAGCCCTTCAGACAATACATGTGAAATTGGGGAGGGAGCAGGTGCAAGTGAATTTGGCTGTTTTAACAATTTAACAAAGTGAATATTCACACATTGATTGAATACACACTCGTCTCTGTACAATCTGGTGGAGATGCTTTCAAGAAAGTGTGACAATGACACAGGCCAGTGAGGAAGCTTGGAAATTTGAATTTTCAACAAGTTTGCCAGGTATATTGATGGGCTTCAAAGTTTGAAGACCACTGACATGAATCACAGAAACTAGAGGGCAGAACAGAATTTGCTTACTTTTTAACCCACTCAAAGCTATGGTCTAGAGAAGCAGACAGGTGATTAGCTCAAGGTAAGTGATTAAATGAGGCAATTTACACACCAGGTCAGTTTTAAGCTTAACCTTGTTCACTATACCAGACTTAATGTAAAGCAAAGTCAAAAGGCAAGAAGAGAAAGACTACAATGAACAAGGAAAATTCTGCTCCCATTTCTGTACTTCTGGAAATGCAGGTGTTTCTGAATAATGAATATAGTAGTGAGCAATTTGTTGGTTATGAATGGTACTTTCTCTATATGAAGAACTTAGAGCCAATTGGTCAGAAGGTAGTGAATGCAGGTTTTTAACCTGTACGATTAATTACATAAATATAGTCAGCACAGTACAAATTTGGTAAATTTAGAGCAAGAATGCTGCTGTAAAACAAAATGTTATGCTGCTATTCTGCCTGCCTAGGCTTTGTTATAAGGATGTCAGGCCTGTGGTGGTGCTTCTTCACGCTTCGCACACAGACTCCTGTGACACACAACTGCTCACCAGCAGGTCACTGTGGGACACTGACAGCAGCATCTTGACGAAGGCCTGCAGCACGTTGTCAAAGTGCTTGTCCCCATACAACTTGAAGACGCCAAAGCTGACATAATTTCCACACAAGGCAGACTTGAGAGCTGAGCAGCAGATGGAGATGCCCTTGAGTTTCATTGGATAAATCTGATCTTTTGACAGGCTCCCAAGAGACAAGATCTGATTACCTGTTTAGGGATAAAGCGCAAAGAGGAAGTCGTGAGCAGACATAATTCAATGAGGAATGGGACATACCACTTAACCACTAACGTTAACTTCTGTCCAGCACATTCAATCAACCACTGTCACAAAAAGAAATACGAAAGGCCGTTTACCTGGGAAGTATAAAAAATTCAAGAAGAGTCAAGCCAGGGTATCGAACAAGTTCTGTTAGAATGATGGGTACACTGATATATACATAAGCATGTGAAAAATCACAGAGCTAAACTGAAGATTCAATTATATACTGTAATGTAAATGTTATCCTTTCAATAAAAGCAATTAAAATGGTATAAAGTAACCAGCTAAGCCAGAAAAAAGAAAACCTAAGCTGTAAAATTATTCTATATTCTAGGTGATTTTCAACTTTGGCATATGAACTTGATCTTGGTTACTTTATGGTAGGACCCTTGCAGATCTGGAATTAAGTGAGACAGAGAGAAGTTCTTGGCATAGCGTGAAATGAATATTATTTCCTTTCCTTCTTAGGTCTTTCTTCAGAAGACTCTGAGACGAGTAGTTTGAAAACTGTATGTAAATTCTGTGATAACCACCAAAAAAAAAAAAAAAAAAAAAAAAAGATAACCATTTTCAAACTGTCTACAGTACATAGCATTTATAAACAATTTTTGTTTCTGAAATGTGTTTTGAAAGCATGTAGCTAAGCAATACAGAGGAAAACTTTAAAAAATGTATATTGCTTTTTCTGTTGGAAAGAACACTGCTTCTGAATTTAAAACTTAATTCAAATTTTAAAATTTAAGGTGTAGTTGGCTGAGAGTCTGTCCCCCTAGGGGGGTATAGTAGAACTGTACAAAAGACTAGTGTGTGAGACTTGAAGGTGGATGTTAGATACCTGCAGGGCTCCCTGAAAGGTGTGATGGCAGTGAGAACTAGGAGGGAGAGGTGCTATGAGATTCTTTTGATCTTGTTCCTCTGTGTCTAGGATTACCAGCCCTGCTAACTGGTGAACTCAAAGCCTGTCAGCAGACACTAAATAGCAAACTTGCAGAAGCAGCTAGACAGAGGCAGCAGCTGTCTGCGTACAATACTGGGGTCTTTTTGTGATCGACTCCAGCAGTTTTTACTCAAATATGCCTTGTTGTTATAGCCTTAGAGGTCTATGTGACTTTGTTTATAATTTACACATCTGAAACAAAGTCTTTAGTCTAGAAGGCTGAAGTGGCTCTTAGAATTTACTCAGAACCAAATCCTGTTATGTTCTGTCAGACCTCATTTGAACTACAGAGAGAAATACAGTAGTTCTGCAGAGATTCAATTCAATGACAGTATTTACTTAGCAGTTACTACAGATGAGGTGCTACAATAAATTAATAAAAGGAATCTCTGCTCTGGGTTCACTGTGGTTGAGAAAGCAGATTTGCAATTAGCTAATTCCCTAAAATGCGACAAATACTATCAGAGCAGAATGTAAATGTGTTGTGAGACCAGAAGAGACCAATTCTGTTTAGACAAAGGTTGACAGGGCAAGATCTCACAGAACGGGTCACCTACGAAGGACCAATTGCTCTTTTCCAGGTGCATCCTGGACGCAGTGTATCCACAAAAGTGGGGTACTTTCCTGTATGTGTTTGTCTCAAAATCAATTTAAACCAAGGTCATGCCCCATACCCTTCACTTTCCCAAGGCAGAAAAAGCACTGCATTATGGATGATGGAAAGAGCTTTTGAAAATGGGGAAGTGGTTGATACGTTCTGTTTGCTGGGGATGCCAGAAACAAACCCCAGGGTTTACTTGATGCTGATGTCCTTATGTGGTGAAGAAAGGAGGTGTGTGCTCCTCCAAGGCACCCAGGAAACTGTAACTGGTTCTTCAAATATAATTTGATCTGTGAGATGGAACCTTACTTGATTGTCCTAAGCACAATTGGTCTTTTCTTCTATTCCCAAAACATTTCACATACATTGCAGCAAAGATTTAACAGATAGTCCAACAACTATGAAGGACAGAACTGTGGTTGCAACAAGTTGGATAAGCTATCATGACAACCTTTATTACTATGTCAAAAATGCATGTTGGCAACACCTGTCTTTTGAATTATATCGACATGTCTTAATTATTAATTGCTATTAAGACCTCATAACAGGAGAATTGCTATGTTCCAAATTAAGAAAGTGTAGGAGAATTGCTATGTTCCAAATTAAGAAAGTGTATCTCATCTACCCATTACCCAGCATTCAATTATGAAAGAGGTTTGTCCAAGTTATTTTCGGTGTGTGTGCACATTCCTGCACATGCCACAGTGTGAACGTGGAGGTCAGAGGACAGTCTCTTTGGGTGCTTCTCTTACTTTCTACATTGTTTGACACAGGATCTCTCTGGTCTGTGTAAACCAGGCTAGCTGGATGTCTCCCTCTCCCATTTCCTGAGGGTTATGTCTACCTTTCACATGGGATCTGAACTAGAACCTGAGGCTTGTGTGGCAAGCACTTTTACCCAGTGAGCCGGTCCTGTGACATCATCTTTCACCCCAATTTAGCTCTCCCAGTATGCATAATTCAATAATATTGTCTGAAATTAGAAGTCTTGCCTACAAAAGGCTTAAAATCAGTCAGACTCATTACTGAAAACATGTGCTTGGCTGTCTCTCTAGAAACAATAACTTTCCTGATCTTCCTTGGTTGTATTACACACCTAGCGTTCCAACTCCTTCCTTCCCTGCAGTTCTTCCTGAAGGCGAACCACTGCCCTGCCAGGAGGTGACAGTCCTGCAGGCTGGCAGCCAGTGAGGCCAGCAACACTTGTTGCTTTGGTACTACTGCAGCAGCATTAAAGGAAGCGAGACTTTCCTTAATGAAGGAAAAGAGACTTCTAAATACTAAAACCAAAACAAAAATCTGTAATTGTTTTCTATGGATCACATCTATCATAAATGGAGGCTGGGATAAAATCCTTATCCTGAACACTGCACCTAGATAAGACAGATGCTGCGGTAAGGAGGAGCAGGAAAGAGAGTGCCAAGAACTGAATGGCTGATGCTGCAGCAGGGCGGTGGATCCACAGGTACTTGGAACTGCCATTCTGATTCCCACAGATGCTATAGCAACCCAAGGCATTTCACTGAACAATGGCAACACAGCAAGAAACAGGCATAGAAAGAATCCCAAGTCGAGACCCCTTGGCTTGTTAGAAATATTTTCCTCATTAACAACTTATATCAACTATTTAGGTTTCTCTTTCATGATGTCTATTTTCTGCCTTTATGGAGAGAGTTGTTTTTCTTGTTTGCTTCCCAACACTCAGAAGTACTTTTCTAGATAACTCTCAAGATCTAGATTCAGAAAAGGAATCATAAATATTAAGAGACACAGATTAGATAAGCAAAAATCTCTTCTGCTTATCCAAGCTCAGCCTGCAGGTCTATTTCTTAATGCTTTTTTCAAGATACTACTTCTTTCCTTAGAACATGAGCCTGACTGCAGAATGTCACTCCTAAGAGGAGACCCTACATCCCAGTAGGAATGGCCTTTACTTTGTACGCTTTAGCTTTACAACTCTAACACAGTAACAATAAAGATAAATTCATAGTGTATAGGTAGTGATTCACAATGTGGGCTTTTAAGTCATATGGAGCTGGATGGAATTCTATTTGCTTACTATCTCTGGGTGTCTGGACACATCATTACCTGTGTAAGTCACTCTTTCTTTTTCTATAAAATGAAGATGATAATAACCGTAACTCTCTAGGCTCTTACATGGAGTAAGGAGACAGCATATGTAAAGTGCTTATTCATAGTAACTGGTACAGTGCCCAATAAACATGAAGTATGACAATACACAGCACTTGGGAGCTCACTTTTTCTCCAGTTCTAATGTTGTATGTTTACATTTGCAGGGGTTACAACTTGTAATAGAGATGAAACTAAATGAATATGATACAGAAAAATGTTATTTCCTGCTAATCCCTTTCATTTACACAATTTGCACAAAGTCAATCATTTGCTTCTGGTCCTTCTGTGGAGAATCAGCTGAAAGGGCTTACAGTTTTCCTGTCTGTCTCACGCTCTACCTGCTCTTTAATGCCTCAAAAGAGTACTCAAGCAAAAGTTTGAAGGATAAGATTACTGCCATGGTATCTTGCACTGGTATGAGTAATATTGCTTCGTGGTTCAAAATAGTTATCATATTGATTTATTTACCTTTTCTTTTTCTCTTTTAATCTCCAAAACTTTACAGTGAGTTTGATATTTAGTTGACAGTGCTATAAGCTGAATGTCTTTGTGGGCTGGATGAGCAATGTATGAGAAATAATGCAGTTAACAGAATTAAGCAGAACAGTTATGGGAAGGAAACTGGATGCCTGATTATACTCTTATACTTGAGGTGACTTCACCCACTATCTTCTCGCCCCCCTTTCCTTAACTGATGGATTTTGCTCTCTGACAATTTTATACTTGTATATGATACAGTCTGATGGGCTTCACTTCTACCTTTGATTTCACTCCCACCTGCAAGCACCCCATCCCTGAAAGTCTTCCTCCACATCCATGTCTTTCTGTGTGACCCTGGGCTTTGGACAGTCTCTTGGAGCTTAGTAGGCTCCCCTGTTGGAAAAAGACTTTCCCTTTTTTTTAAATCACCTTTCCTGAATCTGTTTTCAACCTTCTTTCACTGCAAACCAGCGACGGCCCTTAGAAAAAATGGTTCAAAAAGGAGCTGAAGCTTTGAAGACCAGGAGGGAACAGAATCCCTTTAGGATCATGAAAGATTAATGCTTGTTTGTGCATTGTTATATGAAAACGAAGCAAATGTTTAGGAACATAAAATTAGCATAATTCCAGAGGTGATTGCTAATACTTGTTAAAACATAAACATGTACACGCCCACTTCTAAGAGTTTATCAAAAACTTTTGCTGTCATATTCATCCTTCTAGCACTTGCGCTCACCTCATAACTGCCATTGACAAGGACTTCAAGTTCAACTAGTGTTTTATCTTTACGTTTAAGGCTGAGATACCAACAATCTACCTTTTTCTTTTCAATACAATTGTTTTCCCCTTTTTTTCTATCAAATCATTCTCATCAGACATAACACATGTTAATTTCTTCCATTTAAAAAAGGGCAGCATAACCCCCCCCCCAGTCCCTGCCCCGTCTATGCTCCCTTTATACTGAAACTCCTGAGAAAGAACTGTTTATAGAGCTGTCTTCATTTCTTTTAATCTCTTCCTGCCCTCTCTTCCTCCTGTCCCACTTCGCCTAGAGTGCTCAATTGAAGGTTGCTAATGATTTCTTTTTTCCTAAATGGTGACTTTCAGTCTTCACCTTATTGGACTTACTGGCAGCTTCTGATATGAATGACAACCTTATCTTTCTTGTCTTTCAACTTTTTATTTTAGACTTTGCTCCAAAGCTCTCTTCTTTGTTTCTCCTCTTCTCTTTTACCTCCTCACTCGAGGTTCAAACCCAAGTCTTCTTTTATATTTATACTCCCCCCTCCTGCTGCATCCATCCATTAGTTGTCTGTTACTGACCTCTGCGACTCTTAAGTCCACGTAAGAGTCAATGGCTTGCAGATCATTTTATCTGTTCCAGAACTATTTTCAAGACTCCAGACTTGAAATCCAAATTCCTACTCAACACTTGTATTTGAGATTTAAACAACGTCACAAGTAAACATGACCAGAATGCAACCACTGATCTCCCCAACCATTTCAGCATCCTCATCCCAGGTAACAGCAACTCCACCGTTGCATGCTGCTGTTTAGGCTCAGTTCCCTTGGATACATTCTTTCTTATGTACTGCTCATCCATTCAACTGAGAATTAGATTTTCTTCAACATATACCTAGAATCCAACTACCTTTCCCCACTCCAGCTGTTCACCTTGGTCAAGTCAGCAACAATGCAAAACTGTATCATCTGAAACCTTGTTCAGTGGTTTTAAACGCCTATGAAGTCTATCATCAATACAGCAACGAGAGGGATATTTTAAATTAGTTAATTAGACAAAGAATGCACGAAAGTGTAGATCATGGGATGTGTGTAGAGGACAGAGGACAACTTTTGGAAGTTGTTTCTCTTTCTACCATGAAATAGAACTCAGGTTACCAGATATGTGTATAGGATTCTTGTACCCACTGAGCCTTTCTGCCAGTTCAAGAGGGTCGTTTTTAAAACTTGAAAGTCAAATCACGTTATTTCTGTTCCAAATGTACTTCAGGTCTTCTTTTACTTGGAGTTAAAGGCCTGAGCAGGCCCCAGAGCTTACGTAACATGACTCTTGGTACTTTTCCTTTTGTTCCGTCCACTCTGGCTACTGCCCTCCTTGCTGTTCTTCACACAGGACAGAGAAATCCTTCCTTAGGTTCTAACCAGGAATGCTCTTTCCAAGACATCTACATGACTAACTCTTTTTTTTAAATTTTTTTTTTAATTATTTATTCAACTGTGCGCATGTGCGTGTGTATGTGCGTGCGCGCGTGCGTGTGTGTGTGTGTGTGTGTGTGTGTGTGTCTATGTGTAGAACCACGGACGAATTTGCGAACCACCATGGACGCCTCCACCTCCTTCTGCCCCGGGATTCACAGGCTCCGCCCTACCAGGACCAGAAACGCAGGCCGCCCACGCCTCCGCCTGGCGTCTATACGTGGGATCTGGGATCCGAACTCAGGACCTTCCGCCTGGAAGGCGGAGGCTTAACCCCTGAGTTAACCCCTGAGCCACCTCTCCAGCCCTATATGACTAACTCTTAATGGAAGCCTGCTTAAATGTCTCCTTCTTAGCTACTTTAATAATGCAATACTTTAATAATACTTTAGTACTTTTCCAAAGACATTTTTTTTATGTGTGTGTGTGTATGGGATATGTGTGTGCATGTGTGTGGGTGTATGAGTAACGTGTATATGCACACACGTGCATGTGAGTATGTGTGCCTGTGGAGGCCAAAGGGTAATGTTAGGACCCACTTTCGACTGCTCTTCTACCTCATTGGTGAGTCACACCATCTGGATAGTCTGGTTAGCCAGCTTGCTCTAGGCATTCCCAGGCCCCAACTTCCAGGGCTGGAATTATAGGTGAGCAGCCAGACCTGCCTGGCATATTTACGTGGGATTTGGGGATCCAAATTTAGGTCCTTTTGCTTGTGAAGTAAAGGTTTTAATTATTGAGCCATCTATCCTGAACAAAGGCTTTCTTTTCCTCCTCCTCCTTCTTCTTCTTCTTCTTTTTTTTTTTTTTTTTTAATAAAGAGTAGTCCTAGGATTCCAGAAAAAAGAGAAAAAAATCAAGATTTTACAAACATCCTATCTCCCCCACATGTGCAAAGCCTCCTTCTCTGGTGACATACCTAGAGACGCACATTTGCTAAAACTGATAAACCTACACTGAAACATTACTACCACTCAAAGTTCTTGTTTAGGGATCACTACTGGTGATCTATGTCCTACGAATCTGGAAATATGTGTAACATGTATCTACCACTATATTAAACAGCTTTGTTGCTCCAAAACTCCTCTGTGCTTTTCCTATTGATTTTTCTTTCTCTTCCCCCAAGCCTTGATGTACACTGATCTTTGTATGATCCTCACAGTTTCCCCCCCAGAATGTCATCTAGTTCTCTATATATTATATATATCCTTTTCCAATTAGGTGCTTTCATCCAATGATAGGCATTTACAATTCTTCCTTTCTTTGTAGCACTGAGCAACATGCCTACAGAAATCACAGTGTGCTAATCCACATGCTGAAGGACATCTTGGTTGCTTCCAAATTTAGATAATTGTCAATAAGCATGTGCATGCGGGTTTATGTTTTCAATGCCTCTGGGTAGACACTGAGGAGCAGGATCACTGGGTTGTATGCTACATGTTAGTTTTGGGTAAGGCACATAGTGCAGTATAGACTACTTGCCTAGTGAAAAACTCCAAAGCACACTAGTTTCACTGGAAATGGTCTCCTAAGTGTCTGTGCCATTCTGAGGCTCAGGTAATAGATGGTTGCTCTGGCTGTTCCTTTCTTTGCCTACTTATCATTATTCTTTACCATGACCAATTTTTAAAAGGTTCGTATCTTCTCTTACTTTCTTTTTTTTTTTAATTTTTTTTATTATTTATTCAATTGTGCGTGTGTGCGTGTGTGTGTAGAACCACGGGCAAATTCGGGAACCACCATGGACGCCACCACCTCCCTCCTTGTTTACTCTGCCCGGGGATTCACAGGCTCCACCCTACCAGGACTGGAAACGCAGGCCGCCCCTGCTTCCGCCCGGCGTCTATACGTGGGGTCTAGGATCCGAACTCAGGACCTTCCGCATGCAAGGCAGAGGCTTAAAACCCCTGAGCCATCTCTCCAGCCCCCGTCTCTTACTTTCAATTAAACAATTCCTTTTTCAATCTGCTCTATGATGTATTCAGAGCTTGGACTAGCACCTGTGTTCTTAATACATTTGATGACAAAATTGACAAAGCTGAGTGTACTAAGTTACTGAATGAAAAATTACACAGTAGTGAAAAATTACATATAGCGATTTAAAAAGATGAATACAATAGATTTATACATATTATAATGAGGCAATGGCCATAAGTGAAAACAATAAATAATAGTAATACAATGTATCATTTTGAAAAAACAAAGCCCGTATGTGTCCATAAAAAAGTATGAAGGACCCAAACTAATTTTTTTGGTGATGGCATAATAGAGGATTTATTAATGGTAACAGTAAGTACAAGTATTATTATGACAGATTCCATAGGTATATAATGTACTTTGAATACACACATCACCTCATGATAGATTTTATGTTTTATAGCCTTCTATCTCATTCATGAGTGTGCTATTTTAATTTTATTCATTTATATTTAATACAAGACCCCATGCATGCCAGCAGAGTGAGCTATTGTGAGCTCTACTCTGGGTCCCTGAATATGTTAGTTATAGAAAAAAAAGATATTTCAATTTTAGAAGAAAATATAGGAAAGCAGATGATACAGAAAAATATAACATACATATCATAGCAGATGTGAGCCCAGACTATATGCTTATGATGGATGTAGTATGGCCTTGGCATAGAAGATGGAATTTAATTAGGTTTTATAACTTTGAGTATAATGTTGACCAGTAATCGAATAACAATTTAGTAACTAATGAAATATATTTTACTGCTGAAATAAAAAAATTTACAGACTATTTTATTAGTGTTAGTGGAAATAAAAGTATTAACAAACATGAACTTATAACACTACTTCTAACTTGCGTTTGGTTTCTTTTACATATGTAGAAATTTTATATTGCTTACAGCATAAAATCTGAATTCTATTTTTACCTAATATTATATACAAATTCCCCATAAACCAGTATTTAAAGCTTGAAAATCTTGTTCTTAATGCATGGACAAGGTGCATGTAATTATATATGTATATTTTTGTAAATGTGCGAGTGCACACATGTATATGGATGTGCATGCATGTGGAAGTCTAAGGTTGATACTGGGAATCATCCTTAATTGTTTTTCCCTTTTTTTTTTTTTTTTTTTTAAGTTGGGTCTCTAATTAAGCTCAGAGTTCTCAGACAGGGTTAGCTTGACTGGCTCTAGGGGCTTCCAGGTTTGGGCTTCCAGGCAGGCCACAATGTCCATCTGGCATTTTATGTATGATCTGGGGATCAGAACTCTGATCTTTTGGCTTGTGTGGCAAGCATTTTAAGCAAGCAGTTTAAGCACTGAGTCATCTCCTCAGCTTTGCAAGCTTTTCCTAACAGAATTCATGCTTGAGAACCATACAATCAAGTTACAAAAGAAATCTCCTAAAGTTTTACATAAATTTATGATACTGTGTTGGACCACATATTGGACACACCTGCTTGATGGTTTATTTTGTAACTACTTTATGTGCTTTCTTTTTTTAATTAGTTGAATGTAATTTTAACTAACTACACATTCTTAGCTGGTAACTTCCAGCGACATGTGTTTCTTTAGATTATCTAGTTGCTTAGTGAGCCATAAATACTGCTAGGTGACCTAATGTACAGATAGTAGATTTAGATGTCGTAAGTCTTATCTTAGACCAAATATTAACAAAAAGAAAACAATTGTTTAAAATGAAAAGGACCATACATATATTCCTCAAGTATTTGGTATGAAAGAGCAAATATTTTGATAATTTCTAAGAATTGTGCACTGTATGTGTGACAGTAGAGAAATTTTGTAAAATCATAATGTATACAAGAATTGTGTTGATAGCAAAGGTAGAATAAATATAAACTGTTTCTGACAATGAGTGTTAATTTAAATGATCAACTCAGCCTCTGTCTTTTCTAGTCTTTGATGAGACAACTATCTTACCACACTCACTATCAAAGGGGTCTTATAAAAATACAAACCACTGTCACCTTGTTTTTGTCTAAAATCACTCAGGGGACACAGAGAGATGGCTGAGTCAGTAAAGTGCCTGCCACATTGCATTAGAGCCTGTTTGGGTCTGTAGCATGTACATAAAAGCTAAGCATGGTGATGTATGTAGAGACAGGCAAGGTCTGTGGAGCTTACTGGCTAGCTGGCCTGGCCAGTTAGTGAGCCCCAGCTTTAGTGGGCTTCACTGTTTCAAAATGAAGGTGAAGTGCAATCCTACCCAGGCACACGCACATGTACACACATGAACATGTGCACATAAACCAAAGAAACACATCCTGGATAAAAAAATGAGCAGAAGGCCTGAATATATTCCTTTAAATTTAAAAAAAAACATGAAAACATCCAACACATGCATGAAGAGGTGCTGAACATTATTAATCATGAGAGAAACACAATTCAAAACTACTATCAGACATTAACTCATACCTTTTAGGATGACACCTTATTAAAACGTCTCAAAAGAGTTAGGGAAGTAGCTCAGCATTTAAAGCACTTGCCCCGCAAGTAAAGAGCCCTTCTAAGTTAGCTGATACAGGCTTTGGAGTTCTCCAGTTGCTAATCATTCTATTGCTTCCACAAGACTTTGGGGAGCTTTATTATTTGTATTTTGAATCATAAAGGCTATATGCGAGATTTCTGGCTACTCTGTTTTCAAGAATTGTTACTTCCTCCTAATATTTTGTTAAATCTGTAGGTAAAATGTATCAATACATTCTTTATGTAACTGTTAATCAATTTAATGTAAATTAATTGACTAAATCCCTCCATCTTTACTCTTCCGTATCTTTTTTGCTTTGTGTGTGTGTGTGTGTGTGTGTGTGTGTGTTTGTACCAGTGAGCACTTGAGTATGTGTGCCTGTGGTAGCTCAAGGGTGACTTTGGGAATCATCCTAGATTCCTCTACTTCCTTATTGCTTTGCTCTGGGGTTTCCCAGACTCCACCTTCCAGGGCTGGAATTGCAGACCACTGCCCTCATTTTCCCTGGGCATTTTTATGTAAGATCTTAACTCAGGTACTTTTGTTTTCCAGATAAAGACTTTAACCCCTGAAGTTATCTCCCCAGACCAACTTTCATGTCATTAGGAAACATTTTTTTTCTTAAATTAATTTAGTTCTTGCAACTACATACTAGTGTTTCACTTCCCAATCCTGTCTCTAAAGACTTGATGGTACTTTCACAAATCTCCAGGGCACTGCAAACCCAGTGAGCAAACCTATGGTCTGTTATCTTGGCCCTAAAGCATAACAATGGTTTATAGAGGATTTTAGAAACTAAATTTATGCATGTTAAGATTGCCTTAAATGCATTTGGAGAATATGCTGCTTATAAGATGTAAATTCTTCAAGACAGGGAATAATTATAGTTTGTTGCATCCACCTTTAGAATCTAGATTTTTTGTGCACTAAACTTTCTTAAGTCAGTTACCTAAGGAAGGAAAGCATGCAGTTCTGTTTTGGTAAGTCTAAGGAAAATGAGCACTAGGCTCTCCTCCGCACACTCTTCAGTCAACAGATGTCACTAAAGATGTCAATAACAAGAGGCAAAGGGAAGAAGAGATTAAATAGATGGAAACTGAGCCTAACAAACACCCAGTTCCTAAAACTGAGAAGCAGGTTTCCAAAGTAATAACATTTATATTACACTGCATGCAACATTTTAACCAAAAATTTAAAGAAAGAAATTTCTTTTATTAAGTTGCTCAGGCTGAACAGATCTTGCACTAAGTTTTGAAATACATGTTCTTGAAGCAATTTAAAACTCATTAGAAATAATAGGCTTGGGCTAGTAGAAAATGTGGTAAAATTTAATCCTCATCCAAATGTTACCTGGGCTACAAACAGGAAATTGTTTTGTGCTACTGTGGCTAACCTCATTGCTGACCCTGAGCTGTAACGGCAAGAGCAGCTACGAGCTGAAGCAAAATTAAAAACTTACATCAAAGTATATCATGACAGAATGTAGATAAATAAAACAGCATATCAAAAGTATTATTTTTCTGCCAGTCTCGCTGCCAGAGCTGCAAGATGGAGGCATTCTACACAATGTGTAAGGAACCAGGTGCATTAGGCAATGAGTCTTTTCTTCTGGACACTGCCCCCATCGCTGACTACCCAAACACTGCCTGGGACAGATGAGCAGACAGGGATCACAAGAGGATGGGGACTGCTAGAAGGGACCAGTGAAGGCCTGGGTTTTATTCCTCCATGAGTATCACCTTCTTCACCTTGGCTAGTCAAAGAAAATAAATTATTCTGGGTTACTCTTCCATCTTCCAGACTACTGAATGGCAACCATGTTTTTCCAAGAGGACACCAGACTCTCCAGAGGAAAAAGCATGGTAACAAAACATTACAGAAGCTCCGCAGAAGACTGATGGGAGATGCATGGGAATCAGTGGAAGATGAGGGGCGGGTCTTCTATTATCCTATGTAGTGTCACAGTATCACATTTCAAAAGGGTATTTTTACATTGGACCTTTGCTTTCCCTCAAGTTTTAGGATAAAAATCATCATGCTTTAAAGAACATTATTTATCATAAACTTCCAAGGTATTCCCAAGAGGCAGTAAGGAATGGAAAGACTGAAACCATAGTGATCTCCAGTGAAATTCCAATTCAACTACTTGCTAGCTGGCTAAATAATATCTGGCTAGCTTTTTAACCCTGAGTAGCTTCAATTTCAATTTCTTGTTAGTTACAGTAATCACAGTGGCTATCTGGTCTAGACACTTTCAAAACATTATCTGGCTGAATCCTTGTATCTGTCTTATGAAGTACACAATATTCTCCCTACTTAACAGAGATCTGAAGTAAAGGCCCTGTAACTAGTGAGTGGCAGACAGCAACACCTGTCATGAGGATTCGATGAGAGAACGCACAAAACATGATCTAATATCAGAGCAAGCACATAATAGCTGATTAAAAAATGGAAGCTATCAAACTCCTTACTCTGGCTTGAGGAGCAGAGTCTTACACTAATCTTGTCTTTCTCTCTGGTAAGGAAATGCCCTGCTGCTTTTCTTATCAAGAACGCTCTGACCCTGGAGAAGGCTAGTGCATGCCTACAGTCCTAACACTTGGCGTGTGGAGGAAAAGGATACTCAAGATTTCGTAGAGTGAGTTCAAGGCCAGTCTGGGCTGTACGAGAACTTCTTTCAATAACAATAAAATAAAAAAAAGCGCTTTGAAGGGTTTGTGTGTTTGGTATTTCTTTTGCCCTTCTTTCCCCTTCTTCCCTGATTCCTCTTCCTTTTCCAGTGTAATCTTCACAGTTGTTTTTCTCAGTATGACTGCAGCACCCTTTACCTATCTCAAATAACTGGGTAGGAAAATGAGGAGTTACAGAAGTCTACAAATTTGACTGTCCTGTAAGACTTTTTAGGGTCACTTGAGAGATGTATATTTGGTCCTGGAAAGCCAGATACAGAAGAGGAAGAGGTTGAGATTGCTTTAAGTCCCACTGTAGCACTGCACACACTCTGGATGGAGACAAAAGTTCAGCACTGGCCACAGGAAGCAGGACAAGCAGGGCGGCGAGGTCCCGGCTGACTTCCTCCACAATCAAATAATGAGTGGGTGAAGCCATGGCTGAAGACCGTTCACAGAGGGGAGGAGAATGGGCCTGGGTAAGGAGAGGCGTATCTGGTGAGCATTTATTCGCCATTCTATCTGCTGTGAGAGCCTTCTAGGACAGTAACACAAATGAATGCTCTTCATTATAAGACACAGTAGGCTAGTAGGTATATATTATTTCTAATTTTAGGGAAAACTAGGCTCAAAGAGTATATGTGGTATCTTAGTTGAACTTGTGTGGTTCGTAAGTGTTGGTACTAGGATTAAGACTCAATTTAATCTTCAAAAACTGTTTTGTGCCTACTTTGGCAGCAATATATAAAAATTGTGTTTGAATAAATACACTGCTTTTGGAAGATGGTTCAACTATCTTCTATCAACTATCTTAGTATAAAATATTGAAAAGAATTATATATATACTCAAAGCAAGACAAGCCAGCTATACTTAGAAACTATATTTTAAAAGGGGTTCATTTTGTCTGCTGGAGGCAAAATGTTTTTAACTTGTGACTTTAATGCATCTATTGTTAAAGTAATGTGAATGCTGAGGTAGTACTATCAATACAAATAAAAATAAGAGTACAAGTTTACTTCTAAGTCAAGTGATCTCTATAACTTCCAAACACTCAAATATAATATGCAATTAAAAGCAAGCATTTTTAATGGAAGATTATAATGTCTACAGATCAGAATGTATGGTAAGTAAAAGGAATCCAAATTTTTTTTCTGTTCTTTTAATATGCTTTCAATTTCGAAAAGAAATACATATTTTTATGGTTGCTCTTGCACATACATACGCATGCAATGCACAGCTAAAAAAAAAAAAACCAGACTTCGCAATTTATTTTTACAATCTGTTTTTAGGCACTCAAAAGCAAATATGAGAATCACTGGTACTTTTTGAGATCAACTATACCTATAGTTGGCTACTCATGCAGGAAAGTAAAAACAGCTTGGCAATCCTTCCCCAACTCACCAACCCAGCAACCAATAACAGAAAGAGGATGGTCACAAGCAGCATCTCTAGGAGAAACACACTGAACAGAACCCAGCTCTGCTGGCGTCCAGTCAGCACAAGCCAAACTAGATGACAGAGGAGCCATGCCGTTCTGTTCTCATCACTCATGAAAAGTCTCAGAGTAGAAAATTTCTTTGATGAAGCTGTCAGAATGGCAAGTATTAATTAGGGCTTATGGTAACTGGCAGACCTAAAATGCTGAACAGACTGTAACACTTCTGGACTATGATTGAATAGTATGATCTTGACGATACAACTTTCTGGGAATACATTATCCAAAAGTTTTTGTAAAAAATTACTGTGGTTTACCGGGGTATTTCTTGAAAATTCATGACACGTTGGTCTCAGTATTCACTGACTTAAGATAGCAAACTCCCTGATTTAAATTTCAGCCATTTTTAATAGTATGTTCTCTTTACCTCTGATATTATAATTTCATCCAAAAGAAACTGATTAAGTTGGCTAGAAGTCATTCCCCTTTCCTGTGTGATGCTGGTAAGGCTACCTGGCTATCTGCATTCCTATTTCAATCTAACAAATTTATATAGATAAGAAGATTCAAAGGCACAAAACAGCACCTTGCTTTCCTCCAAACACACAAAGTTATACTACAAGATACATATATGGAAAAGGATACTCACCGTATGTACAAATCATTTTACTTGCTTCTCTGAAAAGCAGAATTCCATTAGGGGATGATACATCAAAATTCAAACGCTGGGACCTAAGAAATACAGTAAAAGATTAGACAAGGAAATTGAAGGCTGGTTGAAACATCCAGCATTTTCATTTGCTAACACCAGCGGTACAAGTCTCCTTTAAAGTCCACTTGTAATCAACACAACAGCTGCTGACAGAATAGGTACAGGACTTTTCTCACTATAAAGATATAAGGAAAAGATCACTTATTATTTGCTGATTTCAAGAATTAATTTTTTTACCCATCAAAATAATATCCTGATATTCTTCATAATGGATCTCTTACCTTTCCTTCTGTCATGTAAAGTGGTTTGTGGAGAAGAACAATAAAAGCCTGAATGCATGTTTAAGTTTATACAGACACTTGCGTAAAGACATATTATACATTTGACTTCCCCAAGTATCTGATTCACATTTTTAAAACAAATTCTAAAGTGAAAGAAAATGCAGGTTTTCTTTTAATTCTATGCCTTAGTACATAAAGAATCTCAATAGCATATTTCAAACACATTAATAGTTTTCATTGCACACAACCTAACTATTAAGAAAGAAATACTACAAGTTCTTTGAGAATAAAATTCTGCTTCTTGAGATGCTGATAGCTGTGGAACGATCTGAGCAGAACGGAGGATTAACAAGCTATTCTGAAAAATTTGCTTTTTAAACACCCTTTGGCCTTATTTGGCTCTGGTACGGCATGCCACTACGCTTTAAGATATGTTTAAGAAAAATCCCCAAAACCAAAACCACATCAAGCAACCAATCAGCAACAAAACAAAAACCAAATACCCTCAAAACTCAAATGAAAAGGCATTGCTAAATGCCTTTTTGCTACTGACGGAATGAATCACTATTTTTCCATAATAATTAGTATCAAGTACAATGATAATATTTAGAAGTACTATCATGAACATGTTCATAATTGTATAACAGGCATCCTTGATAGAAAAAAATGTACAATTTCATATTAGAGTCCAAAGTATATAGATAAAATTTCATTAACTGACATATTTTTACATGCTAATTCTTAGGTTGTGTTAGATATGAATTATCTGCTTATGGCAGACATAAAATAATTTTCTCCTTTATTATTAGATATTGATCAGTGATACCAAATACCTCATCAACACTGGCATTAATGAAGAAACAAGCCAAACTTCTAACATAAAACACAAAGCCATTCTTTACTGAAGATTGAATCAAGAGCTTTTATAAACTACTGCTCCCATTTCTTTGAAAATAAAAGATTTAAATGACTGCTGTGAGCAGTGCAGGGGTAACAGCGGCAGCCAAGGTTCTTCCCCGCTTGCTCATTTTTCTGTTTACAAAGAGCTACTCTTGACATGAAGGGAGGTGGTTAAGTGGCACGCAATTTGGTGCTAAACCATATCCACACTGGGATATTTTAAAGAGTGTCACGCTTTTCCTGTTTTTGCTACATCTTTGTTAATATTTACACACAGAGAACTTGAAATTGCTGTTTTGCATATATTATGATGTCAACTAGGCAACTTTTGAAATGTTGTGTTTGTTATTTCAATGAAAACTGTGATAGCATTCCATCATACAAATACATGCATCCTACCACAGAGGAAGAATATCAGATGTTAAAGAGGAGAAAAGGCAAATACGTAGGTGCCCACGAATTGCTCTGGGACTTAGTTTCCTCATTCGTAAAGTAAACCATCAAGTCAGAGATCATTTCTTTCTTCCTTTAAAATTCTATGGAATTGTAGTCAAGTACTGAAATAGTAAACAAAGTTGCCCTTCTCTCCATTTTGTGACTCTGAACATTTAAAATGGTGGCCACTGTCTTTCATTTTTTTCTGCATGTGCTGACTACACTCTGTCGTCTTCTCACTCAGCCTCATACTTTCCATCTGAACTACACTATAGCTTCATTTGTTTCCCTCTCACCCTTACGCTTTCACTGACCACTGTCCTGGGCTGTTGCTAAGTCTTAAACACACACACATCAAACAGGAGCTCAGTTATGGAGGTTGCAACCAACAGCAGCCAGCTTTTGTACCTCCTGCCTTGCTGCTTACCTGTTTTGCATGAGTTCTGCCATAAGCTTCAAGATGGGAGTAGTACATGCTGGTTCTCCATACCACCGCTCAACAGCTCTCTGAAGAACTGGCAGATATGCTGGGTACCTTATACAATGTCTGTTAAAGAACTGAAGGGATAAACCCGAGGATGCAATTTGGAGGTGGAGCACCTCATGTGTGGTGCACATCCTGGGTTCCAGTCCCAGCAACGAGAAGAAACCAACTGAAGCAAAACTGCTCCCCAAAACAAACGATACCTTAAAACAACAAAAACAAACCAACAAAGGAAATGTACACGTTTTGTTTTGTACAGAATTGTAACTTACTAATCTCATTTTTATAGCTGTACTTCTAGGGCTGTTACAATTTTCTTTATGGGTTAAAAAAAATCCCCCAATTGTCTTACTCTTGGTATTATGTTTGGTATTATGTGTGGATAGAAGATACACCCCTCATTTTCATGTGCGTGTGGGGTATGCATGCATGCAGAGCTCCAAGGATTTTAGTGGGAATCATCCTTAATTACTCTTCCATCTTATTCTTTTGAGTCTGGGTCTCTTATCAAACCCAGAGCTTTCCTATTGGGCTAGTCTGCCTAACCAGCTTGCTCTGGTGAGCTCTGGGCTCCATCTTCCGGGTCTAGAATTACAAGGGGACTGCATACCTGGGACCAGGCATTTACTTGGGATCTGAGATCTCAACTCCTGTCCTTCTGCTTGCATGGCATGTGCTTTAACCACCAAGCCATCTACCCTGTCCTGGAAGATACACTTATAAAAACATGCCCAATGTCACAGGGAAGGAATGTAAATTTAGCTGAATAAACATTTGAATATTTGAGTCATTATTATTGCTTCTTTGGGCATCAGACTGAGAAAAATACTTTTTATTATGAAATTTAAAAAATACATGAAAGCAGGGAGGGAATAGTAACAGTGGATCTTATGATTTATGCCAGCTTCAAGATTACTTACAATTTCTTTAAGTTGCAGATTTCTCTGCTTTATTGCACTGTAGCTCTGAGAAACATCTGGGACGTCAGCTGGAAGAGAAGTTCTACTAATCTACTTGGGGCACTGCTTGCTACTGAAAGGTGGATAATGCAATGCCAAGTCATCTTCCAGTATTCCTTGAATGTACACCCTGATAAGCCTCTGCTAGCACCATCAGAATTTGAAAAGTGGACTCAGATCCACTGTCCTTCACTAACAACTGGTCTCTTCCTTGCCAAATGGTCTCACCAACACAGGATTAAACCCTGAAACTAGAGCAGAAAAATTATGCCATTGTCTTTTTCTTTTTCTAACTCTCAAATCTTGTTTCTCTCTTCATCTTTCCTCTGGAGACTGAACCTAGGGCAGTGTGCATGCTAGGCAAATGTCCTCCAAGCCTTCCTTTTTCTGTGCTGTATAACGCGCTGTCTCTTTTTAAAGACAAAAGTGCTCGCTGAATGACTGAGTAGTGTTCCTTTTCTATGTGGAGTGGACAGAGTTCTACAGTGAGAACATTACCATGATTTTCTTTCTTCTTAGAAAAAAAATTCCACATTCCTCAGCATTGCATATGAAGCCTGGAAGATTTAGTCTCATAGCTTCCTTCAGCCTCATCTCTCAGCATCTCTGCTTCAGGTCTAGCTTTAGTGATTTCTAATTCCCCACAAATCATTTGGTTTCAATGCTTATCTCCTCTCCTCAGCACAGTACTTATCTTCAACATCTAGCTCATGTTTTACCTCACTGGGATAATTTCTGCTCTGTCAAATGCATGAGGTGTTCTACAAGCCCCTGTGAGCACATCTCTGACTGAGCGCTGAGCGTGTCCTCTGGACATTATGCAGGGTTCAGAAGGGCTCAAGGGCTTGCAACTTCTGCCTCCCTATCATCTTGCTAATTGTTACGTCTCCTCCGATTCTAACTCAGCATCGACGATTCCAGAAAGCTGTTGATACAACATACAAACTAATCCATCTTGGGCTGTCAGTACTGTGTATGATTATGCCAGCGCCATCACGCTTGTCTGTTTCTTCATAAGCTGATGCCAGTAGGCATCAGCTACTTACTGTATGTACAGGCCTGGCATAAATAAATATTTCAATAAATATTTGTTGTTGTAAAATTGCCAAGCTATGAGATACAGCATATGTGATTAGAACCTTCTGATTTTTTAAACTGCATTCACTTTGAGCTTTATTATATAAACAGTTTACATAACATTCAGTGACAATAAGTCCTGCAAAGCCTGAAGAAAGTGGTATGTCCCATGCAAGTGGAAAAGTAATAGTTTCTCTCACTAGAGATATTATGCTAAGACTGCATTTTTTGAAACAATTTCCTTAACAAGTATTTGCTAAAGTCCTTCTCTGCAACAGTACTGCTTTAGAATTTCCAGAGATGCCAATGAATAAAACATTAGGAAAAATTCCTGCCTTCATGGGATTTATATTCTAATAGTACATCAAGTAAAATAAGTATGTATTCTGGAAAATATTACAAAGGAAAATAAAGGGAATGGAGTCAGAAGGTGAGTGAGTGAGAGTTAGCTAGATGAAAATAATACAAATAAACTCGACTGCTAATTTATTTTAGACTGTCAGATAGCTCACTGTTTTGTTTTTTTCCTAAACTGGAGAAGCTGTTGTTTTTTGACGGATGGTCAACACTGTAAACTATGAACCGTAATAGGACCAGGGATCTAGAGATAAGGAAGACAGTTCATTCTTCAGGAAGTCGTACTTTCTTGGACTGGCAGCCCAGAAAGGATGCCCAGAGTTCTGAGAAGAGATTGCCCGAGCACAGACTGGAGCCGTCAGGAAGGCGTCGGAAAGGCTCACTAGGAAACAAAGACACAAATCTCAGAAGTAAGAGTACCAGAGGACCACTCAGGCGTCTTGGCAAATGACCCAAAGGCACAGTGCTGTATTTTTTCAGAGCACACTTCATCCACTATGGGATAAGACCAGGGATATGAGGGGATGCTCCCTCTTCGGTGTGGAATGAGAGTAGTGGCAATTCTAATATGCCTCTGACAGAGGTGACTGCCACAGAGAAAATGAGTGATTATTGGAAAGCAGAGCAGAGGTCTACTAAGCAAGGAGGTTAAAAGGGCTTCAGAGCGAGAGTGCCCGGCTCAGCTTGCAGGGCGAGAACAAAACCCAAGCTAGGAGTTTAATTTGCCAGTGTCCTTGTGAAGACTACGGATGGATGGGAAGGAGGAAGAGAGCGGAAGACCTTAGGCAGAAGGGACATGAGTTTCACTGCCTTTACCTAGGTCTGCTCAATGAATGCCAAGGTCCGCATCAGAGAAATGAAAAACCCAAGGCATTAACGACGGGGCAGCCTTATGTGATGCCACGTGTAACAGACGGTAAATAAGAGCTCTGAATCACTGCGTCCATCATCCAGTTATTATAAGGAGTTACCATGTGCTGGACCCCACAAAAGCAGTAATGAGCAAAAATTAATTTTTCCTTCTGGGACTATGTACTGAGAAATCATCCTAATATATTAGAAGAGAACATGAATATTTAGGTTAAAACTGTTACAAAAATAAGTGTTTGATGATGTGGTTCTACAACAGAAATAGCAGCCTAATCACCAGTTCAGAATTCACTTTAAAGGTTCTCCACGAAAATGCAAAACATTTATGCCCTTGTTCATGACGGCAGACATTTGCGTGTTTCTCTTCTGTCTGGCAATTCATCTTTTAAACTTAGTTCAACCTTTGAAGCTCCTGGAAAATGTCCCTTATTTTGTCCAAAATACCAACTTGCTCCTCATAAACATTCCTATGGTCCTTCACATGTACCTTGGTGAAAACATTTGTTTTTCTTTTTTTGGCATGTTTACTTGATTGTTAACTTCCGAAGGGTAATAATTTATTCTTGTATTATTTGTTTTTGGCATAGAGAACACTTTGAACAGTGACTTCTCAGGTTCTCAACCTATTTCAATTTGTTCAATATATATTGCCTATTACTTTCTTCTTCAGATACATTTTTGATTCTATTATTCAACAAAAACTATCAAAACTTACTCTATAGGTTTATCCTGACCATGGAATAAGGATATACATTGTATAGCTTGATATTTAGACTCCAGATAGCCTTTGCTTCTAAACATAAGTAGTATCTATAATTAAACATCCTTATTACTGTGGTCCTAGACCAGTAATCAACAAAAACCTGTTTCTTTCTGGTTCTGTGGTCCAGTTCCACTTATTTGGCAAGATGTGAGGCAATATGCCCCCTTTACAAAGACTTTTCTGAGCACCAAGGTAAATGTGATCGCTTTTCTGTTTGGAGTTTTATGATGATGTTTACAGTTTTCTGTTACTGTAGTTGTTAATGTAGATGGCTCTTTTGACTTAGAAGTGAATTTTGGGGTAAGATTTGTGTCTCAGTACCCTATATACTTCGGGAACCCTAGTACATTGGATCAGAGAAGCCCACGTTGCTGAATTAGTGGGGAAGTGTAATTCCTTTGACTCATTCTACGATAGGAAAAGCAGCAAGAGTAGTAGGATATTTATTTTGTGTCAGATGCTGTGTTAGGACTTTTAAATAATCACAGAAGTTCTTACAACTGTGAGACAGGCAGTATTGTCACTGTTTATAAAAGTGTGACTCTGTAATGTGGGTCCACAGAGACGGAGCAGAGGAGGTGCTTATACAAAACTTGACAACTTGAGTTTAGTACCAGAGCCACATGGTAGCAGAGACTCAACTTCTGAAAGTGTCCTCTGCATTCTACATGTGTGCCCTAAGGTGTGCATGTGCTTTTTTTCAAAATAGTTTTTTTTTTTAAATGGCACTAATTTCTTTTTTTAAAAAATCGAACATAACGAATTAAGAGCGTGAGGAAATAACTTCACTCACATTCCTCTACTTTTCAGTTTCCCTCAGGTTTTTGATACTTCGTTCTAAATATAATCTGCAAAAAGTTTAAATAAAGTGCTAAAATGCACTACGATGTATACAGTTGCTTATTTCCGCATTATCACTTAAGAGGAAAAAAAGAATATGAATGATTCTTGTTGAATTTGCTAGTCATGAAAAAAAATTTATCAAAACGGTTGCAATGTAGTGTCAGGCAATTTAGTTTTGGAAGGACAGAGTGATATCAATGCCGTCAGTGCTGATGGAAATGTTGCGAATTACTAAAATAGCATTTTATCAAACAATCAACAGAAATGAAATGCATTTTGACTTTTAGATGCTGTGTGCTCTTGCAGGAAAACTTCCTTTGCTAAGGACCATAAACAAATTAAAGAACACACATTTATGTGGATAAAAGACAAATAAAGTTTCTGCAGCAGCAATGTGCACATCACTAGTGGTTTGACATGTCAGTATTTCAGGAAGAATAAATGACTTTCATATCTATGTTTTTAAAATCATATACTTATTCATTTTTGCATTACTAGAATACTTTGGAAAGAATCTGTACTTTATCACTTGAAACTGTTTAAAGTATTTCAAAATATTTTAATAAAGCTTTCAGAATTATCAAATAATGTAACTTTTAAACAAATTTTACTATTATTATAAATATTTGCTCTTCATCCGTTGCCCAAAGGAAAACTATAAATCTTGTCTCAACTGAATGAACACCATTTATCATATTCATTTTTGTTGTCAATACAATTATGGAAAGCCTTTGGCCTTTTCCCAAGGAAGCTGATTTGCTACTGAAACTCAATTATTACAAGCAAGGCCAGTATCATGCACTGCATCTGGCAATCTAGCACAGCTTCCTACATAACTGACATTTTGCCCTCAGCTCACGACCCTAATAACTTCAACATCTATGGTCAATGGAGGAGACAATGGTTTCTAGTTCAAAACAAAACAAAACATCAAGTCCCAAGATTTTCCATTTGCTATTTTCTGCCATCTGCTGGACAAAAGTATCATTTCGGATACGTGCCAAAAAGAAGGAAAGAAGCAAAGAAATGGAAAACATTCTTTGTCATTGATGGCAGCAGAGGATGGATTTTCTCATTTTGAGTCTCGGTTAAAGCTGCTGAATGGGAAAATATGAATGTTAAAGATTTGTGTCTAAACCCACCACATGGAAGCATGCATCAGTTGCTCATGTAAAACATGAAGATGACTTCTCAGGGTCACAGAGAAATAGCCCTATAAATCTGATGAAGTAGGCTTCCACAGAAACTAAGAATATAATGCTTAAATTAGTGTTTAAAATTTTTATAGTATGTAGACATGCTTAGGTTCTCTAGTATGTTTTGGGCCACAACTATGGCCTAGTAGTTGAAGACTATTTTTAAGAAGTTCCTTTTGCGATATATGAAGGGAAGTTTAGATAGGAAAAGCCGTAATAAAGCAAGTGAGAAATAATGTAATTTAAAAGGAAATTAAGCTGGGTATGGTGATACTGGCTTGCAATCCCAGCAGTTGTAAAGGAAAGGCAGGAGAACCAGGAGATCGAGGACGTCTTTGGTTTCACAACAAATTCCAAGCTAACCTGGGTTACCTAAAACTCTGCCTCAAAAAAGTCTAAAGGTAAACTGACTTTTAAGTAGATTTTTTCTTATGTACTTTGATGGGTTCATATAGGAAGGGTATGCAATTCATACTTTAGTGATTTGCATAATGGTCATTTCTTGTTAGGAACAAAGATGATTCACATAGTACTGCTGACACGTTAATAAATGTTATGACCACTGCACTGTGTCAGACAGCAGACATTACCTACTTGAATGACCACAGTAAGCTGGCTACTCAACTGTCTACTTTTGAAGATGATGAAACAAAGTCTGAGAGAGTTAGAATGTTGCAGTTTACACAGTAAATGAAGAGCTGGGATTTCAAGCTTCATCCAATAGCAAAATCCACGCTCTTCTTGTGAGATTAGGTGTTTCTCTAAAGGGATTTTTTTTTCTTTCTACGCCAAAGTTTGATAATGGTCAATTAAAATTTTATACCAAATGACAAATTCTGACTATTATTTTCTCATGTCATGCCCACAGATATTTTCATCATGATGACAAAGAGTAGCATTATGAGTTCTGTCTCCAAGATAAAGTATCCTTTTTAGCCCTGCTAATTGAGACAGAGCAGAGATTCAAATCTCAAAACTTGCAAATGGTATGATTTATTGATCCTGAGTAAAGTTACCAGTTAGATTATGTCTGCAAACTCAAATAAACAACCATTTGGGGGAAGTGATTTTTAAGTTGTCGATATTTAATAGCACCAAAAAAGTGACCTCTTTAAGCTGGGTCTCCAAATGCTGTGCTCAGTTATCTGCACTGCTGCCCCTGTGCTGTAATTTTTAGCTGATTACACATTAGTTCATTTAGCTTTGCTTCCTCTTCCCTACTGTGCCACACTATTAAACCAAAGAGAGGGGCCTGGCATCCCTCTGCGCACAGAGCTGGTATTGTCGCAGTGTAATAAGGATACATCCAGTCAAACAGCATGGTGTAGCTGGTCTTTGTGTTCAGTGCAAAGGCAATCCCTCGAAGATCTCTTGCCAGCCCGATCAACATACGCTGTCAGTGGGAAAGAGACACAGTAATTGATTTTCACGTTAGCACAGAGCAGATGGAGTAATAATCAGGCAATAATGACCACATATCTGATTTTGATTCATTAGCTAAAATGTCTCGCTCAGATCCCTTTCTATAGAAAACCATAGACTCTTTTAAACAAACAGACCATTAATCTGCTGACCAATTCCACTTTGCTTCTTATAAATTGAGCTAAGTCATAATTCCAGTAGCTCCGGAACACTTACACTCTTAACATGTTTTATTTCTGAATACTACCAAGTTAGAAAAAAGAAAAAGAACAGGATTGATAATTTCACAAAAGCAATATGCACAGGGGCTAGACATTATTTAATAATAGCAAATTTCAACAAATTAGCTGGCATAAAAGCAGTCCTGTTATACAATTTGAAGTGTATCCTAGAAATGCACTGATATTTTTAAAGATTCCTATTGACAATCTTAATAGGTTAGGACAAAGTAAACCTGGCTAGGTGACCTGCTGTACTATGCTGTATCCAGAAGGGCAGCATTTAGCAAGCAAGGAAAAAGGTTTTGCATTTAATGCCATAGACTCTGAACTTCAATCCTAGCATTACTTAAGTCTTAAAAGCAAGGCAATTTATCCGTTTCAGTTCTTCTCATCTACAAAATGATTTAAGAATGCCCATTTCACAGACCTACTACTTATGTTACTAGAGATGACCATATAGTAAGTTCTCAAAGAGCTTTAGAGGGGAAGGAGAGAAATGAAACAAAGCGAAATTCTCTTGACATGAGGAAAAAAGACCTGACTCTGAACTCTTAATTAAGCTGTTCTTAAGATGATGCTTGGGAAGAGAAAAAGAAAACCCATGAACAGATGCTAGAATGTCAGAGCAAAGAGCACAAATAAGCGTAATTGCCCAACAAGGAGGTGGGCTAGTTGAGATATATTAACTGTGATTTCTGAATATAGTGTTTCAGTAGAAATATTCTGCCAGAAAATGGTCTCTAAAGTTTTTATCAGAATCGTTTTGAGTAAGAAATAAAAACTTCTTTAGTAAGAAACTTAAATTATCAACAGGTAGACAGCAAATTTTGACTTGCATATTAATGACTGAGTAACATTTCGAAGTAGTAAATAATAACTAGCAGTTACTTATCCTGCTGAAAGGTGATTTAACATAACTGGACGCTGCTTTGAGAATGCTCAGTTTCCCTTCCCTGATAGTTTACAGAACAGTGGTTACCTAAAGTTCTGAATCAGACTCTGAATTCCAATGCTACTCTCTAAAATGATTTACTCAGTGTCTCCCATAACACAACTAGCCCGTGCTTTTCTACAATCAACTGGCCGCCTTGCAAGTTACCTCATGTTACCTACTGTTTTAATTGCTTACGGTGTGCTCACATCCTTACCACTGCTCTTTCTCAGCCTTCTACCTTTCTTGCAAGCTTCCAGCACAAAATATATATTCTACAAAGCACTCTTTGAACACTGTATTGTGGCTGTAGTTTAGGCAATCCTATGGATTCTGTACTTAGCTTTGCCATCTTTGAAGATAATCTTTTTTTGGTCCTGATCTTATTATGTACACTTACAGACTACTCTTCAAGTAATTTTAAACTTTCACATAGATATAAAATAATCACCATTTAACTCTAAATTAGTGAACAAAACCCATAAATTTTACTTTTTTGATCATTATAAAAGGCTAATTTTCATTATTTATTATTTGATTTCAACTCTTCTTAAGAGAACCTTACTAGTGCTTTAATTAGCTCAAATCTTTTTTTCTTAATGTATTAAAATATAGCCATGAAATCGTTTTGTTTTACTTTTAGGAAATGTTAATATAAAGCAGTGATTATATAATATAAGCAGTTACATAGTAACTAAGTTTGAAATAGATTCAACTGAGCAGAAAAATATATTGCTAATATATATAAATAAGAAACAGATTTATTATGTGCAAAATGCCATTCATGTGAGAACAGTACAGAATTCTGTAGCAATCTAGACATAAACAGCATTAAAAGAATTTTTTCAACATTTAACTCTAGTATAACAGGCAAAGTCTTCATTAGGAGCTCAACTAGGCTACTAAATAATCTGAGCAAGAAGGGATCTGAATTTTAAGAGGACCCACAGTTTACCATCACTGGTTGGAAAGTGACGGGTTCCTAGGTTTCTAGCGAGGGTGTTTAAAGACATGGACTATGTATGGATCTAATCATGTGGATTCCTTCTTGGATGCTTCAAGGAGAAGCTGCTGAGCGCTCAGCCTGCTGCATGGTGAACAGTTGTCTGGGTGCCAAGGGCGAGACGGATGGGCTGGAAACAGCTGAAATGCGGCTCCTGCCACCCTGACCCCCAAACAGGGTTTCTAATGGAAAGTCTGACAGACCCTTTACTGTAGTGGCACTATTGGGGGCAGCTATAATATTATCCTCATAATTCTACTATATAATAACAACAAAGAAAAGGAAGGTGAAGGGTCATTGTGCTTTGTCTTTAGAATTAAGATGGCTGTCTTCATCCTTACAGCATACTCTTAATTCTGGAGACACATCTTAATAACCTCTAAATAGTTCCAACAAAAGAGCCGTGTCAGAGGAATGAGCAGGCCCCAAGGTGTTTCAACTGGAGTGTTTTCATCTGCCTTTATTGCTCTATCCCTCTCCAGAATTAAGGCAATAACCTGTGATAAATTATTCAGGAACTGCTACAGGGATCAAAGCAAAATCATTCTGTTAAAGTGCTGTTTGCAACATTTGGCACTTAGTGCGAAAACTTTTAATGTGCGCATGCTGAAAATCAAGGATTTTAAATAATTTAACACTGTGGAGTTTTTACGAAGGGACTAAAGATAGCAGGTTCCTATTTAACTGCTCCTCTTCCTCTAAGAAGTTTTCATTCATTTTCTTTAAAACTAATGATGTCATAGCCAAATCAAAAATGATGCACGATTGAAGGGAACAGAGCAGAGTATTTTATATGGACAAAATGATGGGGGGGGGGACACATATTTTAAATAATCCAGAACTAGAATGTTATTGTATTTTCCTTTTTCCCTTTGACTTTGGAGACAAAAACCCAAGACAAAAAGTCAACATTCTCTTCAGTTTTATTGGGACTAAGAAAACAGAGTTATAAATTGAAGAGTTCTGTAGCATTTCTTTCCTCACAACTATATTTCAATATGGCAACAAAGGTCCCTAACGTTTAAGTTCAACTGGAAATTTGCATTTGAAACATCTCCATAAATACGTCATAGTTAGAAGATCCCGGTAAGGGCTGCAAATGAAATGAATTTGGCAGTCCTGCAGCATTTTCATAGAGATATTTTAACAGCACCACCTCTTGCAGATTGGAATACTAAATACTTTATTGAAGAACAAAACAGAACTGTTTTTATCTCTAGTACTTGCAAAATGAAGTACCTGAAAGCACTTTTGCATGTATTATTTATTCATCATGATAGAAAAATAGCCTTAACCTAATAAATTACATTTAAGAGCATTTAGTGCAAAAGTTTTGTTTATGATAAAGCAACAGATTTAGTTCTTTATCGGTAGCTTAAAGCACCAAGTTTTCTTTATACAAATTAGACAGATGGTGCTTACAGTAGAATTTACTAAAGGTCTGTCACAACAAATGCAGCCAAGCTGCATATTTAATCACTGCAGAATCTTGTCTACCTGCAGCTGCCAACTGCTAATCCAATTTCCCTGATAAATGTGGCAAGAGACACGATCAGCAATAAAGAGCATCTAACTCCATTTTCCTGCAGGGCGTCTTTTGATGAACATTTAGGACGGAAGCACGGAGTGCACTGTGTGGCCTGGCTTCGTGGCAGCTGCATTCTGAGGCGCAGTTCTCAGGTTACTCACTTAATTCTGCCACTATCATTACGTTGCTATTGATCTCAGTAGCTGTTGCCTACACAGCATTACTCTAGATGAAGCTGAATCAGGCAGTTATCATGCATCAAACTTGCTCAAAAGCCTGGAGATTTCCCCTTAATTACTTGTGATTTTATTTGCAAATACCGTTAAAGTGTAATCAAGCAGTCACTTTCAAGGGTCGTTAAGAACTTGCTGGTTTAGGGATATATCACTGGAACTCCATTAAAAATGACTCTAGGAAGACGTTTGCTATCAAACTGGATGGATTACATCAAAACGGGCTTGGCATATAATGAAATCTTCCAATGAGACATGTATAATCTTTATAGAGATGGTATTTTTAACCTCAGTGCTACTTTTTGATAAGGGGCGGCGATGGCCACAGTAAAGCAGCAGAGATACTGATTCAAGAAACGCATTCGGATGGCATCTAAAAACTGCAGTTAAACTGACTGGAAATTGACAAAGCATTCGGCACAAACCATACAAAGAAAACTTTAAGATTCTTTTTACTTTTAAAATTTCATGACTGTGGCACTCTGATAAACATTTATTCTAAAAACTCTTATTTTAAACTAAAAGACATTTGACTATTTTTCTGACAGAGAATTACACAAATAGCCTCAAAGTCCACAATTTTTCTATTTGGCTTTATACTGCTATGCTTTCTTTTTTGTAGAGGAGCCACAATATTTCTACCTATTTTAAATAATAAAATATAACTCCAGCACTACCAACAAAGGTGCCTGCACTCTCTGGAGTGCATTTATCACTCTTTTAAAAATAGTAATCAGTGTCAATCTATTTAATATGGCCTTGATACATTATAATTTCAGGAGATACTTTTCTTCAGCCAAGCTTATGCTTCCCATCCCCCATGTTAAAATATGGGGCTGTTTTGTCATGAACAGCTTGCTACACTTAAGGATTTTACTAATAAAACATAATGTTGTCTTAGATATTATGACTGTTGCCACAGCTGAACTGACTTGTCAAATCAATCCTAATATGGCTCCCACAGGCACATAAAAACCTTATTTAGCTATCAGTTATCCTAATCACTTTGTTCAGTTTAAGAATGTAATACTTCAAGACCAGCTCTTATTTATACATATATGCCTAGCCATTTAATAAAGTCTTGATTTATACAAATTCTTGTTTAAAAATATTTAGAGATGTAGGTTTTAGAGTGTGTGCCTTTCTTCATATTGGGTGGATAAGTGAAATGCACAGTAGAGGGGAGAGGGAGGACAGATGTATTTAAAGTGGTGTACCTATAAGAGATTTCTATTACAGACAATAACTGCCACGAGAGACAAATTTGTACCATCTAATCACGAACTAACTGCAAAACCAGTGACTGAACTCAAAGTCCATTTATATAAGAAAGTAGAGAAATGCTTACATGAAAAATACATATCAAAAGCACATGTAACTGGGGATGCAGGCTTGAGAAGGATTAGGACACACAGATATACGGATCCCTTTTCTGGACCAAGATACTCTACAAAGATCAAACTTGGCTTTCCTCATGCTTGGAAGCTAACTCACCTTCACTTCTTCCTGTTTAAAGTTATTGTTGAATATCTGCAATACTGTTTCAAAAGAGACTGTAAGAGGCAGCATGAAATTCTCAAATTCGTCTTCATCTTCGCCTAACAGAAACAAAAGAGTTGCCATGGTTTAAAATGCATGGTATCGCAAATTAGCTTCAACACCGAGTGTTTCATTCAAGCTTAGAAACAACTGAGGAGGAGCGGTCAGCCTGCATTCACACCCACTGCCATAATTTGTGTGTTGGCTCATTAAGTATTCTGGTGTTTTGCTTTCTCTTTTACATCAAATGAAACAGTGAAATTACTTACCAGCCATTTTTCCCCTGTCTTTTTATTGGTTCTAACAGACTCCTGCCTCAGGCATCTCAGCACTTTAGCTCTTGGCCCTCCCCCCCCAGTTTCCCTAATGCCTCAAGAAGGGTTCCTTCCACAGCCTCAGAGACAACAATGGCCCCCTCCCCATTTCTTAGTTGCCAAGGCCCTAAAGGGCCCAGACTCAGGTGCCCAGACAGCTCTAAGTTATTATTCTCTTTTGTTTGTGTTTTTTAAAAATTAACTTATTGTATAGATGGCAAAAGGATGGGGGTTCCTCATGGGTCATCTGGATTTTAACTATTCTCCATGGCACACTTCTGACACTAAAGTTCCTTTTCATTATGGACAAAAGGAAAAGAGGTATCATCTATTAATTTTTCACATAAAGGAAGCCACAGTTTTTCCTCAAAGATTTTGTCAAAATGGAATCTTCACACATTTATATGCACACATTGCTAATTTACATGCTTTTCTTTTCATAGGCAGTTTCGTTGAAATTAGATTGGATGCTCTCATTCACCTTATGCATGGGAAACCATGCAAGTCCCGCTTGACTGATGAACAGAGAAAGGTTAAATATCTTGCTGAATATGGGCAATACTGTTGGAAGGGGAAGTATATATATATTATATATATATATATATAATTTAGACCTTTTGATTTTCGAGTAAAGTTTAAAATATAGCACCACAGGCTGAAAAGCTGGATCAGGGGTTAAAGTCTTTGCTTTGAAAGCAAAAGGTCCTGAATTTGGATACTAGATTCCTTTTAAAAATGCCAGGCAGAAATGGTGGAGGAATGCACTTCTGGCTCTGGAAAGGGGAACCTGAGAAACTCCAGAACAAAGTAACAAGGAAGCAGAGCAATCCAGGGTTATTCCCGAAGTCACCCTTGGGCCTCCACAGGCATACATACTCCAGTGCCTTCTTATACACACTGTAACATACCCCCTTCCTCACATACCCATGCTAAGCGTCAAGGAGGACATAAGACCTCAGGAAAGGGATCACTGGTCCTCAGTGTCTGGCGCTTCACTTAGCAGCAGCATCATTGCCTGGGTTTGTTAGATGAAAATTTCTAGGCTAGGATCCACCCAAGAGCTAATAAATCAGAAACTCCAGGGGCAGGGAAAAAGCATCTTTTTTAAAATAATCTTTCCAGGTGATTCAGATGCCTCCAAACATTAGAGAAACAGACCTATTTATTCTTTAAAAGACATGCAAATTGAAGTTCAAGTCTTTACACACATAACTAGGAGGTCAATGGTGGAACCTGTGCCTGACCTCTTACTATTCCTTCTCCCCTTGAAACTCACACAATCGGCTTGAAGAGTCCAACAAAAGAGGACGTTTGCTTTGTTCTCACAAAAGATACCAAGAGGCCAATGTGTTTTTCTTGGCATGCTGTTTTAGTTAAGAGTCAAGATCTTGGGTGAAATCCCCAGTGTCAAGTGTACAGAAGCTATTCTTATTTTTTCAAGGCCCACGTCACAAGACAGCTTTCCCAATATCTGAACTCTATTCTTCCCAGGCCTTTTGAAAACACTCTCATCTCCTTTTGCTTTCCAACAGCACCCTGCTTTTTTCTCTTTTCTCTCCCTCCTTCCCTTTTCTATTTCCTTTTCCTTTTTCAATTTCCCTCTCAGCAATTTTTTTTTTTTGTGCTACTTCTCCATTTGATTCATTAAGGAAAGTCTCTCAGTTGAGCCTACAGCTCATCTAGCCAGTCTGCTTGCTCTGGTGATCTGTTATCTCTACTTCTCAATGTCTGCTTAAGTTTTACACTTGTTTTGGGATTCAAACTTAGGTCATTCAGTACATGGCATGGTAATTTCTCCAGTCCCAATATTTGTTTCTGTTTCTCTGTCTTTTCTCCTCACTCTCCCCACCCACCTCTCTTCTCTGTTGCTTGCAGTCCATCTGGCCAGGAC
This sequence comes from Typhlomys cinereus, assembly GCA_023101885.1. Classification (NCBI taxonomy): domain Eukaryota; kingdom Metazoa; phylum Chordata; class Mammalia; order Rodentia; family Platacanthomyidae; genus Typhlomys; species Typhlomys cinereus. The sequence goes on along the minus strand of JALPQD010000317.1, from coordinate 2,553,859 downwards.
TTAGGTGTGCTAAGCAGGGGCTTTATCATCAAACCCCTTCCTTGTCTTTACAAGAATGCCACACTTGCTCTTGAATTGTACATAATTTAGCACATACTGAATAATACTACCAACACTATAATACCACTACCACTACCACATCATACTACCACTACTGCTGTTTGATTAGGGGGTCCTATGGATTGAAGGAGAAGAAATTTGTAATGTGCATATGTAAATTATTAACTACCAGTTGCACTAAACACATCTTGGCCTAACTTCTGAAATGCTGAGCGGTGCACCTTTGCTCTCCTGTGAAGAATGATATAGGACTCTGCCATACACAGGTCCAGGTATCTGACTTCATCAAATACTGTTTAAGGTTTGATATTTTGCTACTCTGAGTCTCCGCTTCCTCATCTACAAAATAAGGATAGACTACCTATCTTTAAGGTTACTGTGAAGACTGAATGCTATAGTGCATGAAAACCAGATGCTGCCCAACAAAAGGCAGTGGGGTGGTGCTAATCATACATAAAAGGGCCTTAGTTTGGATCCTCAAATCCTATGTTAAAATGCTAGGCAGATACAGCAGCAGCCTGCATTTTTTTAAATTATTATTTATTCACTTGTGTGTGTGTAGAACCACGGGCGAATTCGGGAACCACCATGGACACCTCCATCTCCTCTTTGTTTACTCTGCCCTGGGATTCACAGGCTCCGCCCTACCAGGACCAGAAACGCAGGCCGCCCCCGCTTCCGCCTACATATGGGGTCTAGGATCGGAACTCAGGACCTTCTGCCTGCAAGGCAGAGGCTTAACCCCTGAGCCACCTCTCCAGCCCCAGCTGCCTGCAATTCTGATAGAGAAGGTGGAGTCTGGATAGAGAAGGTAGAAAAATCCAGGTTGATTCCTAAAAGTAACCCTTGGGCCTCCACAAGCACACAAACTCAAGTGTTCCCTTATACACACAGACACAGACAAACATATGCAAGCACAAGCACACACAAAGAAAGAAGAAACGAAGTTCAAAGCTATTCAACTGCTTTTACTGGTTTTCTGAGGATGATTCAACAAGAATTATTATTTTATAATTCAAACATCTTTCCTTTAAAGAAAACACACTTAAAATAGCAACTTTTTTTAAAAAATATTTTATTTACTGTGTGTGTGTGCGCGTGTGTGTGTGTTGTGTGAGAGAGGGCACTGTGTGTCCCTGTATAGGATAAAGGATGACTTTGGGAATCATCCTGGATCGCGTCTACCTCCTTCTTGCTTTGCTCTGGGATTTCCCAGACTCTACCCACCAAAGCCGGAAGTGCAGGCTGACCCCCAACCCATTTCCGCCTGGGGTTTTTACATGGGACCTGGGATCTGAACTTAGGACTTTCTGCTTGTGAGGCAAAGTCTTAATCCCTGAGCCATCTCTCCATCCCTAAAATAGATACTTTTAAAATATGTTAGCTATTAAATATTTGATTTGTAGGAAATTATATTTTTTGTATAGTTTAAAAACTTGAGCACCTGGGATATAAAGATAGGATGATCAGAAATACAAGGATATTCTCAGGTATGTGGCAAGTTTGAGGGCAGCTTAGACCATGTAACACTCTATCTCAAAAGCTTCAAACCCACCTACCCACCCACCTTGAGCAATAACTGTAAAAAAGCAGTCAATGTAATATGGTACAGTGCAGCCCTTGTGGAAGAGCTTGATAATTACTAAAAAGTTATAATTGGCCTTTGACTGCAAGAGAACTGAAAGCATCTTATACAGCCATAGTCCTATACACCTACAACCAAGTGCTCAGGAGGCAGAGACAGAAGGATGTCTAACTTCAACCTAACTTACATACAGAACAAAACGACAGAACAAACAGGACAACTCATACGCAAGTGTTCATAGCATTATTTCAGAAGAGCCCCAAAATAGAAACACCACAAATCCAAACTGATGAAACCTTGTGGAATAGGGGTGGTTAAGGATGTAAGAGCATGTAAGAGCCTGCAGGTGAACAGGGGTGCTGCCAGACAGTATCCCCTGGTCAGGACAGGCCTGTAAACCCTAGAACTCAGTGCAGTGAGGTCTGCTTCCAAGACCTGTACAACAGTCAGCCTGTCAGCATTTTGCAATGATGAGGCAAATAATCTCCCCAAGAGACTATTAAAAGCAAATGCCAGACAAGAGAAAGGGAACTTCTTTACTCAATGATTTACCCACTGATAATGCCCCAGCAAGTACTCAGGTACTTGATGATACAGTCACCCCAGAGGAAACCCAATGCCACCCATGTAAGAAGATGTGAAAGTAGGATGGGGGACTGGCTGGAGAGGAGAAAATATGAAGTGGGACAGAAGGGGACTTGGGATTGGATAATAAGGCACAAAAACATCAATTCATTGTATTTGTGCATGAAAATGTCAAAGAATAAAAAAAGACTTCCCCCAAATATTCACATTCTAACACATGCTAGATTATATGATAAAAAGAAATCAATTTTTAAAAATTAGTTGTTTGTAAAACAGAAAATTTGCCAGTCATGGTGGTTCACCTATAATCCTGGAAATCTGGAGGCTGAGGCAGGAAGGCTGCCATGAATTTCAGGCTGGCCTGGGCTGTATGGTAAGTTTCAGGCCAGCTTGTGAAACAGTGTGAGACCTTGGTTCAAACAACCAAAAGGTTGCTGTGCTGGTGAGTCCACTCAGATCATGAGAGTTCTTAAAATTGAAGATGGGCCTAACTGGGCAAAGCATTTGCTGTGAAAGTGTGAGAATCTGAATTCAAGTCTTTACAGTCCTATAAAGCCAAATGGAATAGTCTACGCACATGTAATCCCAGAGTTCCTACAGAGAGATGGGAAGTAAGGACAGAATCCTTGGAAGCTCATGGGCCAGCTAGCCTAGCATAAGCAGTGTTTGGGGGAAGAAGAGGGGGTAAGATACTCAATCTCAAACAAGGAGGCAAGGACCTCTGACCTCTGACCTCTAGGCACACAAAGGTGCACTTTCACTTGCATTTGCACACACAAATGTGCACACATACATATACAAAGTTACAGAAAAAAGGTAAAAGAGAGAAGCGCTGAGTGTAAGAACTGTCACTATGGCATCAGAAAAGTCAGCCTAATGCTACTGGGAAAAGCAGACCATCAGCCAAGGAAAACAGGAGCCTCGAGACTGTGAAAGGCCAAATGACAGACTCTGTGTTAGAACACAGCCCTGTCAAAACTTTTATTTTAGCTCTCTGAGATCTGTTTTGGACATAAGCCCTCGAGAATTATATGATAATACATTTATACTATAAAGTCACTAGGCTGCAGCGATTTGCTACAGAATAGGAAACATAATCAGAAAAGACTTTCCTGTTATGAAACTGTAGTTCAAATTAAGGGAAATTAAAAGAGTCCAACAGCAGGTGAAGGAGGGACTCCATCAAAGCAGGTGACTGTGGGTGATGCAGGTGAGTCTGTGATCTTTGCTTTTCTAGTCCTGTCATCTGCCACTGCTCAGAGCTTCAACGACAGCAGCACTACTGACTGTTACCATAGATGGAGAAATGTGCTTAGCTGGTCTCTGAAACATGGGGCTGAATATGGTTTCATCCTAGCTTCCCCACTAATCAGGAGTTCTGGCAACCCTTGAAATGATCTCCGGCAGGACGCATTATTTTAACATCTGTCAGGGACATTCCAGTAGTTATTCTTCAGTGGTTGTGATAAAATATCATGACTAAAGCAACTTACAGAAGAAAGGGTTGAAATTTCTCTTGACTTCAAGAAGGGAGCCAGCCCACCATGGTGGGAATGGTGTGGCAGCTGGTTCACACTAAGTCAGCATTCTGGATACAGAATGCTTGCTCATTCTCTCATACAGTCCCAGACCACCTACCTAGGAAATGGTCCCACCGTTTTTGGGCCGGGACTTTCCACATCAATTCATGTAATCAAGACATCCCTCTCAAGTGTGCTCAGAGGCTTAATACCTAGGCGTCAGGTTGATAATATTGACCATCAAGGTAATGATATTGGCTCTTGCTTATACATGCAAACAATAGTCCCCAATGCTGAGGGGAAAGTAGTTAGATTAAGCAAACCTCACTTTGAGGTCCCAGTGGCAATCATGTTTCTGACTTTCGATTAATGTGCTTCTTAGCTAATAGCTAAGTAAGTGCCCAGCTTGTGTTAGAAGATATTATAGGCTCTTTCAATATAGCTTTATTTTATTGAAACCATATGAAAATCTTTTAAGATAGACATCTCCATTTAATAGATGAGAAAATTGAGGCTACCTGAAATTCTGCTTCCAAGAGAATCAGAATGCTTACTTTAGTTCCCCAAAAAGGGGGGGGGGTAATTGTTCAACATATCTGGCTGCTCGTTTTGTAAGAAACTCATCCTAGAAGTTTCACCCTGAAGCATCCCATTCCCCAGGGTACTCTGGACTCTACCCTCAAAACCAGGTAAGTTATTAAAACTGGATCTGTACTTAATGGGCTGCATTCTGCCTACAGGGCTGGCTAATTAGTCTTAATTATCTCATTATAGATTCTAAGTATTTCCACCTGCTTCCTTACCTCTACTGCCCATTCTCCCATCATTCCCTCCACATCTACTTTTGAAGTAGTTTCTGTGAAGTCATGGACACAGGTGAAATGATGTCGTATTCCTCTCTCTATGAAAACAGTAGTTATTTCTGATAAAATTCCTCCCATGCTAAGTCTTTCCTTAACCATGAGAATATGCTTTGTTCAATTATTAGACATAGAATGAATTCTGAAAATTGCACCTGATCTTCGCTAACCACACTGCTATATACCTGTACATGGGGAAAACCAAAAGTCTGTCTATTTCATTCGCTCACTCAAGCCAAGTTCCAAACTGATCATCTGGTCCAAACAGTTCAAATATGAAAGATACATTTCTTCACTGATTGATTTCCTTCTTTAGTATTTGTCAACTTAAATCAAACAACACAGAAGAATTTTATTTATTTAAGATTTTATATTGATGCCTTGTTAGAGGTTGTCACAGATACAGATGTCAACTTCATGGTTGAGGGAGGGTTCAAGCTCTGGTTGCATTTGTAGAAAATTAGCAGTTGAATTAAATCCAGAGCATACCTGCAGGAGATTGTCTACTTGATGGGAAAGGCACAGCCCATGGTGGGTGGGCCCAGTCCCTGGGCTGATGAATAGGGTGAGGGAACTGGTTGAGGAAGTTGGCAATCTTGTGTATATTTGGCCAGACATACTGGTCTGGCAAGTAAGGATCGTCCCTCTTTCAGCTGCTATGAGGATATGACGTGCCCATTCATCGGTTCCTGGTGTTGGTATGAGCTCCCTGGCTAAGCTGGACAAAGAACTGTAACTGGACTATCACCAGAGAATAGAATAAAACCTCTTGTTTCCTTAAATTGTTTTGTCATAATTTTATTAGCAACAATGCAGACAAACTGTAACAGAGGCTTTTCCATTTCCTTTAGTTTATCGGATCAACAAACCTCAATTTTAAGCAACCTAGGAAGGTTTACAGTAGCTCCTGGAGCTACTGGTCACCCACTTGTTTGAGTGTGTGCTCTTCTGAATAACAATGTTCCTTCCGATAATTTCTGGGATTCAAAAAAGTCACAGCTAACATCTTTTATGCTTTGAAGTATCATTAAAATGATGAAATACTTTAAATTCTGTCCTTACAAGTGAACATTTTGTCTAGTAAAGCTAAAGCAATTTGATAAAATGTTACAACGGCTATTGCCAAACTCCCCCATTTTCATCTGAAATACAACCTGGGGCAAATAATAGCTAATTAAATTCATACAAAGTGAAAGTTATTGAACAGAACCCAAAATGCATTTCAAAGTAAATACCAATTAATATGACACCCAATTTCTTTTTTCCTAATTACACTAATGCGCATGGCTTATAGAAAAATATTCAATTTATTTTGGAGGATCCAATTAGAATATGCTCAATAGTTCAATGCAAGAATCACATCCAGTTCTGCAAGCGGGCTGGTTATTTTTTTTTCTTTTTCCCCTATAAAAAGTTCACTACTTTCCTTTAATTTGAAGGTGGTTCTCATCACTTCTTTCCTTTCATCTATGGGCTGTGCTGCTCAGGACCACAGTGCTATCTTTTTCTTTCTTCTTTCCATGACAGTGAACACACAATGGAAAACTATCAAGCCAGATATACAGAAATTCTGACAGCAATGTTCCACTCAACCTAGACTGTAAGACAAGGCTTCAAATAATGAAAACTATGTCCAACAACACTCACCAAATGATTGTCTACAAAGTAATAATACTTTGAAAGCGTACAAGAGATGACTAATCAGGCACAAGAATGGTCACTTGTAGCTAATCACTTGTGAAAGCAAATAAACACATTTCCAGGGAGACCCTGGCAAGCAGAGTTGATTTCAGAAGCCACAACAATGGCATCCTCGTTACTATACAGCTGTTTCTCATTCATTCAAGCATTCACTGAGCATGTACACTGAGCTTAGTGCTAGAAAAAAATGGAAAAGACGAACTCAATATTCTGAAAAATCTCATAATGGAAAGGGAAGCAAGCTCTGGTTACTAGCAGCACAAATTACTATTTGGAATTTACACATTTAATTATTTTTTTAAAAAAACAACTGATAAGTAGGGAAGGGTATCTTTTTGAGGAAATATAAGTTCCACGATGGTAATTGCTATAGTTTCAAATTTAATCTATAATGATGATACAACTGACATACTGAGTACTTATTATGTACTTTTAGTATAGAATCTTTGTTTCATCAAAATGGCTTAAAGTAATGGAATATCATATTTACTGTGTCTTTTTAAGTTTTGAATTAAAAACATCAATTCAAACTTTATACTGTTATGGATTAAATATTCCCAGAGAACCTACCCTTGGGAAAAAATGAAATTCTATTGGTCATTCAAATTGTAAATGTCTGTTAAACCTTACAGTTTACATTTAAGCTACATTAAATAAAAGCTAAATTGACTTCAAAAAATAAGTAACACCGAGTCTTTCTGGGGATGAACATCTGGACATGAACAGCAATCACTGATACAATGACAGGTATGGGATTTCTGTGGGACAGAACCTATTCTGTGTTCAGGTAGACATGCTCTCCTGCAGTTTAAGCTACTGCAAATAGATAAGGGGTTCCTTTTTATATTATGAGTGTTGCAGTTGGTCTGTATGGTTGCTGATAAAATCACCATTCAATAGCTTAAGGGAACGAGTTTATTTTCTTATGACTCCTGGTTACAGTTCTTAGTCTATATTAGCAGGAGAGCTCATACTAACACAAGGGCTAAGGGAACTGGCCACATAATATCCACATAATGGCCGAGAAAGGAATGATCCTTACTGGTCAGAACAGCACGTCTGGCCAAATTACACAAGGATGCCCACTTTCTCAAACAGTTCTCTCCATTTTATTCACATACCTGGGTACTAGTCCCATCCACCATGGGCTGGGCCTTTCCCATCCACTAAACAATCTTCTGAAGGTTTGCTCTGGGCTTAGTTAAACTACCAATTCTCTGCAAATGTGCCCAGAGCTCAAATCCTGAAATATCAAGTTGACATCTGTATCTAACTGTGACAATGAGTTTATGAAAAATATTTTTAGTCAATTCCACCTCCAGGTTTTGAAGATACAGGTGAGTTGGCCTGTAGATCTCCCCATCTCTCTTTAACTTTAGTCTCTCTACTTCTTTCACTGTTTAACAGGATCATTACAAGACCATTTTTAAGATTGAGAGAGAAATGAAACCTACATAGGATTTGTGTCTTTCACAGAAAAGCAAGCTCCTTGAGGCCAGGGCATGACTGATCTGACTGGCCCTCAGATTTAGCAGACTGCTATTTAACTGACAGCTATGGACAGTGACAGAGTCTAGGCTGCTCTGGTCTTGCAGGCACCACAGGCCGGTGCTCAGTATGAAGAGCTGCTGCCCTAAGCTCCCACTTGTCTGAGGTAACATGAGTGCTTGCGCCTGCTGACTACACTCTTCAAACACTTGTAGTTAATTTCTTTTGCCTCCAGTTCAAGCAACACAGACATGTTTTTTAAAATATTCTCTTATAAATCAACCTCACTAAACTCCTTAATCTTTCCAGTTGCATTTCTCTCAACTTCTGACTCTTCCTGGTGACATATTCTCTTGAAATGTGTGAAAACGATATGGGCAAGAACATGGAGGAGATAGTTCATGTTCCCATTTCAAATGCCAATCAATGTCTTTTCTGTGCAAAACAAAGATTATTTCTTTTTATACAATATCTAAAATCATATTTAAGTTGATGGATCAAACAACAGATCACAAGAGAAAGGAAGAAAAATACCACCAGCATTATATTTTCTAAAGACAACTGTCATTGGTCAAAATCTCCCATGTGACTGATCTACTCTGTAGTATTCAAATATGAGATAAATGAAATCCAGAATACCATGGTCACACAAAAAGTTTTAAGTCAGTGACAAGATTTTGTTTACTCGTAGATACTTCTTATTGACCGCTGTTTTTAATAAAATATTATAAATGGGCAAGGATTTTTTTTGAACAAGACCCCTAAAACCTATGAAGCTATAAGAGGCAAATTGTTGTCAAAGGGAACTCCAAAATCTCAGCAGCAAACACAAACAAACAACAACTCACCCCCCACCCGCATGCCAGCATGTTTTAAATAAATGGGCAATAAAATAGGTATTTCAACAGGCACACGAAAAGATGTTTTACCCTTATCATCCAGGAAATAGAAATCAAAACTGTGTGATAATCATCTCACTTTCTAACACTGTTGGTAGGAATATACATTAACATAGTCATTATGAAAACCAGTAAGGAAAATAACTATAGGCTACAGTAATTCCATACCTGGATATAACACATATTCAAAGGAACTGAAATAAGTGCACCAAGGAGACACTTGTACTACCATGCTCATTATAGCACCATTCCCAATAGCCATGAAATGGAAGCAACATGAGCATTGATCAGGGGATGACTGGACAAAGGAGATGTTCTATATATGCACAGAATACCATTTGTGTCATACAAAGAATGAAATTGTGTCATCTAAGATGGAACTAGAGGTCATTAAGTAAAATAAGTCCAGCACAGAAAGATGAGCATTACATGTGGAAATCTAAAAACAAATACTTCATAAAAGTAGTAAGAAAAGTGGTTACAGAGGCTGAGGACAGTGGAGGAAGAGAAAAGGGGAAAGGCTGATCCATGAGTATTTAAAGTTAGGAGGAGTAGGGGCTGGAGAGGTGGCTCAGGGGTTAAGCCTCTGCCTTACAGGCAAAAGGTCCAAGTTCCGATCCTAGACCCCATGTATAAGATGCCGGGTGGAAGCAGGGGTGGCCTGCATTTCTGGTCCTGATAGGGCGGAGCCTGTGAATCCTGGGGCAGAGTAAACAAGGAAGAGGTGGAGGCGTCCATGGTGGTTCCTGAATGCCCGTGGTTCTACACACACACACATACACATGCACATGCACAATTGAATAAATAAAAAAAAATTAATAAAGTTAGGAGGAGTAAAAAGTTCTGATGTTAATGCATAGTACAGTCACTACAAACAACAATGGTGTACTAGATGTTTTCAAAAAGCTAGAAGAAAGTATCTTGAAAGTTTCACCGTAAAGAAGTGATGCCCGTTTAAGACGACAGTTGCTTGATGCTGAGTTGGGTGGCTTAGTTAGAGACTGCTTGCCTAGCAAGCACAGGACCGTCTTTGATCCCCAGCACTACTAAAAATAAAATAAAACAAAATAACAGAAAAACCAAAAGAAAAGAAAGTATATTTAACATGATTTAAATACCTACAGGTATCAACATATCTCATGTTTCCCTGAGGTATATGTATTTGATAAATACATATTTATTACAAATAAATTGAATTTCTTTTAAAAATTAGACAAATTTTCTTTTTACCATTATAAAATACATTTAAAAATTCACCTAATCAGAAATGGGAAAAATAACCTGCAGTCTATCACCTAAAAACAAAATTCAGTATTTTTTTTTAGTTCTTATTTTAACTGACAACTAAAACTATATATATTTTACTGGGTAAACAATGTCTAAATACATTAATGCCATGGAATGATTAAATCTAACATTACAATTAGCATATACATTATCTCACACAGTGTTTTTACAGTGAAATACTTAACATCCAATTTCTTAGCACTTTTCAAAAATAAGATGGGAACATAGCTCAGAGTCTAGCACGTATAAGGCCTTTGGTTTAATCCTCAGCTCCAAGAAGTTAGCAACTTCAGTCACACAGTATACAGCAGATCTCCAGTGTCAATCTAGTTGAAACTTGAAAGTTTGCATCAAAGCAATGATTAGCATCATTTCACACTTCCTTTCCTCCAGTCCAAAGTCATTATCAATGAGATCCACTTTTTTTTTTTTAAATTCCACATATGATTGAGATCATTCAGCATCTGTTTTTCTGTGACTAACTTAATATAAAACTCTCCAGGTTCATAGATGGATTTTCTTATTTTTATGGCTAAGTATTCCATTATGTGATGACACATAGGTTATTTCAATTTCTTGGTTACTGTCTTCTACATACTGATTTAATTGCCTTTGGATGTATGTATCCAGTATAAGATCTGTAGGTCTATTTTTAATTTTTTTGAGGAATTTCCATACTGTTTTCCAAAATGTCTATAGATTTTGAAACCATTTTGTGTAAACTTATTTTGATGTATTTTCCCTCAATATATATAAAATCATCTTTTCAGTTCAATTAAATACCTTTTACTTAATAACAAAATTTTATGTACTGCATGAAATAATTTCTGATTATAGACCATTGCATAAGTAAGAAAATTACTATAATTTTAATTCTACTTTTGAGCATGTATGTTATTTCTCTTTTTTCCTGTAGTTTGAAATCTCACCACCACTACCATCACCACCAATATTCCCTAAAACCTCTAAAGCCCCAAACTTAAGACCAGAGATATAGCTCAGTTTGTAGAGAGCTTGCCTAGCACACACAAAGGTCTGGATTCAACTCCCAGCCCCACATGAAAGTTCACATTTCTAATTCCTGCCCTCAAGAGGTGGCTGGCTACACAGGGAGCTTGAAGTCACCCTGGACTAGGTAAGACCCTGTCTAGAACAAAGACAAGAACTGAGATCTCACCCCCAAGAAAAGGCAAAATAAATAGTTGAAAATATGGGCAACATTAGTAGGCACACATGAGAAAACAAAACAAGTCTTTATAAAAAGCATTATAAAGACGGCTCCTAGATTTCCTTTTATTGTTTGCAGTACTGTGAGTTGGACCTAGGGCCTTATATATGCTAGGCAAAACTCCCCCACTGAGCTACAGCCCTCTTTGGATGTGAGACAGGGTCCTGGGAACTTGTTGCTTTTTAACTCACTCTGTAACCTGAGCAGGCCTTGACTTGTGATCCTCCTGTGTTAGTTTTATCAGTAGTTGGGATAGATTTGCAAAAACAAAATTAATGGATCAAAGGATACAGAGGAAGGAAAATGTCTTTTGGCTGTGATGCTAACAAGCAAATGCTTAAATCTTAGAAAGTCACAGAAAATTGAAAGATGGCAACTTTTAATAAGTCAAATCTTATTATTATTCCAAATGTTCATTCATACAAGTTATTGTCTAACTGGTTAAGTTCCATAACTTACCTAGATCTACCATCAGAAGGCGAGTGAGGGCTGTGTAGAAGGTTGTTCGGCACCTGAAGTCACTGAGACTGTAATTGTCACTGATACCAAGAAAGGGAAAGTGTTCACTCTGATGAATGCAAAGAACATTGAAAATTACTATGTTGGACCTAAACTGTCTATACAGTTGTAGTCATTAAAGAATTAAACTTACCGTGTGGTTTTTTAGCATGAATTTCACAGCATCTATTTTCACGAGTTTTTTCAAAAGGATATAGGTAATAAATGTTAAGGAATTTGGAAAAATACAATACCTTATTGATATGCAATAAATCACAAAATACACAAGTGAAATAGTAATAATTTCTACTTATGAAGAACAAATATTTCTAAGAGTATTCCTATAGAAGTGTCTTTTCATTCTGTTAAGAACGATAATCCATTATTAACCAGTGCAATTTCCATCTTATACATATTCTAGTTATGGAAAGAGAGAATGAATTTTATAATTAAGACATGAACCTTTTACTATTAAAGCTTTGATAGTGGAAAATTAAAACTGACCCTTTCTACATTTGGGGGTAACTTTACTTAATGCTATTTCATAATAAAATTATTATAAAGACCCATAATAGACTATCAAAAAAGAGAAAGTTATTCAATTTGAAGAAACAATGAACTTGAAAGAGTAAGAATCTAAGATCAGAATCCAGTTAGGAGATAGCTAACTGCATGTCAGTAAGTACTGAGACAGTTTAAAGATTATTTCTCAACTGCTTAAGGGGAATGCATTTTTTCCAGGTTATTTTATCCAGCGTCCACAAGAACAGTGTTAGGTGTTATTTATTACTTCTCGTCTGTGGACATGAATGCAGAATCTCAGAGAACTGACGCTGCTTACCTAAGACTACACACATGTAGGTTGACAATGCTGAGACTTAGGCTGAGACTTGATTGCAAAGCCGTACTCTCTCCTGGGCCATATCACTGTCTGGACCCCTAAATCACCAGTGAGAACAAAGTCAAGACTATTAACATGAATATGGAGTTCACTTCTCTGTACTATATTCACGTGCTCTCTGCCTTAGCAACACGTTGGTCATTCCTATGTACTTACTCATGTGTCGAGGCTGTAACGAGCTCATACAACTTCATTCTTGATGTAAGGGAAACAATGTCTACTTTCTTTCACATAGTTTCTAAGCATAGAGTTTTATAAACTTCCTCTGTCTGGATACCGACAGGCTCACATTTAAACTTTATAGTCAGGCATGGGTGTCATAGCATAGAAAACACTGGGATGTAAATCAGAAAACCCCGACTCCTGGCTGAGTACACTATTCAATCCTCTGGACGAGGCGAAGTAACCAATCAGCCTGCCTGAACCTTACTGCCCCTCTCCAGTAAATGAGAATCACATACATTCCCAAGGTACTTTATAGGGTTGTTTTGAAGATCAGATGATACAAATATCCCAAATATTTTCATCAGGTTAGAAGATATAAAGATGCGAAGAAGTTATAAAATTAGCTGCAAGGTTAATTTTGGTAATTCCCTAAGACAGGTAATATCATTTCTAGTTTTTGGATGAGAAAACTACCTTAACAAAAAAGTAACTCTCAAAGAAACAATATGATTTAGATTCGAGTCAGCCTGTGCCCAAAATGGCCATTACAATGACACATTAAACTTGTTAGACTATAATGTTCTAAGGGCAAGGGTGGCACCATGCATTTTTTCGTATACTCTTCTCAGCATGTACTCTCAACTGTTGTTTTTTTTTTTTTTCCTTCTGGCATGCTGAAGGGCAAGATCAGGGCTGACAGGTAGCAAGTTTTCTCTTGTATCTAAAGATGCAGATTCAACAATTTTTCAAAACCATCAATCTCTGAGCAGATGAACTGCCACTCATATTTCACTCAGTTAAACAAGGGTGGGGATCAATAATCTTAGAAATATCTTAAGTAATTACCAAATGCAAGTCTATTAAAATAGCAAAGTTAAAAGTGACAGGGTACATGGGTAATATGAATGCTGCCATTAGCAGGAATTTTCCTGTCAGTACTGTTGACAAAGAGCAAGTCATGTTTTGACAACAGGATATTTATGGAAGCAATAAAGAGAACATGCACAGGTAGAATCTCATTGGCCTAAGACACACTTTCTACAGAACTATATTTATTCATTTGTGCCAAGGCCAGCTCCTGATGCCTTTTAATTACATTTTAAAGAAAGAAACAATAATAACTTATTTTTTTCCATACAGTTAAAAAAATCCAACAATGAGCTCAACTGATATTTATACTTCTTCACAGAACTTCAATTCAAAGAGCATCTGTAATGTTAGAAGGAAGAGGTAAAAGTATGCATTTTTATTTATGTATTTATTATTATTTGTACTTTTTTCCCCAACCAATTTGATAATGGGCCATCAACACATTTGACTGGCTAATAGCAAACAAAATTCTTAAAAATTTCTACCTGTCTCTGTGTGGCTATAAAAATCTTGAGACAGGTGAAGGGGGTCTTAGAGAGCAAGAATGAAAAATGGACAAAGACAAGAAAAGGTCAAAGAATGAATTTTATCATTCTTGGAAATGTGGTAAGTCTGTATCTTTTGAAGAAGATAACAATGAAATTGAGAACCGATTAGCTTCTTTAAAAATTTTTTTATTATTATTTATTCAATTGTGCATGTATGGTGTGTGCGCGTGTGTGCATATATGTGTGTGTGTGTAGAACCACGGACGAATTCGGGAACCACCATGGACCGCCTCCACCTCCTCCTTGTTTAATCTGCCCCGGGATTCAGGCTCCGCCCTACCAGGACCAGAAGCGCAGGCCACCCCCGCTTCCGCCGGCGTCTATACGTGGGGTCTAGGATCCTAACTCAGGACCTTCTGCCTGCAAGGCAGAGGCTTAACCCCTGAGCCACCTCTCCAGCCCCCCGATTAGCTTCTTAAGTGACAAAAGTATCAGATACTTCAGTAGCTGATCAATAAATACTACAGTATCACTAAGAATGGCTTCAATTCATAATCAGTTTCTACCACATTTCATCAGATCCAAAATGCAATTGAAAACAAGATTATTTTTTATATACTATTAGGAAAGAAAAGGTGACTTTAAATGGAAGCATTAAAATGTTTTAAAATTAAAACAGTGTACTCCATATTCAGTAAGTGTAAGAGGGCTGGTAATGAATACAGAGCTGGGCAGATATCTGAGGGCCATATATGTTCACAGATAGATTTTACAGAAGGCATTAGATGTTGATTACAGAAAAAAATTTCACAGACAGGACTACCATGTATTAGAAATATGCAAGTCAATTTTAAAAGGAAGATTATGCTCATGAACCTTACTCACTAGGTACAACTCAGATGAAGCATCTAAATGATTGTAATAATTTTAATGATGTGAAGTTCTGAAACCACAGAGGAAGGAAAGTCCCAATCTGTATTAATTTATAACCAAATAGGAGCCGAGACTGATACACTAGTTACTTGTCCCGTGGCAAAATACCAGCCCGACAGAAGTAACTTCAGGTTGAAAGGGTTGATTTTTGCTCAGAGCTCCAGCACAGTCCATCATGGTGGGCAGTCACTGTACTGACAGTAGGAAACAGAATAATGAATGTGTGTGCTCAGCTTGCTTTTCCTAGAGTCTGCCCACATCTAATTACCCCCACCTCAATTAAACCATCTAGAAGATTCCTTACTGGCATACCCAGAAGCTAACCTAATCTAGGTAATCCCTTACAGGTATGTCCTGAAGCTTGTTTCCTAAGTGATTCTAGATCCTGTCAACCTGACAATTCTAACCATAACAACTAGCAGATAGTAAACTGAGTTACACTGATGCTTAGACAGATTGATAAGATCACTATGTTCAGGAACATTACAAAACTAAAACATAATGGCAAAGAAACAGAAAAGAATCCTACTTGATTCTTTTCTCAGGTATGTAGACTCAAGGACTATAATGCTTTTGGGATGGATTTAAGAAGTTTTTAGTAAGAACTAAAAATCTGAAAGAGACCTTGCTGAGTCACCATGTGTCAAAGCAGTGGGAATAGTGATTTAGTAAAGATAATGAAGGTGACAAGGGAAAGTAAAATAAAAAAATTTTTTGGCCCAAGTACAAATTATGACTGAGTGGCACTTAAGAAATTAGTTGCAGGGGGCTGGAGAGGTGGCTCAGGGGTTAAGGTTCTGCCTTGCAGGTGGAAGGTCCTGAGTTCGGATCCTAGACCCCACATATAGACGCCGGGTGGTCCTGCGCTTCTGGTCCTGGTAGGGAGGAGCCTGTGAATCCCAGGGCAGAGTATGCCCGTGATTCTACACACACACATACACAAGTGCACACACTGCACAATTGAATAAATAATTAAAAAAAAAGAGAAGTTAGTTGTAGGAACCCAGAAAATCAAGTGCTCCTAAAAAGACTCAAATTCAAATGAATAATGTTACTTTTGATTTGAGAAGCAAGTGGAAATGATTTTGGGCTTTTGAAAAGAGAAATGAGTAGATACAAATAAAACTAGTCAAACATAATTTTGTGAAGTTGGTAGGCTGGGAAGACATCTCATAAGTGCTTACTGTGCAAGGCTCAGCACTGGGCCTGGATCACGTGACCTTGTGTCAAGCTGGACCAGCGTACATGAGAGCCCACTTGTAATCCCTGAATGTGGAAAGCTATGACGTGGCTACTGGGAATGAACTACTAATAAACTAGCCAAACTGGTGAGTTCTGAGTTCAACTGAGAGACCTGCCATCAATGAATAAGGTAAATAGTGATCAATGAAGACAGCCGATGTCAACTTCAGGTCTCCACATGTGCATGCACAAAGGTACAATTATACCCCCACACATGCAAACATACACACAATGAATACCATATACACATAACTATAAAGAAGCTGCTGAAGGTTAGAATAAAGGAATAAACAAGAAGAGTAGAGATGATTTTCATACCTGATTAGTATCAAAATGACAGAAGAGATAAATTATGGCATGGCTTTTCCATTGCCGATAGAGAAAGAAAAAGAAGTAATATTTGGTGAGAAATGTTATAGAAGTAAACCTGAGGAATACATGCCCAAGCCAGTTTTATTGACATTCTCACACACCATCTGGAGGTGGCAGTATTCAGAGAAGGAGAGCGACATATTTCAACGCACTCATGAAAGATTACTGGTCATCAATACTAAAGTTTCCTACAAAACACGCACGCATGTATGCACACACAATTTTACTTCTTTCTTTCACCACCATTTTATTCTAGACCTTTGTTTCATTTCTTTTCCTCTATTCTCTCGTCTTTGACTTCATTCAGAAATCACATCTTTTCCCCACATTTTTTAATGTTGTGTACATGAATATAGTTACTTTATATTTTCAACCCTTAATCCCTAATCTCATTCACTCTTCTTTCCCCCTTAGAACCCTTCATCTCTCTTGCCAGACTCCCTCCTATTTTCAAATCTTTTTGCTTATGTGTTTTATCTCGTCTGTGATAACTTATGTTTGACCTGATTCATGCTCCAGCAAGCATAGGAATCACATCTTAATGCTAGGGAGGTTAGGTACAGAATAAGGATGTCTGGTTTGTATATTATTTTGTAATTTTACTTATTTTTTATTAACTTATTTTGTGTGTGTGTGTGTGTGTGTGTGTGTGTGTGTGTGTGTGTGTGTGTGTGTGGTGTTTGTGTTTCAGAGGGCACTATGGATTCCTGTGGAGGAACAAGGATGACTATGGGACTCATCCTGTATGGCTTCTACCTCCTCCTTGCTTTGCTCTGGGATTTCTCAGGCTCTACCCACCAGGGCTGGAAATGAAGGCTGCCCCCATTTTTGCCCGGCGCTTTTATATGAGACCTGGAATCCGAACTCAGAACCTTCTGCTTGCAAGGCAGAATCTGAACCACTGAGTCAAATCTTCCGCCCCTTGTTTGGTAATTTTTTTTTTAAAAAAGTTTTATACATAATGATTTGTATATAAACTGCATCTAATAAAAGGACTAAGTAGCCACATCACAATGTCAAATGTCTGCTCTACTTTAATGTAGAGATTCCCAGAAAATTAGTATATAATTTATCTGAGTTAGATGTGAAAAAAAGCTATGTTAATAAAACACAACCCTTTGGCAGATATAAAGGTGGATGGAGAGAACTGATGCCCTTGGGACTTCTCTGATCTCTAAACACATCACGGTACCCCACAGCCTACCCTCATGTATGTGTTATGGTACCCCGCGGCCTACCCTCAACACATGTCATGGTACCCTATGGCCTACCCTCACATAGGAATGTAGGATCTAATCTATTGCACTGAAAATAAAAAGATGATCAAGATGATCAAGTAGCACTGATGGGAAAGAGATTTTGGCTGGCAGAAATCAGAACAATGGAGCGAAGCGAACAAGTAAATAATAGATAAAGAGACTTATGTCTATGGAGAGGAGAGTTATCAAATTCTAGAGTACAGGAACTAGGGGATAGTTTCCAAAATCTTCAGTAGTCTGAAGTCAAACAAAAGGAATTAAAACAAAATTTATTTGGGCTGGATAGATGGTTCAGGGGTTGAAGTCTTTGCCTCAAAAGCAAAAGAACCTGAGTTCAGATCCCTACATTCCATGTATAAATGTCAGTCAGATAAGGTTGTGGCCTGCAATTCCAGCTCTTGAAGGTGGAACCTGGAAAAATCCCAGAGCAAACCAGATAATTCCCATGTCACCCATGGGCCTCCACAGGGACATACACTCAGTGACTTCTACACATACATAACCACACATCCACAATGAAAAAAATATTTTTTTGATAGAGAAAGATAGATAATAAGAATATTCTGGAAGTTGGTTTTTTCCTCCCACCATGTGGATTCTAGAAGTGGAACGCTGGTTGACAAGTTTGTATGCAGTCACTTTTGGGCCCTAGGAATTACCTTTTTGTACCACACATAATCAGAGATAACTCTAGGACATGGGAGATACACCCTTACATGGAGCTACAAACTTAAAAAGGTGTGATATTTTATAGTTTATCTGTTGATGGTCTTGAAATTCTTAAATGCATTTTTAACAAGGGACCCCACAGTTTTTATTCTCAGCTAGGCCTACAGAATTTTGTAGGTAGTTTTGTAATGACAATAAAGAAGTCTCTGAAAAATAAGTTTGTGCCCATTCACAAATTATTATAGAACTCTTTTATTGGAGTCTGTTTGCATTTTTTTGTGTGTATGTGTGTGCATGTAGTATGTGTGTGTTTATAGAAGAGGGCATTGTGTGTGACCCTGTGGAAGCCCAAGCATGACTTTGGGAATCATCTTGGATTGCTTTACCTATTTTTTTTTGCTTTGCTCAAAGATTTCTCAGACTCCACTCTCTAGATGTAGAAGTGCAGGCTGCCACCATTTCTGCCTGGCATTTTTTTAACATGGCATCCAGGATCTGCACTCAGGTCTTTCTGCTGCAAGGCAGAGTCTTAACCCCTGAGCATCTCACCAGCTATGGCGGGATCTGTTTCCCAGAGGTAAACTTGTTTTGGGTTTCTCCAAATCTCTGAAGATCACACCATGAAGTGTGGTCGCCAACAGAGGATCTGGTAAACAAGTTTCTTTCTCATTAATTTTTTTAAATATATAACAATAACATTATATATAATAGTAAATTAATTGCAATAGAAATATTGATTTTTCAAAAACAGAAAAAACTTTAATGATCAACAAATAGAATTCTGGATGCAATTCAACACTTGCTCCTTTTTCAACATTTAAAAGAAGTAAATTGGATGTGGTGCTGACCTTTATTCTCTTTCTGCCCTTCCCAGTGGTTTCCTTACTGCTCACTTGAACAATCCTACTCTGGAATTTCAAACGTGAATATTTCGGGGAGAGGGAAAAGATGTGAACCAGGGACTCTGATTGGAGGGCTGGGTGTGGCAAGCCACATGAGCTCTGTGCAGTTCACAAAAAGCTCCTCAGAATGAAAAACTATTGAACTTTTCTTGTGGTAATTTTGAGCATATTAAATATTGCACAAATGTATTTGCTGAATGTATCTGTGTATATCAAACACAGCTTTGCATAGCTTTTCATATATATATATATGTATAGATATGCAATGATGAATCTAATAAGAAAGTACAAAACTCTCAAAAACATCACTGGACTCAAAAATTGTAACAGTCTTACCAATTTATAAGGTTCAAAGTAGGCAATCAATATCTTTGGGGGTAAAAGGTAATAGGCCATATATCTGGTTATAATCTGGGGACTATGTAATGGCAACCTCTAGTTTTTCACATATTACTCAGTTAGCTAGGCTATCTGTAAATCTGCCAAATCAGGTTGACAAAGTTGAATGAAGAAAGCCTGTGGGAAAGTTATCTGACGTTTTGTGTAGGATGGATAAATTTGCTCTACTTTCTAATTACCTAAAGACAAAAGTTCTCAAAGTATGTATGTCCCTAAACCATCATTTCCTGAGACTTGTTAAAAAGTCTGCAGACGCAGAAGCGCTGGGTGTGGGGCCTGACAGCTAGCACCACACTTGCTCCTCACTACTGTTGGAGACCACTGCTGTGAGGGAGCCTTAAGGTTTCAGCAACTCCTAAAAATAAAGATCTTTGGCCATTTAAATGTCCACATTAGTGTCACAAACAAGAACATTAAAGACAACAGTAACAACAATGAAAATCCATTAAAGTTCACGGACTGGTATTAGCTGTGAAACTACTGAATGAGATACATTTAAAGATGATAAAACAGAAACAAAACTAAAAAGGCCAAACACATGTGTATGAAGACATGTTGTATAAATAAATACCGTGCGCTAACGCTATTGTGCCACTGGAGCTCCAATTGTATAAATAAATAAAGAAAATTCCAGAGTAAGAGAACGTGGTTATTTAAAAATTTTAAAATACTGAATAATAACATGAAGATTTCCATTAATAGAGGCCAGTAGGTGATTATTTTTACCTTGTATAATTTTCTATTGGTGAATATCTTTTTAACACAAAAATAAAGCATTATCTTAAAATCATGATTAAAAACCACATTATAATAAATTTGTTGGAAAAAACAAAACATGCACTAGGTAACTAGCAACTGCACTGAAATGGATACACCACTCACATATTCCATTATGTAAATGAATTCAAAGATATTTCATGACTGATCAGCTAGAAGGGACATAATGATTTATAATTCAAATAACTGAGCACTAAAATCAAATTGAGCTAATATATTTCTAAATATGCAAACCTGAAATAATTGTTAAAAAATATAAATCAATGTACCTATGTAGAAATAATTTGTATCTTTTACAACCTTTAAACTTTTATCTAATAAGTTTTCTAGAAATGAGAGCTTTTATTAACTGCAAGAAGTACTCAAAGTGAACAGTTTGTAAAAGAAAAGGTTATAATATTTGGATTAAAGAATATATAATGGAAAAAAGATCTTAAATAGCAGATGCAAATAAATTATGCATTATGCAAATTATATTAAGCACAAATTAATTTTATAATAAATATCAATTCTAAACTAAAAAAATAGGATGAATCTAAACAATAGATATATATTCTAAAATAACCAATGCTTGTTTTTGGATAATAAGTTTTCACAGTAATTCATTGTGAAAAGGCCAGAGTTTGTAATACTACCAAGTACTTATAAACTACTTCATATGTTAGAAATAAAGAGTGTCTCAGCATGCTTATTAGAAAAAAAATACAGGTTGAGTTTTTTTTAATAAAAAAAATACATATCTTAAAAAGCAAAAATGACCACTGGAATTGGGCTGTATATCACTTTCCACTAAAAAGGAAAAACAGCCTGGACAGGTGTAATTTATCATTTTTCTGATTTAATATCAAAGAAATATATTAAAATAATAAAAAGAATCCTGAAATCCTCAAAATTTGTAGTGATAAATAGCCCTCCCTGTCTTTATTGCATTATACCTACTAACAGAAATATTGCATGGTGGATTTTGCCAGACAAGGACGATTATTTTCCAATAAAAAGTTGCATATTAAATTCCAGCACAAAAGTGGGTGTCTAATACTTTGGAAATCTTTTATGGTTTACTGAGGAACACAATTTTAAACTTAACTAATACAAACACATTCCTAGAATGAAACTACATTAAAGGTTTCCATCCAAAGTCAAACATTTTCAGAATTTGTCCTTATATTAAAATATCAGCTAATCTTACAGGTTAACTATACCAATATTTATTTTTCATAAAATCTATATACTGATGAACATTATAGAAAAGACAGTCTATAATTTTTTTCTTTCTCATTAATAATAGCTATACAATAATAGCTATAATCTAATAAAGATGTAATTTTAAAGAATCTGCCAGAGAGAAAAATCTAAACATTTAAAGTAAAGAGGAAACAAAGATGTTTGGTGAGGTCAACAATCAGAGAGGTAGTGGAAAAGTCTAAATATTCCTCCTGTTACTCCTTTGTGTTGCTTGCCTGGTAAAAATCAAGTTCCTACCACATGAAAAATATCAGAGGCCTGTCTGCATTTAGGAATTCAGTTTTTATATTTTTTAGAATCATCTTTAAATTAGTTATATGCTTTCTTATAAAAAAGGGATTTTTGAAAATTATGAATAGCCATGTACCAAAGCATATGTGGTATGCATACTTTATTTTGTTTCCATTTATTAACCTGACTGAATATAAACAAAGCTAACAAGAACACACACCATACACAAATATCCATTTAAAGCCAATTATGATCAAAAGATGTTTTATAGCATATTGTTACTATAATTTTCAAAAGCACGCATTTACAGATAAAACTAAATATATTAAAAACTTTTCATTGTAAAATTTTGAAAATTATGGACAAAGAAAATATGCTGCCACTTACATGTACATGTTAGGTTAATCAGTAAAATAATCAGTAAAAAGGATATCCAACTGAAAGATCATTTAGGAACTGAAGGGTCCTTGAAATTACAGGCTCACATCTTCCCCAATATTTAAGATTTGTAACACTAAATATGAAAAAAAGTTTGAAATTGTGAGTAAGATATTTTCCTGAATAGCATATGTATATATATATATAGGCCTAAATCACAAAAGAAAAAGCAGGTTCAAATTCCAATGGAACATTATTTTTATAGCATATTAAAATTTTGTACAATTAATCTATGATGAACAGTACCCTCCAAATTAAAAATAATTCTGTAAATAAAGCAATCCTGAAGATTAATATTCCTTTACGGTGTTTCACAGAAGAAGCATTAAGTTTGTAATCATGATACACAGAATAAAAACAAGAGTTATCACAAACAGAAGCTGAAGATTACTGCGGAAAGATAAACCATTGCAAGAAGCTCACTCCAATCCTTGTTTATTAGCTCTACCCCTGCAAGCAAGACAGCGCTATCTGACTGTTAAGCATATCAAGTTCACTACATAGAAACATACACATCTAGGCCAAATATGTGAAGTTGCATATCTATGACCAAAATCCAGTTAATTTCACAAATACTGTGAAGCAGATCTGAGGACAATTTTTATGATGGCCTCTGCTGGAACTCATGAATATGCTGTCCTAAAGCGTCATGAGTACAAGCTGAGTTTAGCTCTTCAGCTGGTCTTGGAAATCAGACATTTTCTCCTTAATTATAAATAAAATGTACTGTCTAACTGACCTGAAGGGTACTGTCTGTAAATCTTTCTAAAACCTGACAAATCATATCTTCTGGATTCTGAGTCTGAAATATGTGAAAGTAAGTTTCAATGAAGAACAATGCACATTCTAGGAATTAAAAGTCACAATTCTAAGTGACAAAAAATAGTGTTTTTAAAGTCATCTAAATATGGTAAAAAGACCAGTTAAATTTAAAACAACCGAAACAAAAATAAAAATCAAAACAGAAACTCACATTTTTGTCATGAATGTTTCTAGAACGTGGTTGTCATCTGTTATTCCTAAGACTTCTGACATTCGGGCATATACCTGCACAAAAAATTTAACCTTAACCATTAATACGTATTTCCAAAAGATCATTCAATTTGACAAAATATATGATTTAAAGATCTGTTCCATCCACAGGGAGGTAGGGAGTGAGTAGAGAGAGTTAATGAAGATTAAAAGAAATAAACTATAACCTTAGAATGTATTAACTTTTCCCATGAGAGAGTATTTCTCCTGATTTAACACACACACACACACACACACACACACACACACACACACACACACACACAATTACACACAAATAGACCATCACACCCATTTTTACCCTTACTAGACCTCTCAGTGTGATAGACTCTTCCTTGCTCTCAGATGGGAGGAGGTGTGCAAAAGACTGGAAGGTGAGAACCTAAACATCTAGAGATTTTCCACCTATTCCAGACTTCTGCAAAATTTCAACACAATTCAAGACAATGCAAGGCAAGTACAAAAGTATGAATTAGAAAAAAAAAATCACAAGAACTTAATTTACAGAAATTTTCTTTAAATAGAGCCTAATTAAAATCCCCAAGTACAAAGTAGGTCTTACTTTTAATGACAGAATGGAGATCCCAAGCTGTGGTATTTTCTATCGAAACCATTTGCACCTGAGAATCCACTAAGCTTCTACTTAGGGAGTTGGCTGCTGTTTGGGATACAACATTTCATTCTTAACCCAAGGAATGTTGAGCTTAACATATATCCCACCTAAAATGAAGAAACACTGCCAGCAGACAATGGAATATTCCTTTAGCTGGCAAAGCTGAGAGCAGGTTGACACCTCCACAGTCCTGCGCTGGTGTGGTTCCAGGTTATCCCTGCCAGACACCAGCTGCATAGGACTTCTCTTCTGTGATTTGATTCCCTGTGGCCATATCTTCTCACCTTCTCCTAATCTGTTTACTAAGTACAGCAATTTAGCTTTATTTAAGCACCATTTGATATACTGCCATAGGTCATGATAAGATAAAAACCACAGGGACCATAAGTCACGGAGAACACCACAATCATAAGGGAGAAGAGGAGCTTCTCATAGCTGAAGTACTGCATCTGAATTTTAAAGAACATGCACACCAGAAGCTATGTCAGACTTTCACTCCCCAAAGCATCCACTTTGCCTTGGAGGGTAAAGGGCAGCAAGAAAGGAGCAGAGAAAGGAAGACAGAGCTTCAGATTTGTTGCCTCTTCTGCTGACTGCTGAGCACTAAACTTTCATTTCAATGCTTAGCTATCTGTGCAAGCCTCTGACAGCAGGCCCTCCTCGCTTTGAAGAGTAAATGATCATTGCAGGTCCTAAGATGTTAAGAACAAAGGAGGGGAGGAGAACCCAGGAAATGTAGTTACCACCAATCTTCTGAAATCAGAAATCTGTAATAAGAAAAAGGGCTCAAGCACAGAACGATATGTAGAGAAAGTTTTCCTTAATTTTCTGAGGGGGAAATTTCCTGGCACAGATAAGAAAATCTGATCTCAATATGATATTTGACACAAGTCTTTCACACTTTGGCTCACGAATAACCCATTTTCTACCAGTTCCCTCCATATCCAGCGCCAAGACACCAGGGAATAGCTGAGACTCTTCCAGCAGGTTCAGATTTCTATGTGCTTTTCGTTTTCCCAGCAATAGCCATTTCTCTGAGGCCATACTAGGCTTCCCAGGCAGCTGCATTTTTCTTTCTGTTCCCATTAGCTCTGTCTATTCCTCTATCACGGTTGTCCTTTTCACATCGTAATCTCCCTTGATGCACAGAAAGCTCACTGAAGTGGACACCTTGTCTTATTCTTTGCTTCCCAGTATCTAAGATAACATTCTCCAAGTGACAACTACATGTATGCTTAATATGTAACAGCAAAGGTCATGGATAGACCTATTAAGTCTACATTATAATGTGAATTCAGCAGCAATTGAGTTTTTTCCTATGTGTCACATACTGAAATCTATGGACAAAAGATCAATCGATATAAATTATAAGGGAAAAGGAAAGGTATTAGAAAATTGCTTATTGTGAGATCTTTAAAGTAAGACTAGTTTATAAAATCAGACAAGGGTGGGACCTGCTGTCCTGCTGTCTGTTCCATTCTGTTCAGGGGCACACACTGTGCTCTAACCTCCTGGGATTTCAAAGGCACTCTCATTAACCAAACATGGTAACATAAATGGATGTACTTAAACTAGCTCTTCTCCAACTCAAAGCACCAGTTCTCCCTCTCAAATACACGATCTTCTTTGTTAGAGAATATACCACAAATTCTGTTGACATACATGACATTGTCTCACATGCATGATTCTTAACATATTTACATCTTTGCTTTTTTATTCTTTTCTGTTAATTTCTGGTTAATATTCTTGTTTTGGACTACATGATAAGTACACGGCAATTTTTACATTTTCAAGATTTTATGAGTTTTTATTTCTACAAACTCAGAATTAACCTAAATTTTGTTTTAATTATGTCACATTGAATAATACAAATATAATAACTAAGCTGTATCTTTTAAACCTGGAAGTTTCTATCAGAAATTTCTGGTGTGACCTTGGCATGCAAGAAGTGAGGAAGGTAGGCAGGCAGGCAGGCAGATCTGTTATGTTTTACTGTCAAAACAGTTTCTTAAAGCATCAGATTTGAACCAATAATATGCGAGAAAAAAATAGTCAACACTGACACATGCAGTGCTTTAATCTACCATTATCCTTGTAGCTTGCACCTTCCTTTTATCATCCATTAGCTCTGATTCCCATTATCCCATCTAGAGCTGTGTCAATGATTCTGTCCTTGGGGATTTCTTTCCACCACTAGGATCTGACAGTCAAGCTTCAGTACTAAACAGGATCATTACCTCTTAAATCCACTTATCTGATCTACTGAATAGTAAATTGAAAAGCTCATTAAGAGCAACAATCTGATTTGTTTTCACATGTGACAGGGTCATTTAAAATCAATGTACGATCACAGCATTTCTTTCAAAAGACTGTTTCACATTTTCCAAGGTGGCTTGTCATTCAGGGAACATGCAGCTGATATGAAAATACATTTTAGCATTTATAATTTAATTATATCATAGACAGATAATTTGGGATGGGAGGTACTTTGTTCAGTGAAGAGATTATCTACCTATAGTTAATCATAGGCAAAGTCAATGAAAATTTTCAACAGGAAACAATGTCAATATACTATTCTGTTTTTAACATTCTTGTAATTTTTACCATTTAATTGAAAATAATTTTTTAAAATTAATTTTACCAAAAACGCTTATAATAGTAAGAAGAAACCACATCAACATTCATTTTAAGAAAACACAGGAAAACAAGAAAAAAAGTTTTTTTTTCCAGTTCATAGACTACTAAATTTTTATTTCAGAATCCAGTAAGGTTATTTGATTCTAATGGAGAATATGTAAACATTTAAAAAATGGGTTTCTCTGGAGGGTATATGCTTCTAATCCCTGTGTCAAAGAGGCGAAGTCAGGAAGGCTGCAGGTGTAAGGCTAGCCTGGGCTACACAGTGAGACTTTTAAAACAACAGAACAAGCAACAAAAAGACCAAGTTATTAACTGTTCCTCAGAACAGGTTGGCAATCAACACAGGGATGGTCATGCCTTTTTGTGTTTGACACAACCCAAGATACACTGAAACCAAGTTTTGCCTGCTTCAGCTCTTCTCTCTGCGTTGCCTTTAAATTAACAAGACTTCCTCATTGAGCTCCCTGAGAAGACAGCCGACACTGCCGTCTTCTGTACCATGCTCTACTTAGGTCCACTACTTTATTAATGCTTGTTAAATGAGCAAAGAAAGAATATAGCATTCAAATATACATTTTTGTCAATTCTATTTCATTCACATTTCTCTAAAATAGGGTCTCATTTTAAAAAATCCTATTCACAATGAGTTAACACTCATAAACTTTTGTTGCTTAAAAAAGTCACACATTTCTGGAGAAAGCTCTTCTTATAAATTACAGCATCCACTGTTGTAAGACCATTATTACCTCTTCTCATCTAACACAATATGATCCCCTTACAATTTGAATTGTTTTTCTCTCACCATCTAAGCATGTGCTATTGGCTGGCAGGGCAAATACCTGTTTCAATTGCTTGTGAGCTTAGAACTTGGTTTTGAGTTCAGTAAAGTAAAAGCATAGCCTTGGGTCCCAAAGATATCTGGGTCTGGTGACTAAGAAGTACTTAAAACTTCTCTGGGCAACAACAAATAACAATTCATAACATTGAGTGAGGACTGAATATCCTATCACACAGTTTGGCACTTAGTAGCTAATCTGAAAATGTCACTTTCCTTCATTGGTTTCATAGACTTTTCAGTGTAACAGGTTCTGAAAGGGTTGTACCACCATTCAAGAAAGGGCTTTCACATAAAAAGTAACAGAAAGGTAACAAAATGCTTTCCCAGAGACTTTAACACCATGTAGGTAATCATCAAGACCTACAAAACACTGAAGTTTACATTAATAACTGAAATCATTATGTCTATGTTCAAATAATCAACAAATTCTAGGCACAGGAACCGCCTTTGCTAAGAGGATAAAGTAATTGCTTTGTGAGGTAAAACTTCCAGTTCTTTTCTTTTCCACCTTTCTTGTTTGCTTTCCTTCCCTCCACTTCCTTCCTTCTTCCTTTCTTTTCCTTTCCTTTCTTTTCTGTGGCACTGGGGATTGCACCTAGGGTTTTTATGCATGTTGGGCAAACATCTATCTCCAGACCCACAAACATCTAAATGGTTACTGCTTGAAGCTTGAAAGAGCTTACCCATTGCTACAGTTCTTGAAATACAGGGGATGCTATGAATAAAAGAAATTATCACTATAGATCTAAGAATATGTTTTTCTAAGACTATTTTAATATATTTGTTTTTATCCCTGTTATTTCACTGCAAAGCCTTTTATAAATGGCAGAACATTACAATGCCCATATAATGTTTCAATGATCCAGCATAATAACTTCTGAGCTAAGTTAATGCAAATATTGCTTGCGTGCTTGTAAGTAGCTTCTATTATTCTTTATTTCCCAATCATATGTTTTTTTAAAAAGGAATCAAGTAAAAAAATCAAATAGGAATAAACATAAAAATAGCAACAAGATGAATTTTCATTGTGGATTGGGTAAAGAATAAAAGAACACACTGTGTTAAGGTTCCAAACTGCTTTCCTTCCCAGTCGTGATCCTTGGTATTTGGGATCTGCTGCACGTTCTCTAACATTCTGGTTATAACTTGGAAGAAACTAATTATGTCAATCCTTAAATTTGAAGTAGATTACAGAGCTGGGAAACCCAGAATATTAGCTTCTAAAGGTTGTATGGATATATAATGACAGCCACAGAAATTCAATAACAGCCCTCTATGAAATGTACTCAAAAGCACCACATGAAACAAATTAGAAACAACGATGAATCTCTCATTGTGTGCAAAAAAGAAAACAGGAGAAAACATCGGTTCTGCAGGTTTTCATAAAAGTTCCTGTAATGAATTAAGATTTTGGATAATGAATTTTCAGAAAATTACACGTTAATACTCTTAGGTTTTCCATAAATTTTTAAGATGCTATAACTTCTCAAAGAGCTTTAGTACATTGTGAACAGCAGTGATGTGGCAAGCAACAGCAAAATGTTCTATTTCCAGGTGATATATCATCTTCTCTAGTCAATTTATTCTGAAAAACTCACACAATACAGTAAAACTGATAACACCTCACGCTGAAAATGAATTACAAGGTACATTTTAAATCTACTGAAATGACTTATCAATTAAGATTTTTACTTGTAATTTGAAAAGCAAAACTTGTCATAAGAAAGGATCAATGTAATAAAAGTATTAATATTTCTTAGGAAAAGAATGTACGACTAAGACATGGAATCATTTATGAATAAGAAAACAACTGCTGTTAATTCTTCTTGAGCTACCAGTGTTCTTGTGGTAGATTCAGTACTTATACTATTAATGTGAAAGGTAGCGGGGCGGGGGGCCGGGGGAGGGAGGAGTAAAAGGATGAACTAATACACCAGTTAACTGCTCGGATCTAAATCATTCGGAAATAAGGATACTGGATTCTTTCCTTAATATCTGAAGAAGAACAAATGAGATATCACAATTAACATCATTACATTAAAAAAATGAACTTAAAAATATCATTGCTGTATATTCAAGACTTATAGACAAATTTAGTGAAACCAAATCTTCATTAATCTTGGCAAGTTTTCTGATATCATTTAAAATAAAATTGCCAAAGGTTATGATTAAAATCAGGGAGAAAAATCTTGGCAGAATTTAATTTTAAAATGGTAACTGATGTTCGAAATAGGTGGAAACTGGTGGGCTATCTGCTTGTCCATTCAGTGAAATATAGAATGGTGTTTGACAAAGAAAAGTTGGCATGAAGTATAAGATAAATATTTTTATTTTAGATTTTTTATTTCAGCAAGAACAACTGAATCCACCATCTGTGGTGGCCATCTTGCTAAGGGGACCTGTACTAGTAAATCTCTTAAGAGGCATCCCCAATCTGCTTGAATAACCTATTGTATAAGAAAACTTGGAGCGATCACTTAGGTCTCACATTTCCTTTGCTGCACATCCTGTAGTACAAAGCATGAACTCAGCAGGCTGGGGTGGGGGGCTGCCTGCTGCTTGTGATAATCCCCTCTCCCAGTAGGGGCCTCCACTGATGCATGGCTAAGAACATGCTTCCTCTTTAGCTTGCACCCCAGTGGGGTTTCCATTCCTGAGTTGGGCCCAAATCCAGACTGCTAAAGGAAGGTGGAAAAGTTAAAGAGCTCCAGATGCTGCCAGGGATATTTCTGGATTAGTTTCTGAACAATCATTTACAAGATAAACAAGTACAAGGATAGTATAAAATCATTAAGAAGGTGATTTTGGAGAGATTCTTTCCCTCCCACCCTGTGACCAGACCTAAGGTCTAACTACCACCTGTTCAACAGAACCTGGCCTTTTGCCTCATTTTCCTTCAGGGAGCCACTGAGTGAGGATCTTCATCAGCATGAACCTAATGCCTCCCGACAGGCCTTCTCTAGCCAAGAGGGACCCGGGTGGAGTGCACCAGTTATTGGTCACAGAATACACAGATCACGGAGACTCCTGTGGAGCAACCAGCTGAAAGCCAACCAGAGAAGATGGAGAGTGTACATTTGTCCTGACACAGCTTTGCTCCTGCTGGCTGCCAACTCACTCCATGTGTGAAGCCAAGCTTCTGTTAAACTAGTCTTCAATGGGTAAATACGTTCTTTTCCTAAGCATCTTTTTTAATGATGCAAATAAAGTTACGTGACAAGACTGCTGGAAGAAGGCTTGGTTGGAAGAGGGTTTTTTAGACTTGGGACTGAAGTGGGCATTTCAGGAAATTAAAGATATATTTATAATTCTTTGCAATACAATTATACAGGATGACATATTTTAGAGCAGAAAAGCTGATGCTGCATTAAGTTTGTAGGAAAATGACGACAGAGGTAGAGAACTAGGAAATAAAAGATTTGTCACACCTCTCAAAGGCAACAGTCAGAAACATATTCTGGTACAAGGTTACAAATATCTTAACAATACTTAATAATACTTTTCAGTGTAGCTAAATAAAATTTCTCCTTTCAGGTATGAATAACTAGTTAGAATTATCTACTTAGAAATGTTATAATCCAGAAATCTAAACTGCTTTCACATGTGATCACACTAAATGAGGCCTTTGCAGTTGGCTTCCTAGCTGACTACTGAACATTTGGCTGTGAGTCATGCATGCTGTAGGACTAAAAAGCATACACCAACTGGAGTCAAGGCATTGCATCCCTGCTCTCACCGTTGTGTGCACGTGCCTGTTTTAGTAACGAGAACCTGAGATTGCAGTGAGACAAGCATAAAGGCTGGTGATTCCATCACCATAACCAGTGACTCAACTCACCTTAACTATTTTCCAAGCCTTCTCTGGAACTCTGGATACATCACTCCTCGGACGTACAACCTAAAAAGCACAGAGTTTAGGGACCTGCCACCTGGTGCCAGGGATAAGAGAAAAGCAATAGGCCTTTCCAACTCAGGTAGAGGGAGAATGTGGTTCAGAAGCTTGGTTGCTGCTTTTTAAAGCATTTTTGGGATTCTAGAGCCCATTGGCATGGTAAAATAATTTTCAAACTCTGAATGCAGTTATAAGGATTACAGTATGTTTGTTTCAATGGAATAATTCAAACAACCAATTAATTATTCAAGGGTAGTCCTAACAAAGAACAAACCGAAAATGATCCTGACAGGAGAACTTAAAGAGTACTTCCATACTGTTGTTTTCTATAAGACATTTCCATTACACAAATGTCACAAGTGGGGTTAATCATTTCAGTGTGCCATATTAACTCCTGATGGGCAAAAACATGTTAAATTCATTTCTGTAGTGATTCAGAAGGTAAGTTGATCATAGTGAATCTTGTACCACTTAACCTAAGTTTTATTTATACACACCTATATAATCATTTATAAAAGCATGCCAAATTTTATTTATAGGGGGTATAAGACCATTACTAGGAACCATCTATTTTTAACATCTTGTGTAAGCATGTATTTGTGTGTGTGTTGGCAATATATGTGTATGAATGTGGGCATTTCAGGTGTGCTTTTAGAAGTCAGAGGATAATCTCGGGTACTGGTCCTTGTTATCCACTTGTCTAAGACAGGTTCTTTTGGTTGCTTTTCATTGTGTACTCCAGGCTAGCTTGCCCTCTGGCTTCAGTGGATTCTCCTGTGATTGCCTCTCATCTCCCCTTAGGAGTGCTGGGATCACAGGTTTTTATGTGGGTTCTGGGGATTTGAACTCAAGTACTTGTGCTTGTTCAATTAGTACTTATTATATATATGTATACATATATATAATACATAAATATATAAAAATAATTCTATTTTTCTTCCCACACTCCTCTCTGAAACCATGCTCCATTTCCTACATCCTCAAACTACTTCTGTACCTTTCCCCTAAGAAAGAATTTACTTCTTTATTCCCCAGGGAGAAAAGTCCCCATGACATGACAAGAAGAGTAATAATGACCCAAGGAAAGTAAAATGGTTGTAAATGACAAATCATTCATATTTTTCTACTGTGTCAAGAATACCACTTCTGTTTTTTTCTTTTCTTCCTTTCCCGTGGGACGAAGGAGAAGAAATATGTGCATGTGCCATGGCACACATGTGGAGCTCAGAGCACACATTTCGAGGCTGGTTCTTTTTCCACCACTAGGGTTCCAGGGATTGAACTCTGGAGCCTTCACTTGCTGAGTAAAGTGTGACAGTGTCTCATGTGGCTCAGGAGGGCCTTGAACTTGCTATGTAGCAGAAGATGACCCTCTGATTTTGCCTTTTTTGAAGCAATAGGTTAATTCTGCTTCCTTCTTAAGTTCCCTTTTTTTGAGAAATTACCTGTACCATATGCAACGTATAGTTGTTCAGGAAGCACATTTGTTGATACATACTTAAGGTAATTTCAACCAAGAGGAAACATACTATAATGTGCAGTGTAAATATGTGAGGCTTTGATTGAGAATCTGCTACTCACTAGCCTAGTACAAGTGAGTAGATGATAATCATTCAAAAATAATTTTATTTAATGAATTTAATTCTGTAAGTCTAACTAAATAGTGTTTCACAGTCTCCATTTCTTTACTAATAAGGAAGGAATCTAAAAGGCATTTGTGGGAGTTTCTGAAGCCCAAGACTAGTGGAATTCTGTCAATTACCAAGTGATTTGGAATAAGCTGTTTGCCTTCCAAACCTTCATTCCTAATAATTAAAAAAGGAAGATTCAAACAGGATCTAGCAAATTAACACCTAGAATGCAGTACAGTCCTAATAGTAAATTTTCTCAATTGTAAGCGATGCTATTAGTGGCACATATCAAGATAATATACCTCTCCTTTATACTTTATCTAGCTTAGATACTGAGAAATAGATGTAAGTCCTAAGGTCAGATGTGAAAATATTTATTCCTGATCAAAGAGGAATGGTTACAGAAGAGAAAGGCAACGTAATTTCTAAGTTTACGTAATGATCATTCAATTCAGAACTGCAAATAGGCACAACATGAAATGTACTGGAAAGGGGACAGGAAGAAAACAGACAAGACTGAGGCAGCTGTGATGCATCTAAGGCTTGCCCGCATTGAAGCTGGAAGCCCTCATCTTCCTTCTGTGAGCCACCACAAAGTCCTGCCTCACATTGCTACCATAAAATTTTGACTTGATGGATAATTAGATGACTTATATTCTCATGCCCCATAAATTATCGAAGTGTTCCTAATTAAGATTGACAACTCAATATAAGTACACAAGTATTTTTCCCCAATTAATAGTTCTAGAATACAGGTCATAAAATAAAATTAGAGATTTAAAATCATACTTTGTAAGAACTCCAAGAAATAATCTTCTACAATAATAACAGAAAGGAACTTCGTTTTCCATGTATGATATAATATCACTGATGTCTAATAATACATGCTAGTTTCTGAATCAGTTCTCCTGTTTGAAGATGGATTATGCCATATGTATAAGCTCTAGTAGTTTTCTTATGCCTGCTGGCTAGCTTGGATTACTGGCCCAATCTATAGTTGCAGAAATGGATTTTTTCCTTGGGAAATAACTTATAGGGCGACGAAACTCATGATGCTGATTTTATTAGTCATCATACCCTGGACCTCATCATGCCCAAACTCATTGCCAGGCAAGATGATACCGTGGAAAGCAAATTGGGTTGCTTAGAATGGGATGACTGTCTGAAATTCTGGTTGTATAAAAATGAAGATAATCATATCTACTAAGCAGAAGACTGCTGAAAAAACTACAAGACAAAAAAAGTAATGAGTAATTCAGTGGAGTGTGTAAACAATAAGTAGAAGTCCAAAACAGGTTGAATGAATGCTTAAGATAAAACTGAACTCTCAAATGTTTCCTAGGTATTTCTCATTCTATATTACTTGAAAATACAGAATCTGAAACTCAAATCATAGTGGTGTTACACAATGTCTTGAACTTTAAGAAGACTGAAAAAATACATGCTGGACTGTGGAACCGTGTACTAGGTGTGACATATCAGCTTCTTTCAATGCAAATGGTCAGATGAAAAGGACACTTGTGAAGTGGTACCAAAGCATGAAAATATCTCTCATTTGTTTGCAAGACAGGCCAAATGGAACATGGAAGGAGTCCTCAAAAAACCTAGAGATACGAGGAAAGGACATAAGTAGCCAAAGAATAAAAAATTTGGCCATAGGAGGGAGTTATAAGGAAACTTAAGAACTACAATTCTAGGAAAATGTAAAGCCACTAGTATACTAAAATTATTTGTCACATTTCAGCATTTTCTCCCATTTTGTAATTTCTTCATTAAAAGTTTCCAGTTAAACTTGAGAAATTTTTCATGGAAATTCATTTCTAATTTTGTAATGGGAACCAATCAGAAAATACAATCCATTGGAAAAACTTGTTTCAAGGCCAATTTGTTTCATATCTGTTCAGTACAACAAGGAATACTGGCACTTGGGAGCCACACATGCCCAGGAGAAAACAAAATCCCAGTAATTCTGCCAAATGTGTTTTTATATTTAGAGACTTCTTCAACAGAAGCATGCAAGATAAAAATTAGGGAAACACTGAACTTAACTAATTTAAAATGCTGAAAAATATTTTGCATTTATGTTGTGTAATCAAGTGCTTTTCCCACATTTGTCCCAAGGCAGCAGACGAAGCTCTGTATTCACCACTGCTAATACTTGCAATTGGAACATGCTCTTTGGCAAGGCAGAAATAAGATAATTGTTCAACATAGGCTGGCTTTTCAGAAATACTGGAAGCACTGACTGTAATTATAGACATCTGTCACTGCTAGCCACTCAGTACTAACGCTGACATCAATATACAACCATAGCACTAAACTGCCTCCAGGCACAGCAATGGAGACCAGATACGCTGGGCAGGCAATCATCTGCCTCATCCAAACTATCTGTCAAAGGTTCCCAACCACAAATAGCTCTTACATTTTGTATCCTTAGGATAATATGCTGATTTATTTTAGATTCTCTAATATTTACAGTCTAGGCTATCTACTAAAATAAAGAAACAAAACTTATGGCTAATGGAGGCAGTTACTGTTCACAGCCATCACAAAAGGTCATAGCTCAACCCTCAAATGTTAAAAATTGATGGCAGCTTTAACCATGTGCTATCATACAGATGTTTCCTTTTGTAGAGGCAATTATCTTCAACAGCAATTCAAAATGGTAAATATAATCTTTTATCAGCAACTATGTTGTCGCAGTGAGCTAAAAGAAATGCTCATATTTCAGAGCACTTTTTGAGACATAAAGTTTCTATATTAAGAACAAAAAAAATCCAGATTGCTGGTTACACTATTTTGGCACTATATTTTTTACATATAAAAATGATGTGGTACCTAAAAACTGGTAAATAATACTGAGGGATAAAATACTTATTTAATGAGTCAACTGACACATAATCTTACTGAGTGTAAAACTCACTGAAATATACATATGCATGTATATTCATAAATTTGAAAGCCCAAAGATACGCTATAGCTTTAATATCACTTTTATTTTTTTTCTCTTAAGCAGCTTTAGAAGCGAACTGAAGAATATTAGACAAATAGACTAATTACGATTAAAGCCTCTTGCAATTACCATAATGTGTTACTGAAAACTCAGATATTTCTTGGTCTGATCACAACAGCCTATGCTGAAGAAAAACTATTAATTACTGACAGACAGTTAGCTTACAAGTGAGCTGCATTTTAAAAACCTCCTTTAAAATACAATTGCTAAATGCCTTACAGTGCTGTAATGTGAGACAGGTTCAAATCTTATTACTTCACTGAAATTAAAACCTAAGTTTTAATACTGTTCAAGTCGAACAATGATTCCACACTTTATTGCTTTTGAAATCCCTTGATGAT
Organism: Typhlomys cinereus; assembly: GCA_023101885.1. NCBI lineage: Eukaryota > Metazoa > Chordata > Mammalia > Rodentia > Platacanthomyidae > Typhlomys > Typhlomys cinereus. Next base: position 2,517,257 of record JALPQD010000317.1, on the reverse strand, counting down.
CATAGGAAAAAATGCCCCGGAGAAAAAGAGACTGTTTTCGATAAACAGAAAATACAGTTTGCACTCTTAGCCTCTTTGTCATCACAAAAAAAGGATTTAATGCCAATTCTTTAAAAAAAGACTTTTCTCCACAAAATGTGCACCTTGTGTGCCATTTGTAAAATCAGCTCACTTTCTTTTATTTATTACTGCAGTGCGGCAAGGCAATAAAGAAGCTACCGATAGCTAATAAATTACATGCCTTTTAAAACAATTCTCTTGCTACAAAAACATGTAACTACAAAGGTTTACATTTACATGGTACATCATATGAAATGTCTGTATTTGTGTCCTATTAACCATTTTGGCAAATTGTATACTCTTACCAAATAGCTGACAAGAAAACTAAAGTGATCTACAGATGTTTACAATGTAAAACAAAAGCTGTTCAGGAAATCTATCCTTATGCCATTTCACTTTGGAAAAAAAACCTTCCAAAATTCATTTAAAAAATATATTTAAAAACATTATTTTATGCACCAAAAGGTATTCAAGGATTGTAAAGATTTCTAAACAAGATTAATTTAAATTTTTACTCAATTACTAAGAATTAAAAAGGTATTTTTCTTTCTACTTTATGTTTCCAGCATCATGCAGTCTCTTAAAAAAAAAATCATAGCTGCTAGTAATTACTTAAAACAAATAAAAAAAGCAAGATCACTGACTGTAAGGCAAAGACCCTGATTCTATTTCTTAACAAATACTGTAGTTTTAGAAAGACAGAGAGACTTGGCTGTTTAGCAAGCACTCATATCAAATGTTTTGCTCAAGCACTCATATCAAATGTTTTGCTCAATTACAAAATTTTTCTTTTTTTTTTTTTTAATTTTTAAAAATTATTATTTATTCAATTGTGCATGTGTAAGTGTGTATGTGTGTGTGTGTGTGTGTGTGTGTGTGTGTGTGTGTAGAACCACGGACGAATTCGGGAACCACCATGGACGCCTCTACCTCCTTCTGCCCCGGGATTCACAGGCTCCGCCCTACCAGGACTAGAAGCGCAGGCCACCCCCGCTTCCGCCTGGCGTCTATACGTGGGATCTGGGATCCGAACTCAGGACCTTCCGCCTGCAAGGCAGAGGCTTAACCCCTGAGCCACCTCTCCAGCCCCCAAATTTTTCTTTTTCAAAAACAAATTATCTTTACATATACACAAGAACTACTATTAAAACTTTACTTTGCGAAAGTAAATTTTTCACTTTCTCTCTCTGGTGTATCTGTGTACAGATGAGTTCTGAATACCTACATTTGGATTCCAAGATTAAATTGTTAAATTAATCAAGAGTGTTTACTTAATGCTTTCATCCTCTAATCTCATGGTAAGAATATATTTATGAGGTAATGCTTTTTATTATTAATTTCCTCCATTTCCTGTAATAGTCATAATAGCTGTGGTTTTTTGTTTCGAACTTACAAAATTTCAACTTTGTTTAATTATGTATGATAAATATTACTTCAACTTTCAAAGCACAATTTTTTATTTTATATTTTTAAGGTGAGAATGGACTATATAAATTTATATTCTGTAGCAATCTTCACTCTGATTTTCTTCTATCGCTTCTGAAATTAGTGATTATTACAATTAATAATTTTGAATTTGAGGGTGATATGTTTGAAGAGTTCAATGGCATTTATTTCGCTATGTAACCAGAGAGGAATCACTACTATCTTTAACAATAATATTATATAAATACATAATTCTACATATATTTCACAAACATATGGAATTTCATATCTATACAATGGAGTTGCATGTAGTATATTTGATTTTGCCTTTTTTAAAAAAAAATTTTTATTTATTCAATTGTGCATGTGTGCGCGTTTGTGTATATGTGTGTGCACATGTGTGTAGAACCATGGACGAATTCAGGAACCACCATGGACGCCTCCACCTCCTCCTTGTTTACTCCGCCCCGGGATTCACAGGCTCCGCCCTACCAGGACCAGAAATGCAGGCCGCTCCCGCTTCCGCCTGGCTTCTACACGTGGGGTCTAGGATCCGAACTCAGGACCTTCTGCCTGCAAGGCAGAGGCTTAACCTCTGAGCCATCTTTCCAGCCCGAGAACATTAATATTTAAAGTCAACTATTTTATGGAGAATAATTATGATTTCAATGAACGTGAGTTTTGCTGTCAAAAAGAGGTAAAAGCGGGGCTTGAGAGGTGGCTCAGGGGTTAAGCCTCTGCCTTGCAGGCAGAAGGTCCTGAGTTCGGATCCTAGACCCACCTGGCAGAAGCGGGGCGGCCTGTGTTTCCGGTCCTGATAGGGCGGAGCCTGTGAATCCCGGGGCGAAGTAAACAAGGAGGAGGTGAAAGCGTCTATGGTGGCTCCCGAATTCGCCCGTGGTTCTATACACACACACACACACACACACACACGTACATACACGCGCGCACACACATACACGCACAATTGAATAATATTAATGTTCTCAATTAGTGACAAAGAAATAACAAAATGCTTATTTTTTTCTATAGTGCTCATCTCTTTCTCATATCTCATTCATAAAGTGATTCATTGTATTCACTTTCTCCAACGACCTATTTGGCATATTCAATTGGAAAAAAATCAAAGTCATTAGGATATCTCTTTTTGAAATTTTATTATTAGTGTGTGTGTTATTGTATGCATGTGACACAACATGCATGCAGAGGTCAAAGTGCAAATTTTTTTTAAAGAGTTGGTTCTGTCCTTCCATTTAGAGTTCTAGGAATTGAAGTCAGGTCATCTGGCTTGTGAGGCAAGCAGCTTCATACTCTAAGCCATGCTGCTAGCTTTGTTAGGAGATTTCTCAATATTACATAGCAGTATAGCTTTTTCTTTAAATTCCTATTCAAACATTTCACACTACTGTTTCCTTGCTATTAGGGGAAAATATATATTCACACTAACCTGTGTCCTCGTATAGTAAACCCAAAACTTTCAAATACATCGTGAAAAATAACCTTGAATTATATTTAGCACCTAATAGAATGGAAGAACAGCATGTGTTTTGGTGCAATTGAGGCAGGAAGGGAAGAGTCATTTGTCCTACTAGTAATCTTCTTAGATGGAATATTCAGTGGCTTTCAACCTTCTTAATTTGGTAGATGATATAAACCGAACTAACATTAAGATTTGCAATCTTTAATGGGAAAGTGAAAAATGTGAAGCTGAATTCTTTTTGTCTCATTTACTCCAAGTGTAATTTTCAGCCCTTTTTTTTTTTTTTTATTTGCTTATGCTTTACAGAAAAGTGAATGATACTAAAACAAACTGTTAACATGCTTAGGGATTCTACCCCCAGCTTCTCCAAGGTTTTTTTTTTTTTTTTTTAAACACATTTCCACTGTTGGGCATATCACTTATGGAACCCATCATATTGACCCACCTGTTGGTTTGTGTTCTCTACGAGTCTCTACGAGTTAAGACAATCTACCCCAGTCAATACTATGCCCATTTTTTAGCACACTGTAGGCAATCGATGAGGATATAGCCTTAAATCACAGTTATGATCCTTCTCTAATTTGCAATTTTTAAAAACTGAACATTGCTGGTCTACTCTACTGACTTCTACTTGGACAATGCTCTAATAAGCAACATCCATTTCCAAAAAGATGAATAAATCGGACAATGCTCTAATAAGCAACATCCATTTCCAAAAAGATGAATAAATCAGAATAAGATTTCTCTCAGAATAAAATTTCTCTCTTTGCATTACTAGGAAATGTGACCATCTCACCTCACTTGATTCACACTCAATCAAGCATTTAGCGCCATCGAAGCACTGATACACAAGATATATATCGAGATTACTCCAGTCTTCCAGAAAGTGAAACTTTGCTTAGAAAACAGAGCATAAAATGCTAAAAAACAAGAACAGGAGTGATAGTTTACTATTTAATGGACTTAGACAAAGCAAAGGTCAAATCTCATATATGCTGTTTCCTACCATGTATTCTTAGCTTAAGTACTTTACTAAAGAACTGGAGTTGATAATACCTTGGAAGATATAATGGATGTAAAAGGTTTATTATCATAGTGTTTGGCATGTGATGAACTATAAATGAGTGCTAGTACTATCATTATTATTTAACCAAGCTTCAACAGATATGACCTAGCGACTAAGAGCTTTAAGTGTGGATGCTTGATGGGGATTGTGCATGGAGAGAAGGAAGCTGAGATCAATGGGATCTAAGCTGAAGATGGCAAGAGTTGGAACAGCAAAGGGGAGCTGTGGGAATTAAAATGGACAGTAGGTGGAGCTAGATTATGGAGGATCTTACTAGTAAAAGCACATTAGTTCGATTTGACAGACTATAAGGAATTTTCTAAGTGGGAGGAAAAATGAGGTCAAAGTGTATTTAAGATTTATCTATTCACATTTTACATAATATATCAGAAAAAGAGAAGTCAAGCGCCATCATTTTGGGGCCTTTTGTTGTCTGATATTATGCATTTTTTTCTTGATATTCTGGGTTCCACAGATATTTTATGCTTTAAAAAAATGCTTCTAAGATCATTTTTAGTTTGAGGTTTTTATTTTCCACCTTCTTTAATGAGAGTGTCCTCCACCTTCATAATCCCATCCTTGAGGGAGCTCATCTACTCAAAAGTTCAATTAAATAGGTACCAAAATATGTCTAAATCCACAGTTTTGAAAGTAGTAAATGAGGAAAAGGAATGCGTAACTCCTGAATATAGTCCTGAAGAGCATTTAGCGCTGGGAAATGCCATAATGGCAAAATTGTAACCATTTTTGGCTCTCTCCTGGAGCCAGAAGCTCCTCTAAGAAAAGCTAGTAATTTGAAGCAGCAATGACACATACTGTCTACGGAACCATGAAAGAACACAACATACTGGCTCAATGGCTCACCTAGTCATCACCATTTTATGTCAAGGCGTCAATGAGCTAGCTACCCTCTGCCAATGATAATCAATTTCAAAATGTTAAGAGAAATAGCCCAGAGATTCTATTTTTTTCTAAAGTAGGTGGGGAATTTTTAATACATGGGCTTATTAAACTCACTTGTCTTCAGTTTAAGCCACTGTTTAAAAAAAAAACAAAACAAAACCTCCCTAAGTTTTATTGTTCACCAGAGGAAGGAGCCTCTTGAATTTAAATATTCCAGAAAAAATTCACATTTTACCAATATCCTGGCACAAACAAATAACAATAAAACATCCAATCTTCCTTCTTAAGTATTTAGGTTTCTAGGCTAAAGACACCTATGGAGATCATAATGTTCTTTTCTATAGTTATATGTGAGTTTTGCTCTTAATAAATGAAAGCATCAGGCTGGTAAGCAAAAGGACCTGAGTTCAGACACTCAGATCCCATGTAAAAATGTTGGGTAGATATTGCACAGGTAATTCTAACCCTGGAAGGTGGAACTGGGAAACTCCAGAGCAAAGCGGTAAGGAGGTAGAACAATTCAGGATGATTCCATATTGCCCTTGGGATCTCCATAGGCACATATACTCGAGTGCCCTCTTGGTGTGTGTGGTGTGGGTGTATATGGGTGTGTGAAGAAGATACCTGTGTGCTTATGGAGGCCCAACAGTGACTTGGGGTATTATCCTAGATTGTTCTACCACCTTTTTGCTTTGCTTTTCTCAAGATCCGCCTTTCAGGACCAGAAGGCAGGCTGCTGCTGTTTCCACCTAACATTTTTATGTGGGATCTGGGATCCAAACAGATTTTTGGCTTGGAAGGCTTAATCCCTGAGCATTCCTGCAGTCCCTCACATGTCCTCCTGTACACTATACATACACACATGCAAAAAAAAAAAAGAGAGAGAGAGAAAGCATTAACATTATTAACACTGCTTGAAAGTAGTTTGAACTGAAGCTCTCCCAACTACAGTTGTGGGTGGGTTGGTTGCACAGGTCATATTTCTGGCCAGGGAAAAAGGTCTAAAGAATGTAACTAACATAGCTATTTGATTCTAACTATGGTTTTGAAGAGACATTATATGCCCAAATAATGTCAGACTTAGACATATTTAAGAAAATAAAGGTCAGCTTATGCAGACTGCTGCGGGAGGCAAATCCATCAGTGGTCTTACCTAGTTATGAATTCTGGGAGCTACAATAACAACCACCCTGGCAAGAGGAGCTCATTGGTGCAACAGTAGCATGAATGTAGCATGGCGGGATAACTAATTATGATTAAAGGCCCATTTTTCAGTGAGAAACACATCCAAGAACCTGTGGATGAAGAGACCACAGGCCCCAGAGTGGGAACAAACTACTATTGTTTTGCTGTATGGACAAGATATCAATTGACACCCAAACACAGGTTACAGACGTTGGACCAAGAAGCTTCCTTTTGCAAGAGCAAAGAGAACCACTACTGACAGTACTTGACAATACATGACCGGGGACTGTTGGGCCTAAACAAGACATCTAAATCACACTCTAACCCAAGGCTAGGGTTGGGGGTTGTAAGAATGCGAAAGCCAGAGGGTGGGATGGGATTTTGCCAGGCAACATCCTCTGAACATGCCGGAGTTGTGCCCTGGACAGGCTACAGCTGCACCCGGGGTGTAACTGTCGCATCTACTGTACTGGAGCGGAACACAATGTAGCAAAGGAACATCTCATGATGATAAGATCTCATGAGGCTTCGCACCTCCCTGAGAATCTGTTAGGGTGAATGCTGGCTCTGGGAAGGTACTACTTTTCTTCGTGGAATATTCATTAATATCTCATCCACATCCCCAGTGCATGTACAGCCATATGCCAATAAAGGCAACTCAGATGAAACTTTGTGGACTTTAAGTGCAAAAGGACGTGAAAGTAAGAGGGAGATCTATTAAGAAAGTTTTTAATGGAAGGAGGGGAGAAGAAATTGGATAATATGGGGGTGAAAATGACATAAATTCATACAAAAGTATCAAAGAATAAAAATGTATTAATAGAAAAGACAAGATAGAGATGAGTGAGTTGATAGTGTGCTGTGCATGTACAAAGACCTGAGTGAGTTCGCTAGTACCATATTAAAAACCTGGGAGCAGCAGTGTATGGATGCAACTCTAGTTCTGGGGCTGAAGGCAGGAGGACTTCTGGGACTCACTGGCCAGACAGCTCTGCAAAATCCATGAGCTCTAACTTTGGTGAGATACTGTCTCAAAAAAAATGAGGAAGATGATATTGACCTGTGTGGTCTCCATTCTCACCAGCACATATGAACACAGCAGCAGCACTGGTCACACTTTGATAAATAGTGTACAAAAACCAGAGAAGCCGGAGTTCAAATTGATAGTCTCAAGTGGGACTCACAGCAATTTTCTGAACCTTTTTGAAAATCATTTTTATCATCTATAAGATAAAGGCCATAATATTGACCTAGAAAGGCTGTAGAGAACATTCTATCAGCATGGACAAAATTAGTAAACTATGTGTTACACAATAGGCACTTTATAAATATTCATTTCTAAAAACTGAGAATAAAGATGGCATATCCAGAAAATAGTCAAGTTTATAAAGAATTAGGATCTTTTACAAATTGTGTAATGCTTTTCTTTATATTACATTTTTAATGAGAATGGACATGCAAACCATAATTACTATGCATCTGTTTTTAATGTATTGCACTAGAATCAACTATCTACTTAAACAATTTAAATTTTAATGTTTGAGAATAAGCAATTAGGAAGGGTGAAGAACATTTTAATTGTATAACATACAGCACACTGTACCTAAAATAAAAACTAAGTATCCTTTCAAGGATGACTTTTTTCTAAACATTTTACTTATTTATGAGAGGGGAGAAGAATGTGCATGTGCAAGTGTGTGCAGACAAGCATGTGCCCCAACACATGCGTGGAGGTCAAAGGACTTTTTTTCCTAGCATTCTATTTCATTTATTGCTCATCTCATTTCATACATTTTCAAGCAGTAAGCAGAGTCCAGTCTGCTAGCTCTCCACAATGTTTATTCACTTGTTAAGAATTCAGTGAATGCTGACCATTACTGGCAATTTCCAGTTCATACTAGTTCTGAAACTACTTTTGTCTGAAATAAAACAGTCCTCCTTCTCTCTCTCTCTCTCTGAGTGAGTGAGTGTGTGTGTGTGTGTGTGTGTGCATCAGAGGGCACTATGTGTGCCTCTGGAAGCACAGCCCTACCTCCTTTGCTTTGGCCAGGTTCTACTTTTTAGGGTTAGAAGAGCAGGCTACTGCATTTCTGCCTGTCTTTTCGCAGGGGATGTGGAATCTGAACTGAGGTTCTTCTGCTTATAAGGTAGAGGCTTGAATCCCGAGCCATTTCTCCAGCCCCTGCAAAGAAAAACTTTTGAAGGCTGATTTTCTCCTTCCATGCTGTGGGCTCCAGGGATGGAGCTCAGGTTACGAGGTTTGTGCACCTTTATCCATCTCCTAAAAGCAGGAGGACTTTAAAAAGTGGAATGGATTCTTAGCTTACTGTGAACAATTCACAACCAATTTTAAATCTTTTTTTGAATTCCAAAATGTAATAAAGTAGGTAGAGAAAAATATTAAAACATGTGTTATACTATGTAAATACAAAAAGCGGGGACTTAACAAAGTGAAGCATTTGCAACTCTGCCAATACCACCGGTTCCAGCTTCAATATAGGGCTTTGCTGGCTTCTGCACTGATTTCGCTAGCTCCCATGTGGACACTGGACAGAGGTAGACAGTGCAAACCAAAAGCTTCCTGAAGAGATTGCTGTAAATTTAAATGGGATTTCCTTCTCACTATTTTAATTAGAAGGGGAAAATTTTTTCTTTATATGTGAAATAACTATTTTAAAAAGAGCATGTTATGAGAATATAAAAGCCAAGCTCAAGGAAGATACTGATGATGCAAAACAACTAAAAGTTTAAACTGTCTGCAGACAAATTTTACATTACTGACATGTAATGCAATAAATGATTATAAATTAGCTTCTAAAGGATAAAACAATCAGTGTTTCTTTCCTACATGCAAAACAACTTCATCTATGGAACTATGGGAAAGTTACCATCCATGATGCTGGGGATTCAAGACTTTCCAGTGTGACATAAGCACATGTTCATGTGAATAATGCCAGTAAAGTCACTGGTTTACAAAGTCAGACTGTGCTGTATCCTTACTTTGGCCTGTTGTTATAATTCTATCTGGAGTGACTCTTGTGTGGTGTCTCTCCCTCCCCATGAAAAACTATACAATGCCAACAGTGTCTTCTGGACATAAGACCACAATGCCCATGACTCACTGAAGCTGTGTTTCCCTGTACATGACTCACATAGATTGGCCTATCATTACATCATAGTTAAGGGAAGAGCCCACGAGGCCCCACTCCTCTCTGAGTGAATAAACACTAATGGTTAATTCTGGTGTTGCCATATATACCAACTATGCTGTAGCAAATGCCTAGCACACGCTAATGTTAACTCGGTGTGACAGAGGGACGGACAGCACACACACACACGTCTCTGTGAGATAGAGGGAAATTTGTTGGGAAGAAGATTCTAAGTGGGATGAGGGAAGATAAGGTAAGATCACATGGCAGAAAATGATAATAAATCATCCACACATATATAAAACTTGAAAGAATAAAAAATAAAACATTGTTCTGAGGTTTGGATTTCCTTATTGGTGTGATATGAGATTTTTTTGGGGGGGTGATATCCCACAAAAGTGTATATATTATGAATGGGTACTTTAACAGACATATGTGAGAAATGATCCTATTGTAAAAAACATAGGTTATTTCCAAAAGAAGGTCAAGAATGCTGAGAAGGAATTTTTGCAAATGTCAGTTTACCAAATTTTCCCTCTTCAGGAAAAGTTAAACACCACCACCAAAGGTGTATTCTGGAAATAAGGACACAATGCCCATAACTCACTGTGGCTGTACTGACCTGTAGATGTGATCTATATAGCTCTCATTAGCCAGGCAAGTTATAGTGACTATGTAACTAGTAAGATCAGCATGTAAAGCTAGTTGGGGAACCATGGTCAGTGTTACTCTACTAGCCATCAGTCCCTCTCAGCTGGCCCCTTTAGTTCTACCATCTCACTTACGTATAGGGAGGGATAACAAGTCAGCACTATTTACCTCTACTCTTTACATTAAACACTAAATATCTTTAAAAAAATTTTATTCTTTGGCAGTTTCATAATACAATGAATGAATTTATGTCATTTTCAACTGTATTATCCAACCTCATCCCTCCCCATTTTAAACCTCTTACCTCATTTAGTTGAGCAGGTAGACATACCATTTTACAATTAAAGAAAATGAGGCTCAGAAAAAATTGTTATGGCTATTAAAATGACTTTGAGTTTGAAATTGAACACAAGTTGGTATGATTTTAAAGAGCACACCCTTAACCAAAGAGACAGACACACACAATCATAAAATACTCTAAAGATACTTATGTAGGTACATCAATACTAGATAGAATTAAATTCTTACAAGGGCCATCAGAATCAGATATAATCTCATATTCATTTTACTTAATTTCTGTCATGGATTGAAATGTGTCCTCCACAGTCTCATGTGTTTGGCAAGGTCATGGCACCTTGAGAGGTGGAGCCTTGCTGGAGAAAGGCAGTCACAAGGGGTGGGCCTTGAGATGGATGAGTCCCACCCTATCTCCAGAAGTCTGCCTTTGCAGCAAGCAGTCTGCAGCTCTCAGCTTCCAAGATGTCTGCAGTGACTTAGCCTCCTCCAGCTTTGGCTAGCCAGCCATGCCACCTCTGCTTTGAGAGACTGTACCTTCCCTCTGGAATCGTAAGCTGAATAAACCTCCTTTTTCCCTAAAGTTGATTGACTTTGAGTGCTCTCTCACAGCAATAGTTAAGAGTAACCGTTACAGAAATTGGTACCGGGTAGTGGGGTATTGCTGTGAGATTAAGAACAGCTGGTACCACAACATGAAGTTGTTTGTGAAGCTGAGAAAAGTTGGTACCCAGAAGCATGGCCAATACTGTGATGTGGCTATGTGCCTTTGGAACTGTTTGTTGGGAGAAATACAGAGAATTTTGGGACTTTGTGCTGGAAAAGTCTTTGCATCCTGGCGGTTGGGCCAAAGGGACCTTTCTTGTGAGACCTCAGAGGAGAGCAATGCTGTGAGAGACGCAGACAGTGGAAGCCCAGCTTGTGATGGTCCAGAGGGGAACAGAGACTGTGTTTGCAACTGGACGAGTGACACATGGAGCCATGTGTTGGCCGAGAGTTTAGTGAAGTTTTGCCCTCGTCCTGAAAGTTTGCCTGAAATTAAGCTGGAGTGCTTGGCAGAGGAAATTTCAAAGCAATGTAGTCTTCACAATGTGATAGCGCTACTTTTTAGTTGTCTTCAGAGTTATGAAAAAGAGCAAAGAATCAGGCAGGAAGAAGCAAAAACTACGATCGAATGATGAAAAATACAATGGCAAACTTAAAGAGTTGAACTAGGAAGAAGCAGAGAACCAAATGGCTGTTGAAGAGATTAGCTTCACTTGTAAATCAAAGCCTGCTCTTAATTTGAATAAAAGGAGAGGCCCTAGCTTGAGGGCAAGATCCTCAGGGAAGGCTCCCACTCATAAGAATGCAAATCCTTTCAGAAGACTGGAGCTAAAGGGTGGAGTTCCAAAGCAAGAGTTGGCTTCTCTTACCTAGCAACTGCCCGGGAATGAAAGACATGGCCAGCATAGAGAAGCAGAATCAGTTGTGATTCAAGGGGGCCAGTCTTGGCAAAGTCGTCCACATGGTTCTGGTTTCAGAGGCATCAGTGATACAAGAGGGAGGAGATAATGGAGTCCTCCTCCAAGATTTCAAAAATTGGCAGAATCCAGGCATCATGTGGCAAGAAGCCTGCAGTTTAGAGGCCGAAGAAGGGCAGTTTGTGCTGTGGAGTTAAAGCCTGGTTTGCCATTGAGAAGTAAAGATGTTATCCCACACAACGTGGGACACCTGCCAAGGAGAGTTGTATACCTTGGGAAGAGTCAGCTCAAGAGACCAACGAATTCTATGGGCAGCTGCATTGGAGGGGTGGAACCAAAGCCCTTTGGAACTGAGATGATTTCAACAACAGGCTCACCTATTGGACTTGGAACTACAAGATTTGGAGTTTGTCCTGCTGGTTTTCGGTCTTGTTATAGACCGATCTTTCCTGGATATGCCCCCATTCCTTCCTTTTGGAATGGGAATGTTTATTCTGTGCCATTGTATGTTAGAAGTATGTAACTTGTATTTTGATTTTACAAGAGGCTTTGGACTTTGGACTTTTGGACTGTTTTGAGACTACTGATGTAGTCTATGAAGACTTTTAAAGTTGGACTGAGTACAGTTTACATAATAAGATGCCAATGAGCCTGTGGGGGCCAGGAGTGGAATGTCATGGTTTGAAATGTGTCCCCCACAGTCTCATGTGTTTGGCAAGGTCATGGCACCTTGAGAGGTGGAGCCTTGCTGGAGGAAGGCAGTCACAAGAGGTGGGCTTCGAGGTGGATGAGTCCCACCCTACCTCCAGGAGAAGTCTGCCTTTGCAGCAAGCAGTCTACAGCTCTCAGCTTCCAAGATGTCTGCGGTGACTTAGCCTCCTCCAGCTTTGGCCAGCCAGCCATGCCACCTCTGCTTTGAGACTGTATCTTTCCTCTGGAACCGTAAGCTGAATAAACCTCCTTTTCTCCCTAAAGTTGATTGACTTTGAGTGTTCTCTCACAGCAATAGTTAAGAGTAACTGTTACCATTTCTTACTCATTTCAAAAACTCATATTCTTGGGATGTGTGTGTTTGTTTATCTGTGAGGGCAGGTGTGGGCCTGCCGTGCACGTGTGTAGAGTTAAAGTACAATCTCAGGTGTCAGTTCTTGCTTTTCCACCATGTTTGAGATCTCTTGGCGCTATAGTGAGAGCCAGGATAGCTATTCATGAATTCACAGCCTGCCAGATTTTCCCATCTCTACCTCCTTGGCTCCTGTAGTTCAAGGAATGGTGGGAAACAGATTGTGGGGGTTGCTAGGCCAAAGTCTGCTCTCTGGATGATACATTAGCAACTGAAGGGGCCATTGAGGGACTTCTCCCTTGGGCGGTTAAGTTTGCCTCTGGTCTGCAAGACAATGGCAGGCCTAACTCCCCCCCTTGGGAGTAGAGAAAACTCCCAGGTCTTTCTTTTTGGAATGCTTTTGTTTCTCTAAGAAACTGGCTGGGCTGTTCTTTCCCCCATCAGTTCTTTCCTGATTATCTAAAGATATGTTAATGCAGGGACCAGGTAACTGTTCTGAGGCATACATTGTCCATTGCCTTTTAGCAACAAGATAACATGCCTGTTTTAGCATACCTGGTGACATGTCCGCCCCACGGCAATTGGGTGTCACTCCTGACTTTGTTAACCAAAATGTATGTTTTTTACATGGTCCTGTAAAGAATTTGGCCCTGCTTCTTGATTATAAAAACCCTGTACTTTACAATTAAGTTGGCTTGGATGATGAGGGACATCCAAGGCCCCCTCTGACCCAAAGCCTGAAACTTTTAATTCCTACCACTTCCACTTCAGAATCCTGTGTTTGTAGGTTTGGGTTGGCGCTGGTTCGTGGGCCCAGACAACAGATATTATAAAGACCTCTGTGCTACTGATTTCAGCTTTGAAATGGGGTTTATGATCAAACTTCAGAATGTCATGTTTGCACAGCAAGTGTTTTACTCACTGATCCATCTACCCAGCTTTCCCTCCCCCCCGCAAAGCCAACTAACATTCACTGGATTTTCCACCCAGCAAAGTTCTACCAATTATGGTAGTTTATTATCTGAAATTAATTTTTTCTACATTAAAAATTAATTTAGTCTGAGTGTACACACATGCATGTTCCATGGTGTGTGTGTGTGCATGTGTGCGTGTGTGTGTGTCTGTGTGTGTGTGTATTTATGTGGAGACCAGAGGACAATCTTTGGAGTTGGTTCTTATCTTTCAATATGTGGGTTTGAGGATCAAATTCAGGTCATCTGATCTGCTTGGTAAGTACTCTTATCCACTGAGTCATCTCGGTGGCCCCTAATTTTTATTTTTCTTAGTTGCTTAGAAAAGTATCCTTCATTCATGTTTTTCTTAGATATATTAAAAACAGCAAATATTTTCAAATATGCATTGTCTGTCACTGTGCTAAAATAATTTTTTCAAACTTGATATTACAAACACTTGGAGCCAGATAATTTCTGGTTATATGAACTGTTGGATACTAAGAAGGGTTTAGCAGCATGCTGGCATCTATCCACAAGATGCCCATTATACCCCTTCCCCAAATTATAACAATTAGAAGCATCTTTCAACATAGTTCAAAGTCATCTCGGAGGTGGAAATCATCTTTCAAAAAACAAAACAAAACAAAACAAAACTGCTGTGTATAGCAAGCAATCAGTTTACACATACTGAGATGGTTATTCTCAAATGTCAACTCTAGTTTCCCTGACCAGTACCTCTTAAAACAGCACAACAAAGGAGTTCTTTTTTTAGGGCTCAGAAACTCCTTTGTGAATCTATGAAATATATCGACTCTCTCCCAGAAAAAAATGTCCACCACAAAAATGCATATAACATATTTAGTAATACGTTTTTTCTTTTGGTGTGGGAAGATGCTATATGCAAAACCTAAGTTAAATGTCTGTCTTAAGAATTTCTAGTCCTACAACTTTCAGAAAGTTATGCAACCATGCTAATGCTAGGCTTTCTTCTGTGAGAGAGGAAGAGAACACTTCTGCATATTTACATAAGACTTAAATTGATCGCATATATGAAGCACCTAGCAAAGTACTGGCCATTGAAGCTATATAATAAATGGCACTATTTCACTTGATGATTCTGTTTCTTGTTTTGCATTTTCTACAAAGAAAGCTGCTATCAAAATGCCCTGAATCTTTTGGGTCTATTGCTTATGATCTATGTCTTTCAACTTTCTATGGATGTTATAGAAATCTGGTCTTTATACTGAATTGTTAGCTGTAATTATTATTAATTCAAATTCACCCAAAAGTCTAAGGCTAAAGCTAAAAAGGAAGGAAGAAAAGGTAAATTTTAGCTGCTTTCCTAAAACTCACAAGTAGCAAGATTTCATTGGACTGTTGCAATGAATAGAAAAAAAAATGTAAAATGTTTGTCATTGCATAGAATAAATGATTGACAAACACTGATTCTTCCTTCTGGGATCTATTACATACAATATGAGCTCACCCTGAATGATATCCTGTGGGTATCTAAAAACCCATTTTACTAATGGTTGTTGTTAAATCCACATCCAAACAGTTTAAGGAACAAGGGGTTTTATTCTGTCTTACGACGACTGTCCAGTTACAGTTTCTTGTTCTGCTTGGCAAGAGAGCTCACACCAACAGCAAGGGCCAAGGGAACTGGCCACACATCCACATCCACATGATGGTTGAGGGACGATCCTTACTTGCCAGACCAGCCCCTCTGGTCAAGGTACACAAAGATGCCAACTCTCTCAAACAGCTAGCTCCCTTTGTGTCCCCGCCCCGCCCCATTGGTTCCTGGGCTCCATCCACTATGGGCTGCCTTCCCCTTTAATTACAAAATCTCCTGCATGTTCACTCTGGGATTGACTATTTCTCTATAAATGTGCCCAGAGCTCAAACCCTCAACCTGTATCCTACTATGATACTAATTAAGTAGTTAAAGGAACCATATTTTTTCTGCCTTTGTTAGGTTTTAAAAGAGAGAGGCAAAGTACTACAGGAACTCACTAAATACTATTCCTCAGAATAATGTATGCAGCCCATTATGCAGTCTTTAGGACAACAGATATGATATATATATATATACTTCAATTTTATATATTCAATAATATTCAATTTTACAATGTATTACTATCATGAGCAATTCTGGTGTGAGACTTCTTGAATATGTATAATTGATGCCTACAGCATAATTTCTCTCTACGGCTATGATAAAAGGGCATTTATTTACTTTTGCTAGTACCAAAACACTAAGAAATTCCTTAAATGGCAGCTGTATAAAAGCATGGAGGACAAGGAATGGGGGAACCTTGGATAGAATCAAGGGACAATTAACTCTGCTTGATCTTCAATTATGCCAGGAATTTATACCCCTCAAAATTCCTGCTCTTCTACTGTGTTTTATTAGAAAAAGATAGATAATTTGCTTAGGACAAAGTGAAATGCAGAATGTATTTTAAAGTACAGGTGGGGAAAACGATGAACATAAGTTTCGGAGCCAGGGGATTTTAAGATAATGGCTAACCCAGAATGCTTGTTGAGTCCAGAGCAAAAATCTAAGAAAAATTGCCTCTAAAGACTACCTTTTGGAGTTTCTGGTGAGAAAGCATGCCTTTGGTTTTCTATAAGCCTATGTTAAGATTATAAGCTAAATGTCCAGCTTTGTATACAGTAAAACTTTCAACTTTTTGAACTTTATAAATTTCTAATTTATAACATCATACAAACCATTTAATTCTGTATTTAGTCAACAAAAAATCCAAATGAAATATAAAATGCTGCACTGGCAGGTTGCTTCTCCACACTTAAACCTGAAGTCAAACCCATCACAAGCAAGAACACTCTAGACAAATACTAATATGAAAACCATGTGGCCCTCCTAGTTTCAGTTCCTAAGAACTAGTGTAGAACAATCCATAGTTTATGGTATCCAAAGATGATAAAAAGTCATATCATTGCATGAAGGGACAGAAAAATACATTTCATGGAGTGAAGCACTCAATGTAAAAGCTCATCCAAATCTGATATATTGTGTCAGGTAAACAGTGCAAAGAAAAAACACCTTAAGCAAAGTAAGAAGACAGAATCAATGTGTTGTAGTGAGGAAGGAGGAGAGCGTGCCATTCGAAGACACCAGCAAGTACAAGAGGCAAGATGGCTGGAGGACAGTTTGCAGTTTCTTTCCTTTCCCTTCCCCAGGACTGGGCTACGCCACCACGATACATGCATTCAAATAGTTTCTCTCATTTAATTAAAAATCTTCCATGACACTACTTTGTTTCATTTTTTTAGTACACTATTTTTAAGTTATATTAATGAATTTATGTGTTTTCACTGTCTACCTCATTTGTATTTCTGCCCATCCCTTCTCTCCCCCCTCACCCATTTTCTTCCCTCTCCCGCATCTCCCTACATGTGCGAGCCACTGGGTTATCTACAGGAAGCCTGCACTAATAGGACTTGGGCCCCTGTCAGTGTGAATGTTCCACTAGAGGGTGAACCATAGAAGATGGAGGTTCATCTCCTTGTTGAACATTAGGAGCAATACGGTCCTCAGGGTAGCTTCATGTCTGTGGGGTCTTCTGTGTTTCATGGTAAAGCACAACATTGTTTTCTACAAGACAAAACTGTCTTTCCTTAACCTGCTGTAAAGTACTGCTCTTGATCTGACCCTTTCCAGATACAGTAACCGCCTTTCCCTGAGCTGCCATACCCACACCTAGAATTGTGCCTCACAAGTCTTCCCATATGGACTGATGATCTTATGGCTTCCTCTCTTGTGTTTTCTTCAACTTGAATAACTATGCCTCTTGAGCCTTGACAATTACTTCCATCTTTCAGACCTAGTCAGAGGTATTTTCTCATGGGACACTTGTCTCGATTCCTTTCATATGGCATTCATGCATACTCCTCTTCATTTTGTGCTATCAATTATGTGTTTACCCATCTGTTTCTTCTACAAGTCTAAGAGCACCAAGTGTAGTGACTGGGATACAGTCAATAGTCAACGAAGTAATTAACTGAATGAAACACAGTTCTGAAAATTCTAGTCCTTAAGTAAACTACCTAACAAAAGGTGATCTGCTTCTTCAGGTCTTAAGTTTACCATCTGTAAAATTAGGAAATGATAATATTTTAAAGACATGAAAAAATTTCCTCAGACAAAGAATTATTTGAAAAGCCAGTATGAGAAGCAGATTGAGGAATAGTGTTCTGTTTGATGAAAGTGAATGATGATTTGCTAGCCCTTTCTCTCCTTGTTCCAAACTAACAACAAGTTCAGAAATGACTAGACTACATATTTTATGATCTCTTTCAGTTCTAATCTACATTTCCTTTATTCTACAGTCTTTCAGAGTAATAAGAATAAATGACTAGAAAAATTCCATCACTTATTGATTTTTAAATATAAAATCTTTGAACTATATTTTCCCACAGTGGATTATATTCTAGTACATTTAATCCTGAGTATAATCTTATATCTGTGCCACAGATCTCTGAGTAACTACAGAATCATTTATCCTACTATGGATGTTGTAAAAGAAGACAATCTGACAAGCATTAATTTTTAGTTAAAAAATACTGCATTAGGTATAAAAGATTATTATTTGTTTAAAATGGAAATGGCTAAAATAAGAAACTTGTTATTTCTGTCTAGAAAATTAAATGCCTACGATACCAAATTTTACATGCCTTTGTAGTGACAAGCCCTGGTCTGTGTGAGTGTGATCCAGTGTCAATGGTAGTCATTGGCTTTGAGCTTTAAGTTCCCCATTTCTAAAACTGGTTCAATACTTAATTTCACACAGTTGTTATAAGGAAAAAGTAATCACAATATTGTAGATAGCACATAGTAGACTTCTGTAAATCTAAATATCTCATTTAAAGATACTGATATTCACCCAAAATGATTAATTTGTTTTGAGTTCACTTTGCAGCAAGGCCTCATAGTGATATACTAAGTCAGTAGAAGAAACAAAGAGTTAGTAAACAATAGCAGTGCAATGACTGTGCCATCTATTAGGTGCTACTATTCATCAGTTCATCATTCATAGCTGTAAAAATGAATCTTTTGCTGTAGGCGCACTACTGTGGCTGCATGGCCAATAATTTTTGTAATGTAATGTAATGCTTAAAAAAAGTTGTCTTTGTTTTTTCTTGTTGAGACAAAGTCTTGTTACACAGTTCAGGTAAACTTGTGACTCCTCTCTTGCCTTCACGACTTGAATGTTGGGATTTTGCAAGTGCACCCTCACATTAGGAGTTTAAAAACGAACACCTGAATAGGCATGCAACCATTTAAAAATAACAATGGATGACTTGATTCATTGTTTGCAATTACAAAAATTGGAACAGTTATTTCTAAAATATAGTAATTGTGGTTTTGGCCTTCTCTAATCAGCTACTTTTCCAGTTTAGGACTTTTGCTACATCAAAGTGTACATCTTTACATTCTGGGTGCCTTTAATATATGCAATTCAATTTCAAATACTAACATCTGACTTCTTGTGTCTGCATTTATTTTGTTTAAATTGGAAAAGAGGACTTGTCCTGGCCTTCCTTTATAAGACCATGTTACGGTATGAGCCCTTCCCTGACCCACTCATTTTCTCATAGTAGCTATCTCAGTAAGGAAAAGAGGAAATAAAGAGAAAACATACTTCAGGGGATTTTGCAAATGTTTCCTGAATGAATGGTGGAGATGGTGAAGACATTTTGTCTTGGGAGCAGAATGGCTGAGGTCCTAAGACATTCAAGTAGACCACAATGGCTTCTGTCATTTATTCGATTTTTTTGAAACTAGATTGACAGGGTAGTAAGACAAATGTAGCATGGAATATTCTGGAGCTGGATGGACATGCCAAAGTAAGTTAAAGAGAAGATTAAGAGGTCCTTGGATGCAGTAAAGATGCCTATATCAAAATATTTAAGAACTCTCTTTTCAAAGTTGAAAATAATTTATATATAATAAAATTCAACCTTGTTAAAAGTATATAGTTTTGTGAGTTTGAACAACAATATACATTTATATATGACCAGTAGTATAATAAAAATTTATGCTACTAAAAATCTTCTTTTACACCTTGTATTTAATCTTTCTCCTTCTCTCATCCCTGAGCTCTTGAATGTAGCAAGAACTGCTACCTAACAGAGAAAGACTACTAAAAGATTTGAATTAGGGTTTTCAAGCTGGAGAATACGGTACTTGTTCTTTATAACCCAAATGCTGCTCACAGAAGAGATGGCCAATGTACTGCTGAGTACACGCATTCAGCTGCAGTTTCAACTCTGTCGCTTAACACAGCACAGTTTGCTCTTTTACACACTTAAGAGATGAAATGTTACAACATCTGGTAGATACCGTGCCAAGACAAAACATGGTCTCAACCCTCATGAATGTCACAGTTCTAGTGAAAGAAAGATATTTATGGGGCTGGAAAGGTGGCTCAGAGGTTAAGCCTCTGCCTTGCAGGCGGAAGGTCTTGAGTTCGGATCCTAGACCCCACGTATAGTCGCCGGGCAGAAGTGGGGGCGGCCTGCTTTTCTGGTCCTGGTAGGGCGGAGCCTGTGAATCCCGGGGCAGAGTAAACAAGGAGGAGGTGAAGAAGTCCATGGTGATTCCAAATTTGCCTGTGGTTCTACACACACACACACACACACACACACACACACACACACACACACACACACACAATTGAATAAAAAAAAAAGAAAGATATTTATAAAATAATCACACACAAACTACGACAAACTGCACCTTGGCTGAGAAATCAGGAGGCCACTAAAAAGAGTGAGAGTTGAGGAATGAGCACATGAAAAGTAACTTAGAAAAGAAGACTGGGACAGGAGAAAAGAGTATGCCAGATTAAAGAAGTGAAGTGTGAGAAGGGCGAGGTTGCATGACAGATCTGTACTTCTTAGTTTTAAAGAAAGGGCAGTGGAATAAGCAAGGAAGGTGAGGCCATGTATCATGTGAAACTTCAACTTTCAATCTTCATTGACTTAAAGACAATGACATCTACTGCCAAATCTCTCTTAATGTTCCTGATTTTGTCAAAAACAATGGAAAGTCAAAGCAGGCATAATGGCTTTTAAAAGATTATTCAAGCCCATAACATACAAAATAGGCTGAAACATGAGGTGGAGAGTAAAGGTCAAATCAGGATTCAAGTCAGCAATGTAGAGTGACACCTCAAAAAAATAGTGTAGTTATCTGGACAAGGTCCATAGAGAAGAGAGAAGCAGACTGGTGAGATACTTGAGAAGTCAAAAATGCCTGTGTGTGTGTGTGTGTGTGTGTGTATGTGTGTGTGTGTATTTTACAACGACAAGTACACATGTATATACATATAAACCAGATTTGGTAAGGAAGTATTTCTGGCTTATGTCTGAGAAGAAATAATGGAAGCTAGGTTTATTTTAAGAAATACTAAGAGAAGATATGGAAGCTAGGTTTATTTTAAGAAATACTAGCATGTTTCACCACAGACCAAGCACTAAGAGTTCAAAGAAAGATGAGGATATAGATAAGACTAAATAATGGGATAAGGATGATCTGAGTAATCAGTCATGGAAGGGAGGCCCGAACAAACAGTAGAAAGAAACAGGGAAGAGATGGCTGGAGAATACTTTCAACAGCAGGAAACTATAGAAAATTATTTTAATAAAAATTGAGCTTTTGGGTTGGAGATATGGCTCAGGGGTGAAGACTCTTCCTTGCAAGCACAGTGTAAAAACAATAGGCAGAAACAGTGGCTATAGTAAATTATGTATTTTTTAAAAGTAATGTATAAAAAAAAGAAATATTAAGAAAAAAAAGTAGCCATCATTTTTAGGGATAATATTCCTTGTACACCAAGGCACTAAAGTGTTGGGACTTTGCACAGTTGATTTTGGTCTTCTGTGCGCAAGTGCTTCCCTGCTTCAGTCTTCTGAGTAGCTAACACTTCAAGTATACGCCACTGAGAAGCTCAGTTTTGTTTTTAAGTGTGTGTGTGTGTGTGTGTGTGTGTGTGTGTGTGTATCAGAGGGCACTGTGTGTGCTTGTGAAGGATCAAAGGTGACTTCAGGAATCATCCTGGTCCTGCTACCACCTTTTTGCTTTGCTCTGAAATTTCCCAGGTTCTGGCACTAGGGCTGGATATACAGACCTGAGATTTAAAGCCAAATCTTGCAAACATTAGCCATGGGCTACAAAATAGCCATACTCCCTATTTCCTTTTAACTTTCTACTCTAAAATAATTTTAAATACATATTAAAGTAACCATTCAAGTTGTTTTCTTCTATGTTAAATCTGACATCAAATATTTGCATGGTACTATTTGAACTAATCATTAAGCTAACCCATACTAGTATTTGCATCCACAGGTGTGGATCTTCTTGAGTTTGGCTACTCTGTTATTCTAACAATTTAAAATTTCCTTTATTCTATCTAAACTAATTTGAAGTCAAACAACAAAAAAAGAGCTTTTCCTTGTTTTTTACTTATTACTAAATCATGAAGTTATCTCCATATATGTATATATATGCACTTATATTTATTTCGGTCCTTCTATAGAAAAAGAAAAACATGAATGTATAACCAACAATAATCTGATTCCATATGTGCTTTCATTCTAGTCTTATAATTCCTCATCTGTAACCCTCTGGAACAATAAGAAACCGAGGTCTTACAGTCTCTCTCCCTTGGCTTCCCTGTTTCCCACTCTCCTTCCCTCTTTGCCTCCCCTAAGGAGCTACTTGATAGGGAATGCGGAGAGAGAGAATGACAGATTATTATGAAATCCCTAAATATCTAAGGTTACTTGGAACATCATTTGTTCCTGGCAGTCCATGCTTGGTCTTTAACTCTAACTAATTCTTGCCTAATCACTCTTCCTAGTATTCCCTGAGTATGTCCAAGGTAAGAACATGCTCATGTTCTTTTCTTCTTAGCAGGAAACAATTTTTTTTTTAATGTCTGACCATCTGGTTATCTCCAACTTCAAGGAAGGCCACAGGCATGAACCCTGTCTACCATTTTTTAAAAATTTATTCAATTGTGTGTGTGTGTGTGTGTGTGTGTGTGTGTGTGTGTAGAACCAACGAATTCAGGAACCACCATGGACCGCCTCCACCTCCTCCTTGCTTACCCTTCCCAGCGATTCACAGGCTCCGCCCTACCAGGACCAGAAAGGCAGGCCGCATTTCACATTGTATCTATAAAGGGAAAGCTATACACATTTTTTAAGCATTGAGAAACATGAAGAAATATTTCAGGTTGGGGAACTGGTTCCGTGGAAGCAAGTAGGAAGAATCTAGAAACATGTTGCAGTCTCCTGTAATCTTAGCATGGGTAGAAAGAGATGAGGGATCCCACAGCAAGCTGGCTAGTTGGAGAATTGCTGGCAGAAGAGCTCAGTGTACAATTGAGACACTTGATATACATACACGATGCAACACACACACGTATGCAAAAAGAAAAAAAGTTAAAAATTTATCTGGTGTAAGTCATAAAGGAATACAATGGAGATAATACTTTCAGCATCCTGATACTAACATAGTTATCGTTTATGCAAATAATGGGAGTTAAATATTGAGTGGAAGTCATGAATCTGTAGATCTAAATCTATTTTTACTCTGCTACACGGTCTATACTATAGCAGTTCTATATGTAAAACTATAAGGCCTATTACCAATAAGTACTGGTGATTCACTTTCTATCAAAATTATTGGCCTCAATTAAAAATTTCAAATTATCTTGCACTCATCTCATAAAACAGACCATAATACTTTAATCTGAAAAATATGTAAATACAGTATATTTATTACTTTTCTCATTGCTGTGACCAAATTCCTGACCAAAAAAAGGACAACTTAAAGGGGGAAGGTTTTATTTTGACTTGCAGTTTGAGGGATGCAGTCTACGATGGCAGAGCAAAAAGCAGCTGGTCAAAAAAAAATCTTTGCTGTTAGAAGCAGAGAGCAGACAGATGTGAGACTAGTCTATAGAAGCTCATGCTAGCTTTCAGTGACATACTTTGCTTAGGAGAGGGAGTGAGGCTTTATCTCCTAAAGGTGTCATGACCTTCCAAAATAGTTCCAACAGCTTCAAAATGAATGTTCAAATACATAAGGGAACATTTCACATTCTAGCCATAATTTACAGAAAAGCCAAATACTATTCAAGTTTAAAAGAACCCTTAAATCCTAGCCAATTTGACAAAGTTTCTTTTTGGAATGCTACCGATATTAATAACGGTCCTTTTTAAGTCTTTTAAGGTAATTCTCAGGAACCAGAATCAGAAGGAAAATTAAAGTCACCCACAGTTTTCCAGCATTACAACCAAGTTATTAGACAAAAAAATGGACAATGGTTCCAGACAGAGATCTGGAAAGACAGCTCTTCAGGTAGAGGTGTTTGCCACCAAGTTTGATGACCTGAGTTTGATCCCAGGAAGCCAGATGGTAGAAAGAGAGAATCAACTCGCAAAGAATCACAAATGGAAAAAGTACAGAGAATAAGTGACTGCAGACATCTCAGCCATAACAGGGTGTCCAAATTACCCCAAGTCCAAGGATCAGGGAGTAATAGGAATGCAGAGCCAGAGGATGGGTGGGGTGCTGCCAAATAGTTTTCTCTGGTCATGACAGAGCTGCTGTGCATGTCCATAAGACCTGCACAAGATCTGCCCTATCAGCATCTCACCATGAAGCTTCACACCTCCCTGAGAGACTATTGAAGGTGAACGCTGGAGGGGGGGGGATGGGGCCTACTTTTCTCAGTGTTATGTTCACTGATATCTCATCCATGCTCCAGTGGGCCACAAAGATTGGAAAGTAGGAGTCAGACTGGTTGGAAAAAAAGTAAAAAGGTGAGGGAGATTTGAAGAAAATGAAAATTTAAATAAATATGTTATATTTATTATACAATACACTTTCATTAAATACATGAGTAACCAGTAAATATTTCTGGACATCTTGAAGGAGAAACATAACTTTCCTGTCCATTTGACTTTAGCAAACTCACCTCTTAAACATAGACATGACAACTTATAATACTCATGAGAATATACTTAATGCAAATTAAAGGGAAAGATTACTTTTGATGTACAATACTGCAGTTACACAGTTGGGATACTAGATGATCTTAATGAGAGAAATTATTTGATTCAAGTATCAACTAAATAACAAATTAAGATGAACATAAATGCATTAAAAACAAAATTAACTGTGTATGGCAAGTGAATGCCTCATAGCACCTGTCCTTGCATGTAGAAAGAGCATCAGCCTTTGACTGATTATTTCTTTTTGACATGATTTATCACCTGGCATTCTTTAAACTTGATAAAGCAAATTAATCTTTGATTGCAGGCGGCACTGGAGGTGGCCATTAGTCATGTAGTTTGGTGAGGTTCCTTGTTTCATTTACCAGGCACACAGAAGGAGAGCCCAGGAGCAATTGCCTCAGCTTTGCCTTCTTTCCCAACCCACCCAGGAGACATGATCAAAGAATTCAATATACAGTATTTTAAATTACTTCTAAAAACTGACCTACAAGGGGAAAAAAAGGAATTTTCTCTTTACCACATTTTTATAATAATAATATTTTTTATTTTAAGTCAGGAACAAAGAAACACTTGTATCTTGTGATTTCAACACTAACACTTCAAAGAGAATTGTTTCTTTGTTTTGAGGACAAGGGGTGTGGGTTTGGGGGCAATAAGAATAATTTGTTTAAAAGGACCATCTTAAGAAAGAGAATTTAAGAATCATCACTGTGGGAAAACAGAAAGGACAATAGATATTCAATACTGAAAGTATTTGAATACAGGATTAAAATATTTCACTTTATTAAAACCAAGTGTTATAATCTTTTAAATTACCAAAAGGAAAATCTAAATTAGTGAACATTCCATCCCCAAATAGTCAAATTTTTGCCTTTAAAAAATCAGTATGCAATGAAAGGAAATCTACCATGATTTTTAAAATTTATTTTGGAGGCTTCTTGTTTTATAATGTAACATTCAAGAAGCACTGCATAAGTTTAACACATACTAATGTTATTATATAAAACAAAAGTTGTTTTTTTTTTTTTTTCTGATGGAACTACTAAAAAGACTCTCTGAATTAGAAACTAAGGCTTTCTGCTTTTGCTTTCTAGTTAGCTGACAATACCTATCAGAGTCATTTCCCACAATCTTAAAACCAAGGATTCTTTTACATTACCAGTAACACATTTGCACTTCATGTAAAATGTGAAAATTTGAACAAAAAATTTTAATGCAGCCTTAAGAACACAGGGTAAAAAAATTGAGAACGTAATAAACCCTCAATTTTATGGAAGCCTTAACTCATAATATGTTTGAATGGAAAACATTTCTACATCTAAAGAAGAGTTTACTGCGTAATCAAAACCACCTCTTAAAAAAATCTATTCTTTTGTAAAGGAATTCAAATAATAAATGAATAACTTAAATTATCAACTTCCATTTAGGTTTATGCAGTGTCTTAATCTTAAAAAATTAACATTTTATTAAAATTAAGTGAGGTAGACTTAACCTCAATATTTCAAATATTTAATTTCAGATGTAAAGACCTAAATGTGAACAATAAAACTGCACTGTGATGCTCAAAAGATCTTTTTAAAAGAAAAAAGAAATGTAAAAGCAGTTCTAAATGCAGTACACTGCTTTTATAGCTCAAGTACAATGCTCCTCCAACTATAGCCCCTTATAATAACTATAATTAAATACAGTAATTAGGTTCCCCTTAATTTACCTGTCCTCTGAATATGAAATAGAACTTTTGGGTAACTTATACAAATAGATACTGTCAGACTAATTTTATGTTTTTCTAATAAACATTTCATAAAAATATTTTAAAACATAATCTGAAAATAACTGTCCACCATTCCAATATATCTGAACATTTGTTTGAATTTACTTTTAAGAAAATCAAAAAAGGAATAAATCTTTGTTTCAAATGATAATTTGAAACACATGAACTTGGGCACATATTGTCTTTAACTATGTTAGGCATTTTCTACAGAAACATTAAAAAGCTGATTAATTATTAACTAGCTGTAATAGTTACAACAAAATTGTAAAGCTATGTATCTCTTTAGAACAGATGTCAGATATAAACAAATACAGGGGGGAATTATTTTGAAAAATGTGTATGTAATTCCACATTATTTCCACAGTTAAATGATATTAAGACATTCATCCTATTAGTTATTTAACAATTTAGTTGAAAAACTTTTATTTTGGAGTAATTATAAATCATTTATAGTTTAGAAACTGCTACACACACACACAGAGTTATGAACTAATCTTGGCTTGTTCCTAAGACTTGAAAAGTTGGAGAAACATACTCCACGACAGGGACCTCAGTTGGTTTGCTTTCTTTTTTTCTAATATGAGCGCAAGAAGGGCATTTCAGGAAAGAGTAAATTTGGTGTGCCAATTAAAAGTATATTTTTTCATTAACTTAGTTATATGTTTACTTAAAGCATGTCCACATGTAGCAACTATTATTTATATATGAATATACACTTAATGCTTAGTTCCATTGAGGAACTATGAATTTCATCGATTTAACATTAGCAAAAAATTACATGTGTTTATCATCTGGATTATTCTAGATTAATAGAGATAAATGACAAAACATAATCAGCAGCAGCTCTGCAACTTAATCATTGCATCTGAGCTATAGGAAGCACTTAATTACTCTCATTTTCTGGGCTCAATCTAATGAGAAAGCATTAGCCAAATGAAAAGAATGCAGTACAAACAAACAAAATAGTTACACCATCATTAAAAAGAAACTCTGACAGTGCAGGTGACAGCACAGGCAGGATAAATTATCATAATGTTCTAAATGCTGAGCTGTCAGCATGCTAATGCCATGATCAGGTATCCTGGGAATCTCTGCACTATAGCTGTCAGAAACAGGTATCATAAATCACCTCTCTCTTCTGCACTGCTCATTATCACAGCTATAGCATACATGTTTTTCAGCACACTTCAGTACAAATTTGAAAGCAACACTTATTCTTATGAGTGTGTCTCCTTACTCTTATGGAAAATGTAGGCAATCTTTGCCTAATAAATGGATACTTTGTTTTGTAATAATGAACTACTGGATCTTAGTCTATGATATACCTCTGCTTTTAATTCATAAAATGTCTGAATGAACAGTCTGCTAAAACAGCACATTTTTCAAGTTGTACAATATAGTAGCAAGTAGGTTAGATAAATTAACATTATTCCATTTAAAGGAATATCATTATTTGGATGCTACAAATAGTAAGCACTTTCAATGCCTAGGAACTTTAAGACATAACCTTATTTTAAAGTCAAAAATTACATTTTTTATAGAGAAAATGAGTAGCGTGAGAGTTATGACGTGATCTCTTTAAATCCTTGAACAATCTTGTAAACTGCTATTATTCTAATTTTATAGAAGAAAAATGAGAATCTAAGTATTTGATCTTAAGAATGCTGAATGATGTAACCAGGTTTCCACAACTGAAAAGTCATACGCTTATCACTAGCCTTAGCAAAAGCATTTTGGTGACAAAAGTGTTATGGACATTGTATTGAACTGCTCATTTCTACAATAAAAGAAATCAAGTAGAACTACTGAATGAAGGCAACAGTCTCTTTAATATGTACTTGTATTTTCTAAGTTCTTAAAAAAACCTATATGTTTAAGAAACATTATTTCTATTAAAAAAAACAAAAACAAAAACCAATTTGTAGGTCTCCCTGATGGTTTCTTAGATTTTGGTGGGTGGTGACAGGGGAGGAGAACGTTACAAGAACATTTACAATGTTGTTATACAAAGTACAACAGAGATAAAAATAACATGATGAAACTATAAAGTTTTACTTCAACAATGATAAAACTCTACCATGCTGTCACCAGTATACATACTAATTTGAGGTAAATCCTTCCCTAATTTATATAACCACAGACCTCACTTTTCTTTCAAAAAGTAAAGCCATGCTCAAGACAGTGCAGAAGAAGGGGTGGTAAGACTGTAAGAGTCTGAGGTGAGGCAGAGATGCAATCAGATGCTATCTCGGGATGTTCAGGGCTGTTCTGTCATGAATTTGCTGCAGCTATGTGCAAGGTTATTCCATCATGAACTTACTGCAGCTGTGCACATCCACAGACCTGCATGAGATCTGACCTGTCAATATTTCACCACAATAGGGAAAAGAGCTCAGGAAGCACACACGTCTTTAAGACTATAATGACGGTTGATGTCGATAAGGCAGAAGCAAAGAGCAGCGATGTTCAGGCACACGCCATCAAAGGCAAACCAGATGAAATTCAGTGGGGGACTCATGTGGAAAGACCAGTCTCCAGAGAGATTGGAAGGGAAAAAGAAGGGTTGTAATGGGAAAAGGAGGGAGTATGGAATTGGGATTTAAGGTATGAAAACAACACAAATTTACTATATTCATTTAATAAAAAATAAAAAGTTGCATAACCAAATGAATCAGTAAAAGAGCACAGCTCTTTAATGTTTAATGTTCAGCTTCTTTCTTTATGTTTCATGAAGTAGTGCTTTATTTTTATCCAGTTTTAACCCTCTTTTTGGCTTTAGCTATTATTCTGACAACTAATAATATGTCAACCTTCTGATGGTCTACAATGTCCTAAGTACATGAGACAACAAGAAAACCCTTCAAGGCCACAGAGTGGGTCTCATTCAGGACATTTTGGGACAAAGACTATGGGACACTAGGTACCCACTCCTTTCCTGTCACATCACTTCCCCCCACCTCTAGTAGGTGTTGTGGGTTCCAATGCAATTCTAGATGGAAGCAAATGGTGGAAGGTACAGGGACACATAAGGACAAGGTGAGAAGAAGAAAACCTTTCTTTAAAGTCCTTTCAACTTACCTTAAATTATGATCCAGCTAACAACAATACTATCTCTGCCAGGCATGGGAAAAGTTTTATTTAAGTTTTTATAACTAAGATATGGCAAGAGAATTTTTTTTATTAATACATTTTTTATTATTATTTCAGCTCATAACAAGAGAATTGTTATGGACTGGTTCTTTTTTTTTTTTTCAAGTGTGTGTGTGTGTGTGTGTGTGTGTGTGTGTGTGTGTGTGTGTGTGTGGAACCACCGGCGAATTCGGGAACCACCATGGACCGCCTCCACCTCCTCCTTGTTTACTCTGCCCCGGGATTCACAGGCTCCGCTCTACCAAGACCAGAAACACAGGCCGCCCCCGCTTCCGCCTGGCACCTATACGTGGGGTCTAGGATCCGAATTCAGGACCTCTCCGTCTACAAGGCAGAGGCTTAACCCCTGAGCCACTTCTCCAGCCCCTGGACTGGTTCTTACAAACTTACATTGCAGTATCAGACATGAGAGTGATGATTATATTTTTGTTTTGATTCCTTTTAGCAATCAGGTTTGCTAAGGTTTTCCCCTTTCCCCTTTCACGAAACCAGTGCCTTTGCGTGAGAGAAGACAGAAAAAAGGTCAGAGAGGGGAAAAATGGGAGGGAGGGAGAGGAGGAAGAGAGGGAGGGAGGGAAGGAGGGAGGGAGGGAGAAAGGCAGGGAGGAGGGACAGGTGTCATGTAAGCGATGTGAGCAGAGCAAGCATCACATCTCACCCTACACAGTGCCTGGCCTTGAGGTGCTTATATAACAAACGGACTTTCTTTAGCTAGCATATAAAACCATTATAGACTTTCTGTAGCCAGGTTCAACTTAAAGAGCCAAAACATATACAAAAAGAAAGTTTTGAAATAGGAATATAAAATCACAGTGTTATAGTTCTCAAACTTTTTAATCTGTAGACCTTTTTACATTTTAATACTTTAATTAACAGATGCAGATGGATTTTGATCTGTTAACACGTGGCACACAGACCATAGAAAGTGCCAATGTTCAATTAAGGGTGAGATTAGGGGCTGGAGAGATGGCTCAGAGGTTAAGCCTCTGCCTTGCAGCTAGAAGGTCCTGAGTTCGGATCCTAGACCCCATGTATAGATACCGGGCGGAAGCGGGGTGGCCTGCGTTTCTGGTCCTGTTAGGGCGGAGCCTGTGAATCCCAGGGCAGAGTAAACAAGGAGGAGGTAGAGGCGTTCATGGTGGTTCCCGAATTTGCCTGTGGTTCTACACACACACGTACACACACACGCATGCACACCACATACGTACACACACATACACACGCACAATTGAATAAAAAAAAGGGTGAGATTAAAAAAGTAAATATTGTCCTAAAATTATTTCAAAAATAGTTTTGCTATCACTGAACCACAGAAAAGGGTCATGAGGTCCCCCAAAAAAGTTCCCAGAACTCTCTAACATCTGTTGGCACAAGGTAAAGCACAAGGTCTAGATTCAGAATGTATTAAGACTGATTTCCAGATCTTTTCCTTACTAGCTCTATCTTGGAGACAGCATTCAGCTTATCAAGGACTCAGTTTTCTTACAAAAAGAGGGACCATTATAGCTTGCAGGAACTGTTCCATGAATTAACTGAAGTATTTGATTTTGACAGTTTGTTTTGGCATAGAATGATCTGAATAATACAATGATTAAGATTAAACTGTTTCAAAAGTGTTATGGATATTTTCCTATTTAAAATTTGATGTGCCCAGCCATTTCATCAATGTATTGTTACATCTAACACAATCTGGAACATTTGTGGACATAAGAGGTGCTTATATTCTTGTGAATTGAGTAAATGGATGAATGGCTTGTCCACATATGGAAGAATTCCTATCTCAATAGTAACATATTCACTTTCTGTTTCTAAATAGCATTAACATGGGTAAATGATTGCCAAATGTGTTTAAATTTAAGAGATTAATCATTGGTAGTTTTCCAACCAAGGAAAATACCTGCAATTTCATGAAGGGCATGAATTAGTGATTCTTCAAATGAGGGTCTGTTAGTCATATACTATAGCCTATAGTTTAGTTGGGCTCTTAACTAGAATTATGATGCATATATACAATATGGGAAAGAAGAAGGAAAGAAGGAAACCTGGTTTGATTAACTATATACCCATGTCAGGCATGGATATGAGAAGCAGGGATTCTTACACCTGTTATAAGGAAGAAACTTCAACTGAGCCAGAACTTTGCTGCGAGCTCAGAACTAATCTCTGGCAAAGCAAAGAGGGTCTAGGCTTTTCCTATATTAGTGATTCTTTTTTACATGGATTACATGTGTGGGTATACTTGTTAAAATATCTTATTTGGGAGAGGGAGAGAGAGAGGCAGACAGATGGAGGGAGACCATGGCGCATGACACTCTTTGGAAGTCAGGTCTTTCATTCCACCATGTGGGCTTCAGGAATCAAACACAGGTTACTAGATTTGCAAGCAGGCACCTTACTTCTGAAGCTATCTTCCTTGGCCTATACTAGTGTTTCTTCCAAAGTCTTCAAAAACTTCCTAGTTTTTTCTAATTTCTGGCAACTTACATCTTCAACAAATAATGACAGGTGAAGAAGGTAAACAGCCAAGAGGGCTATGTAATTAAAAGGAAAGCAAAATTGTATCATGTAAATGAGAGATGTCACGAGTAAACAGCTCAC
This sequence comes from Typhlomys cinereus, assembly GCA_023101885.1. Taxonomy (NCBI): domain Eukaryota; kingdom Metazoa; phylum Chordata; class Mammalia; order Rodentia; family Platacanthomyidae; genus Typhlomys; species Typhlomys cinereus. Next base: position 2,484,988 of record JALPQD010000317.1, on the reverse strand, counting down.
TGTTACCAAGAAGTGTCAAAACTACTTGACTATTATGAACTCTTTAGAGGATATCCAGTAATAGGAAAGGTCATAACCTGTAAATTTGAGGACCACAGTACTTTGATAAAATGGAGAGATGGCCCAGGGGTTAAAACTCTGCCTCTCAAGCAGAAGGACCTGAGTTTGGATCATGGATTCCATGTAAAAACGCCAGGTGGAAATGACCACGCTCTATAATTCTGGCTCTGGAAATGAAACCTGGGAAATACCAGAGGGAAGCAAAAAGGAAGGAGAAGCAATCCAGGATGATTCTGAAGTCACCCTTGGGCCTCCACAGGCACATACAGTGTCCTCTGACACACACATGGACACACACACAAAATGGCTGAACAAGTCAGATTTTAAGTGAGAAATATTCTAATCACTTTAAAGAAAATAGGTCTTCAAATTTCAATTATTATACTATTACTCAAAATCAGTGCATACCAGACTAAGCTCTTAGAACAAATTATCTAATTTTTCCCAACAAATTCACTACTTTCAATGTTTACTGAATTATCTGCTATTATCTTTTTAGGTATTAAACACACACACACGAGTAAGGTATGATCCCAAAATATAAGGGGCTCAAAATACAAAGAAAACCACAGACAAGGAACAGACAGCTACTATATATGTTCATTCTTTAGTACTTCACATTAAGGTAACTTGGAGAAATGTCTAATGAAAACAGAAATTAAGGAAAATCAGATAACGTTTAAGATTAAAGATCATGAAGGGTTCAGAAGTAGTAGCAGAGTATAGCAAGCTTAAAGAAGGATAAATAACAAAGGAAGGCACGGAAATGTAATAATTATCTCAGACTCTTGGTATGGATTTATGGATTCTCAAAAGCACTAAAGGACTGTAGAAGGAATTTTCCAGCAGCTTTTTAGGAAACTGCAAAGTAGGGTACTGTCCTGGTCTAAACGTTGCTATGCCTTCCAATGTTTGCTGACCTGTGAGACCCCTCTGCTTCTGCTACCACGCCTTCTGCTATATATTACCAGCCACATCATTTTGTGTGTGTGTATGTGTAAACCACAGCCAATCAGTCTTTTCTCTTAAGTTGCTTGGGTCAGAGTATTTTATACAGAAACAGAAGAGTAACTGAAACAGAAGCTAGAACTAGTGAAGCAGTAAGTAAAGGTAGAAAAATAAGTGTGGAGAGTTGGAGATGTACTTCAGTGACAGAATGCTTGGGGAGAGAGAAAGATTTTGTGAAAGAAATTTTTGAACAAACTTAGGAAATTAAAGAAGGGTACAGATGATTTCCATAGTTTTCATTTTGCAATAGTGACTGTTACTTAGAGAAAGAGAAGTTGTGGAGACGATAATGGCTAAATCGTTCAAATGAGTTTGAAAATTCTGTAGGGTAACAACATGATACCCAAAATATCTTACCTTGACATAAATAACTTTGAGGCAAAGACATCTTACAAGTAGCAAGTGAAAAAAGGGCATTTTGCCCCACATTTTCCTCCTGAATGAAGGAGAGCACTGGTGTGGAAGTATTTTTCCCTATGCCAGGGGGATGTGTTCTTATTGCCACGACAGGAGGCACCTAGGCAAAGACAACCAACAAGCCAGCTTGTGAAACTGACCCCTGCCTTCATGTTGCTGCTCTCTAATAATTACTCGTGAACAGCTTGAATCCATCTTCTTACTATTTTTAGTTCCTATGTCATGTACAACTTAGGTTTTGGCCTAGCTGCTTTTTGTTTTTTAACTTTATTTTGTATGTGTGTGTGGAGGGGGGCACTGTGTGTACCTGTGGAGGACCCAAGTGCGACTTCGGGAATCATCCTGGATTGCTTCTACCTTCATTTTGTTTCTCTGGGATTCCCTGCCTCCACCCATCAGGGCCGAAAGTGCAGGCCGCCACCATTTCCACCTGGCATTTCAACATGGAACCTGGGATCCAAACTCAGGATCTTCTGCTTGTGAGGCACAGTGTAAACTCTGAGCCATCTCTCCAGCCCCTAGCTGCTTTTTTAGTCTCTGCTTCTCCGGTAAAGGCTCTTGTGCACAGATGAAAATTAGTAAATAAAATTCTTGATTTTCTGTTAATCTGGTTTCGGTAGTCTAATTTACAAGAACAGAACTGGAAAACTGACAAGGGCAGGAGAAAACAGGGCTTTGCTTGCTTGTGGGGTTTTCCTTCAGACCTCCTGAGGTAAGCAGACACAAAGTGGGAAGATGTGAGGAGAGTGAAGACTGGTGACGCGTGGGCAGTAGATCACCAGGCTGCAACCCTGGAAGTTTATGACCAAACAAGAGAACTGCAGCATTCACGGCACTGGGTATGTGCCTTTTTACCCTTTTTAAAACTGATTGGGGCTGAAGAGATGATGGCTCAGGGGTCCAGGCTCTTTTTCTAAGCAGAAGGTCCTGAGTTTGGACCCCAGGTCCCACATAAAAATGCCAGGCAGAAATGGCAGCAGCATGTGCTTCAGGATCTGGTGGGCAGAGCCTGGGAAATCCCAGAGCAAAGCAAGGAGCAGGTAGAAGCAATCCAGGATGATTCCCGAAGTCACCCGTAGTCCTCCACAGAGACACACAGTGCCCTCCGACAGACAGACAGACAGACAGATGAATAAAATTCTGTATTATCGGGTAATTAAATTTTCTTATCAATCCTTCAGGATGGTTGCTTTATAACTCTCATCTTGTGTATTAGAAAAACGGAGTATAAAGAGGTATAAACATTTGTCCAAATCAAATGGATAGGAAATACAGAAAAGGAATTTGTATCAGACCTTATAAAATATCATAGCGATGAACAGAAGACTACTATTTTTAGAAATATAATTTTTAAATTAATTTTTTCTAAATAGAATTTATATAAATATATATATGAGTAAGTAAATAAATGATTAAATATATTAAAAAGATCAAGGCAACTACTGTGTATATTTTAGTGTACTTCCTTCTAATCATTTTTCAATAATCTTTCTCTTATCTCTAAGTAAGCAAATTTATAGTACTTTAAAAACTAAATTTATTCCTCATATAATTAAAATTATACACTATCATTTTTTTCAACAAATATATTTCTTCAGACCAATGCATTTAATATACTTAAGCAATAATCCGTGTGTTCTTATGTTGTTTGTGATTGATCAAAATTATAAAAATATCAGGCTAGAGAGATGGTTCAGGTTAAGACTTTGCTTCAAAAGCAGAAGGTCCTAACTTCAGATCCAAGGTCCCAAGTAAAAACACCAGGCAGAAATGGTGGGGCCTGTACTTTTGGCCCTGATGGGTGGAGCCTGGGAAATCCCAGGTACAAGCAATCCAGGATGATTCCCAAAGTCACCCTTGGTCCTCCACAGGGACACATGTACCCTCTGATACACACACAGATACACACACACACACACACACACACACACACACACACACAATGAATGAATAAAGTTCAAAAAATTATAAAAATATTGCAATAACAACATGTTTGCGTAAAATGTTTTCTTTTTTTTAAATTTTTTTTATTATTTATTCAACTGTGTGTATGTGCGTGTGTATGTGCGCGCGCATGTGTGTGTGTGTGTGTGTGTGTGTGTGTGTGTAGAACCACGGATGAATTCGCGAACCACCATGGACTCCTCCACCTCCTTCTGCCCCGGGATTCACAGGCTCCGCCCTACCAGGGCCAGAAGCGCAGGCCGCCCCCCCCCCCCCCCCCCGCTTCCACCTGGCGTCTATACGTGGGATCTGGGATCCGAACTCAGGACCTTCCGCCTGCAAGGCGGAGGCTTAACCCCTGAGCCACCTCTCCAGCCCAAAATGTTTTCTTTACTCATAATTAATTTAAAAAATAATTCTTTGAAGACGGATTGATAGATTTCAAACAATCTGTATAAACAGACTTCAAGGGATAAAAATTATAAATAAAACTAAGTATGTCAGGTGTGGCACTTCACATCTACAAGCCCACATTCTGGAGGAATGAAAGTTTGAGGACAGTTTGTCCTACATAGCAAGACTCTGTCTCAAAAGAAAGCAAAGGGGCCAGGGAGCGATGACTCAGTAGTTAGAAACATTTTCTGTGCAAGCATGAAGAACTGAGTTTAAATCACCAGCACCAACGTTAAAAATCAGGTATGGCCATGTGTCCCAGTAACATGGTCTTGGAGGGTGGGGTGAAGGTGGCTGGATCTTGAGAGTTTGCTGGTTACTTGGCAACTTAGCCAAAACAAAACAACAAACACCCCCCCCACCCCAAACTAATGAGCTTTGAGATCATTGTGAGACCTGTCTCAAGGGAATAAGGCAAAGAATGACAGATTCCCACATCCTCCTCTGGCTCTGTATATAAAAATAAAACTAAAAGTCACTCCAAGAAAAAATAAAAATCCTACTCTTAATTAACTGTTTTGTAAGGCATGTGAGCGACAACAATTTCTCACTCCAAGAACAAAAACTAGAATACTTTGCCATGTCACCTTTATATTTTAATCACCACAATGGGACAATGAATAAATTACAGTATCAATCAACAACATGCCTTTTTGAGTATGAACTGACTCTGACCATAATTGATAACCTAAGCCAATAGTACATTCTATTACAGTTCCAAGTTCAAAAGGTTAATTATGGCCTGGCCACAGGCTTATCCAGAAACTTGAAATTGATTGCTATCTGCCTTCATAATGAAGATGTATAGCACATATTATAGGAGTATACTGACAAGTGACTGGCAACCTCTAATATCAATGTAGGAAAAACATTAACTTTCACCAGTCAATTTAATTGTTATTTTCACAGTTTATAGCTCACTAGCTCTTTTTCTTCTATGAGAACAAAAGTATGTGATAATCCTATTTCCATTGTGAAGGCAGGCCAAGATTTCTTTTAAACTTCTAATGAATATATAATTCAATTATGATAAGTCACTTCAAACTATGTTTTGAATCAACAGTACTTAGGGAAGTTAAGAAGAGATTAGACCAATGACAAGACTGTTTGTCACACAAATCTTTAATTTGCATGTAGATTTACTATTCCTGTGCCCAGGGCATTAGACAATTATTAGTATTTTTTTCTTTCTGAAAGGTACTTCTGTTTGTTTTCTAATTTATAGATCATGATAAAAAAATAGGAAAAATAAAAAAAAGCAAGGTCCATTGACATATCAACCAATTAGGGATCTTAATGGATGTACTAAAGAGAAGGTACTAGGAATGCTAGGGGCCAGAGCTGTAGGGACTATGCTACTTCAGTGCAATGTAATGTGAACAAACCATGTGACACTGACCATTCCTGACGGCGAGAAGAACAGAGGCTGACAGTGTGGCTGTGCTCCAGACATGGAGGCTTTTAGTAAACATGCTACACCTCTCCAAGCTTGTCTTGTGTCTTGTGCTATAAAATAACCACACCTTGCTCTACCCTTTCTTTAAAGCAAATATATTAATCCATGTAACACAATGAACTTTACAAAATACAAGTGATACCCAAAAAATTCTGATTTAATTAATTTACAGTGAGGCTTAGGGACAGGTATTTTCTTGGTAGTTGTTTAAAACCTCTTCCGATTTCACCTTTTAAATTCCTAGGTAAATGCTCCAACACATACAAATTGTGAATGAATTACCAAACACATTCAACAATTCTCAATCGTTAACCAACATGAATCATTTGTTCCTTGAACTTTCAAAAGCTAAAAACTTATTTTATAGCAAATTCATACCGAAATTAAAGAAAACTCCCCAAGTAGTATTGAGAACCATATGCAGATTGTGGAAACATTTTTCTACATTACCAAGGAAGAAAAAAAAAAAAAGCTCCAAATCTATGCCCAAATGGATCAATAGGCTCAAGAGCATGCAACGAGGCTTCATGACAAGTCAGCAGAATAAAACATTTCGTGTAATAAACACTACTCTAGCATTATCCTTCTCTGAACCCACTATTCTCATCTCTACACAACAGTTTCTCTAGTTTATAATACAAAAGGTTACAGTTACAAAAATCTCATTCCTTTCTAATGTCCATTTTCATCCTTATGTCTTTACTTGAAAATTTCTCAAATATATTGGTCTTTCAATGCAGAAAATTTTATGCCTTCTCCTGCCACACTAGACACCGCTCAACTCTCACTCAGTCTTCAAGGCCCAGAACAGAGTCGCCATCATGACACCCTCAACCCCCCTTCTGTCTGCCCTGTCCTCGCTGAGCCAGAGGAAAGCAAACTTCTGATGGGATCCACAGCGTGTTTCATGTTCCCTCAGTCATGGCATTTCACACTGGACTGCTTGTTGTCTGTCCCATTATTATTCTTTAGCAAAGCGATTATTTCAAAATACAAACACTTCAGTTTTCAAAATCATACACTGGCCACCTTCCCTAGGAAAGATATTAGGTATAATCAATAATTTGTTCATTACTATGTAACAAGATGCATATCTTGCCTTAAGAATGACAGTTTAAAAAAGCAAGAGTATGGGACTGGAGAGATGGTTCAGGGGTTAAGCCTCTGCCTTGCAGGTGGAGGGTCCTGGGTTCAGATCCTAGATCCCAGGTATAGATGCCGGACAGAAGCGGGCAGCCTGCGCTTCTGGTCCTGGTGGGCAGAGCCTGTGAATTCCTGGGCAGAGTGAACAAGGAGGAGGTGGAGGTGTCTATGGTGGTTTCCGAATTCGCCTGTGGTTCTACACACACACACAAACTGAATAAATAATAAAAAAAGCAAGAGTACTTAGTAGATAAAATACACAGGCATGTAAGAATGTACGATGATACTAATCACTATTGTGCCAACAAGACCTTCAACCCTGAGAACCTGATTCCTGTACGGGCTAATGTCTGAAAAGACTGTTTCTAAATTTATATACAGGATCTAGCTATTCTAAAACATAAAAATAGAACAGTATTTCTTAAAAAAAAAATTCCTATTTAAAACCTTAGTGGAGGGTACTGGGTAGATAAATAGTTGAGTCAGTACAGTGTTTGTTATACAACATAAAAACTCCAACACCATATAAAAAAGCTCTGTACAGTGAGGCACATATCTAAGTCTCTCAGCACAGGGAGACAAAGATAGGAGGATCCCTGTGGCTTGCCAGCTAGCCAGCCAATTCAGCAGAATTAGAAAGCTCCAGGTTCAGTGGAAGATTCTACTGCAAAAAATAAGGTGAAGAAGAATCAAGCAAGGAAAAGTCAATATTGAATCCTTGGACTTTATATATGTGTCATGGTTTGAAATGTGTCCCCCACAGTCTCATGTGTTTGGCAAGATCATGGCACCTTGAGAGGTGGAGCCTTGCTGGAGGAAGGCAGTCACAAGGGGTGGGCCTTGAGGTGGATGAGTCCCATCCTACCTCCAGGAGAAGTCTGCCTTTGCAGCAAGCAGTCTGCAGCTCTCAGCTTCCAAGATGTCTGCAGTGACTTAGACTCTTCCAGCTTTGGCCAGCCAGCCATGCCGCCTCTGCTTTGAGAGACTGTACCTCCCCTCCGGAACCGTAAGCTGAATAAATCTCCCTTTCTCTCTAAGTTTCTTGATTTTGGGTGTTCTCTCGCAGCAATAGTTAAGAGTAACTGTTACAAGACGTATGCATGATCTCTCTCTCTCTCTCTCTCATGCATGTACACACACATACTTATGCAAGCCTTAGTTGAAAGATAGGGCATATTAATAAACAAAACTTCTTAGTGTATGATAAATACTATATGGTTACCATTTATAAAAGCACATGGCCTATTTTTTGACTTAGGGGACCACTAGGAAAAATTACTATACTCAAAGACATTTAAGGTGTCCAGTTCTAGTAGAGGTATTTTGAAGAATAGAATTTTATACACAAAAGAAACACTCAATTGACTACTCTTTCTTCTTTGGTCTAAATGTAACTGTGTAGAATGAAAAATTACAGGGATGTGGCACTGTCAACTTTTATAAATCTAAAAGATATCTCAACTGAAGGAAAAAAAAACTAATATGATAAACACTTAAAAAGTCAACATGATTCAGATTTCTTCTGTTTACTTTTTACTCAATGCCTGGAAAAATTCGTATTAAAGCTGAAAAATCCAAAAGGGACATTTCTTAAATATTTTCTTCTAATAAAAATTATAAAATGTAAGTTTACAAAATGTAAATCCAAGATTTCCTAACTTTTATTACATAGCCATTATTCCCAGTTTTAACTAAAACAGTATAATGATTTCTAAAAATTCTACATCTACTTGCAATTTTCACTAGAATCTTGGAAATGATCAAAACACTCCTTTAAAGGAAGACAATAATCTTTAGTAAAGCTAATCAGAATTTAGCTCCTTCTTTAAAGGTGCAAAATTTAGAACTTATTCTGGTTAGATTTCTTTTAAAAAAATTAAAATAAACCATTTTTAATTATTTATTTATTTATTAAAGAGGGGGTGTGCACAACTACTGGAAATCAGTTTTCTCCCTCTATATGTGGGCTCCAGGAATGAAGTTCAAGTTCACAAGCCCCTTTAAGAGCCTTGCCTGCCTCATTTTCTGAAATTATTCTGTTAGTTGTAGTATTTTCCTCAAGAACTCAAAAGTGGAGGGGAAAAAATACTCACAAAGTGAAATTAGTGAATGATTTGCCCAATCTTTACTTCTTCTTAAAGATTTCACTTCTTCAAATAAAACCTCTCTCCAGAGCTACTTTGCACTACTATACCTCTTTTGAAAAATCAGTCTATCAACTATAATTCAGCATACACATTTTAGTGTACCTAACAGGATGTGCCACATAAATATTTCTTATATAACAACAAATGAGTTCAGCAATAGTGCAAAAATATTTTCCTACTCAGATTTCCTCTGGTTTCTCTCTTTCCAATTTATCATCATCAATTGAAAGATTTCATTAGTAACTTCTACTCTATATATTGTTTTGAAGACAGGTACAAAGAAGTTAATAAATAAGATATAGCAATATCTGGTCTCATTCTTCAAAGAATAGGTGGTCACTGCACTTATAATCATAAAGCATATAATGATTTCCATGGACAAAGTGCTTTTACTTGAGTTTGACATTACTTCATCCAGTCTTCACACAATTCATTGAGATAACACAGGTAGTTATTATGTATGTTTTACACTGAAACAAAGAAGGCCCAGAAAGCTTATGATCTGAAAAAGGTCACGGACTACTAAAATCTTCCTCAATTACCATGCTTTTGTTTACCAGAGTCCACAGATTTCTGTTGGTAGATCAAAAATCTAATATGAGATGGAAAGGACTATCTTTTCTTTTTGAAAAATTTCTACACAGCCTGTAAGTCAACCATGAGTTTAACTCTAAGATGATAAATATAGAAAAGACTCTAGACACAAAAAGTCTATAACCCATTTCTGTTCCTATCACCACATTCTCATTTCCATTAGCCCATCTAACATAATTAAAGTCATTACACAATTACATTAAGGGGCTTGAAAGCAAAGATAACAAGAATGAGTAAAATAACAAACTTCTATGGCATGAACTATTCAGTGAGAATGGATTTGAAAGTCACATAGTTTGCCACATCAGGGATTAATGGAGTCTGAAAAAAGAAAGTGAAATAAAATTAAATGAAATCCTAAGAAAAGAGAACAGTAGGAACAGAAAAGTGAAAATATACTAACATGAACACATTAAGAAGGACAACTACATGAAAACCACACAAAATTAATGCATTTTTCTTGAGTGAATTACACACACCAAAACCCATAAATTCATCAAAAATCCTGAAGAGAAGAGTTTTCAGATATCAAAAGAATCAGTGTTGGAGGATGGGGTAGATGAGAAGAGTAAAAAATTATGTGATTAGAGAATCTGATGAAGTCCTTTTTTGTTTTAGATAATGGAGAGAATCTGTTTCTAAGAGAGAGAAATATTGGGAGCATGAACAAAGCAGAAGCTCACCTTTAAATGCAAATAACACTACATAACAATAATGGTAATGACAAAAAGCTGTTAATATAAAAATGTTCAATTATAGAAGCATTTACAACACTAGGCATTGAGCATTTTGCAGACATAATCGCCAATCTTCATAGCTACTTTACGACGCAAGTGTCACTGGCCTTATTTTCATTAAAGAATATGTAACTTTAGAGTTAGATTCATCTAGTGATGCTAATCATCTCTTGTCATGTCACACCTACAATTAAAAATCACACAAGTAACTATACATTCTGCCCCAATATGGTGGAATATCACTACACAAATCAGAAAAGCTGGCTGCAGAGTCAGTGTTTCTTCACTCCCTGTTTCAGAACCTATGTCTACTTTTCAGGCAGTCATACTTCTTTTTTTTTAATTTTTTATTATTATTATTATTATTATTTATTCAACTGTGTGCATATGCGTGTGTATGTGCGCGCGCGTGTCTGTGTATGTGTGTCTGTGTATGTGTGTGTGTCTGTGTATGTGTAGAACCACGGACGAACCACCATGGACGCGAACCACCATGGACAACTCTACCTCCTTCTGCCCCGGGATTCACAGGCTCCGCCCTACCAGGACCAGAAGCGCAGGCCGCCCCCGCTTCCGCCTGGCGTCTATACGTGGGATCTGGGATCCGAACTCAGGACCTTCCGCGTGCAAGGCGAAGGCTTAACCCCTGAGCCACCTCTCCAGCCCAGGCAGTCATACTTCTGTAGATCACACACACTCCAGGACACAATCCCTGCCGGCAAACCACACTGTCAAGGAAACAATCTTCATTCCTTTTATGTAGTTTTCCTTACCTAATAATTATTTTCAAGCACATTTAGGTCATTCATGAGAGCTTCTCATGCCTCAATAGTCTCCCAAAAGGCTTATTTCCAAATGTCGTCATACAGGGGATTATATTGTAACATATGAATGTGGTACAGAGACAAAGTAAAGTAGCAAACCCTAAGAGTAAACAAAGCAAAATTCAAACACAAAATGGGGGATTGCTTTGATATTTGCCAAGAGGATTAAAAGTTCCCAGACAAATGAGGAAGGAACTTGAACTAAATAGAATATGTTACCATAAAGCCTTCTCTCCTCCTTTGTTTATTTGGTAATGTCTACCATGCTTAGAAGGTGCAGTGTCTGATGTGTGAGTGTGAGCGCATACATGTTGGGCATGTATGTGGCATTCAGAGCACAATTTTAGATGTCTGTCCTTACCTCCTACTTTGTTTAAGACAAACAGGGTCTTATTGTCTATACTAAACCAAAGGGTCTTGTTGTTTATACCAACCTAGCTGACCTTCCAGCCACTGGAGACCATCTGTCTCCATTGCCCATCTGAACAAGGGAACATCGGGATTACAGATGCATGTTGTTGTATATCTACCAACTCCAAAGAACAATTCTTTAAAAGATACAGGTTTTTTGATATCAGAGGCAGAGAGGAAAACTAATGAATAAACTCAGCAGCAGCTTCTCCTTTTCATAAAATAAAATGTTATCAGGTCATGTTTTCAAAGTTGTAGTATAAAAATATGAGGTTTACACAAAAACAAACAACATACCAAAATTATTATCTGACAAAGTAACATAAATGAGTTCATATCCTTTCACAGATGTCAAATCATACTGAATTCTATAACCCTCTTAATTAAATTTAGCACATAAAAAATCTGGGTTTCCAAAGGGTTTCAAGACTTTCCCAATTTATATTTCTTGAAAATTAGGAAGAGTCAGACTAGAGCAGAAGATTACTGACTTCTATTATATTCTCTTTCAAAAGGTCCTGACTCAGTATAAATGTGGAACAATTTTATCTGAAATGATGCCATTTTTCTTAACCTCTCTAAAACTGAAATTATCTTAAGGCTCATCTCACCTGTTGTCTAAAAGCTTGCTAGTTAATTACCAATTTATATTCACCAACTTATTCCTACAACCAGATACAGATAAATAATCATCAAGTACCTGAAATCTTTAGGCAAGCAGAGGACACAAGAAAGACTGATTAATCACTGTTTGGTTGGTATCCTCTGAAAGGCTGGGCCAATGTCTTATTTTTCTTTAAATGAGAAAAAGTCAGTCATTCTAACAGAAATGAGCGTAAATCAGGTAAACAATACAGGATACTCAGAGGTCAATGGAGGTTAGATATGGAGCTGATTCATATTCCCTCCCTCCCTTTCTCCTGCCCTCATCAGGTACTGAACTCAAGACATTGCAAAAATTAAGCAAGCACTCTAACCATTGAGCTACAAACTAGTCCTATTAATAAGCTTTTGATTAAAAGTATGCAACAGAGGTACAGGACGGTGGCTTAGCCCATTGCACAGTGCGAGGACCTGAGTGCTCACATTTTTCCTAAACAACAAACAGCAATGCAAGTTTGTGATCCCTGTGCACACCAGGAGATGGAAGGTGGAGACACAGGAATCTCCGCAGTCAGCCGGCCTGGCTCAGGCAGCAGTGGTGTAGAATCTTAAAAAGGTGGAAAGGAAAGCTGTTGTTTACTCCCTTGGCATTCAAGTGCCTAAATAAGTACACGCACATATATGTACATGCTCTCTCTCTCTCTCTCTCTCTCTCTCTCACACACACACACACACACACACACACACACACACACACACACACTTGCTTACAAGTTCAAGGTCCTGGGGTTTGGTCCTCAATATTGGAAAAAAAAAAGAAACAAAAATCACACATGCAACACAGAATATGCAACAGAAAAAAGTGACTTTAAACAGAAGTTCCAAACTTAAAGAACTATGGATATTCAGAATTAAAAGGACTTTCTGATCCTTTAGTAATATCAGTTATAAATGCAGAAAGGGAGGTGACATGAACTGGTAAAGGGATATCTCTTGTTTCCTTCATGTTTCTTAACAAATTAACTAAAGTATAATGCATTATTAAACCTGAAATCACAACGAATTAGGTTGATGTGAGAACTTTTATCTACTAGTACATGTTCATAGCATTTATTACCACAATATTATGTTAATATTCTTAGTGTGAATTATATTATCAAATTACAAAATAAAAACCTTAATTTTTTCATCTATAGTGATATATATATATATATAAGTTGAATAGTTGGAAATCCAACTGATAAGTATTAGTAAAATTGCCACATTTAAAATGTAATACTTACAAGTATTGTGTCTTTTTTTTTTAATAGGATCTATTTCAATTAGCACTACCTAGCTTTCAAATCACTACGTAATGAGGCCAGGAACTGATCCTGTGGCTGTCACCACCCAAGTGCTGGGCTTAGTAGTATGTGCTACCATGTCTGGCTTGTATTACGCATACCTTACAATGAAAAAAATCTGTAATCCTACACCTTGAAACAAAGAACACAGCATGACATTCGGTTAATATTTGAGTACTTGCATCACATTGAAGCTGATTGTTAGTTTGCTGCAAAAATGCTATATCAATCTAAAGTCTCATAAATCATTCATAAAAACCAAACCTGCAGAGTATATTGGGAGGCAGTTTTCAGTCCATATTCCTCTTTTCAATGACCATGGCATAGCTCTTTTCTCTTATTAAATGATATGGAGATCTGTCTGGTACATAGTTTTACTGACTGGGAGAAGGAAAAAAGACAGACATTAGAAGACACTGTGGCTAAAGAAACAGGGTCCGAGTAAGAACATCAACTGAGGACAAAGCACAGATAAGGTCTGGACAGAGGAAGAGGAACAGGCTTCACTCTCAGATGGTCCTGCACTTCAAACACTTCTCCCACCACCAGTCAGATCAACTTAGCTCTCTGGCTCTCAAATGCATCATTTACAAAATGGAGTCCCATCATCTTTAAGATACCACACAGTCAATGTCCAGGACATTGGAGATTCTCAACATAAAAACTATTACTGTTTGGTTTAGGGAAAAGTTTGTCTTATAAATTACACTTAAGACGAAAAGACAGAGAGAGAGAGAGAGAGAGAGAGAGAGAGAGAGAGAGAGAGAGAGAGAGAGAACTATGAGAAACAGTTCTCTCTTTTTTTCTTATAAAAATGCCCCAAAAGGCTCTATATTACCATGGCTAGTCATATACAATTTCTCCCTCATAATAGTGATAAAGAGTGCTCTATGCAGAATGGTCTATTTGCAGCAGCGATTCATGGTGTGCACTGAAAAAACTGCTGACACGTAGAGAAGATATTTTCCCGTAAAAGGTTGAAGTCCTTAAGCAGCAAAAAACACCAACGTCCATCATCTTTAAACTCTATTGATTTCTGGTGAAGATTTAAAAGGCTGTTTACTTATTTCCCATCATTTCTGTCAGAGCTGTAACAGTCCTCTTCCCACTGAATAAACCTCTCATGATCCTCCTGGTGATTAAGGTCAGACAAAATGTCAAACTCCTAATGCTAAGTGCTTTCACATTAAAATTTCATATCAAATCACCAAGTAAAATCCACACAAGAAGTCAGACATGTAAACAGTACACACACACGCACGCGCGTGCACACACACACACACACACAGTTGCAGTAACCATTACACAATATAGGTGCACTGGAAATGTGAGGGGAAAAGTTTGGCAACAGGTTGGACTACTTCCCCCTTTCTTGTGGCAGCCAGTCATTTCTTATTTTAGGATTAGTAGGGCATGCTGAATTCAAGTAATACACATGCATGTATGTATGCACGTGTGTGCGGAGAGAGAGAGAAAGAGAAAGAAAGAGAAAATATCTCAGTTGTGCCACTCCATTAACGGAGATGAATTTTTTTTTGTCTTTTGTTTTAAAACTGAGAGCACAGGTGGAGTGAATGCCATTCAACGAGTATCTAACCTAGATGTTGCTAGGTCTTTTTGTAGGCATGAAAGACGCTCCACCATTCAGTCTTTTTTTTTCATCCTTTTCATTTACTCAGGTGGGCCTTTCAATACAGCAGCCCCATTTTAAATGCCAAAGACTACAAATTCAGTGAGAAGAAGTTGACGATATTTCAAATATCCGGTCTGCAATACAGACCCAGAAAGGAAGTGTTCATCGTGGATAAAACTTCCAAAGTCAGGCATCGTGGTTCATGCCTGCAATCTTGTCACTTGGGAGATAGAAGCAGAGTAAAGGAGTTGAAGGCCGGCCTGAACTATATAAAACAAAAACAACCCTCCTCACCAAACTCCGTAGCTTAGCAGGATTAACTTAACTTGTAGTACCTTTGAGAGCTAAGAAACTAGAAAAGAGACAGATGGGCAGCAGGAGGGGTGTGTGTGTGTGTGTGTGTGTGTGTGTGTGTGTGTGTGTGTGTGTGTGTGTGTGTGTGTAGAGAAGGAACATAATTGCACATAGGTAAGATTAGGATTGAAAAGGGCTTGGGGGGGGGACGACAGAAAGGCTTAAATAGATAAGGAGAGGGGATACATGAGGGAAAGGAGGGAGGCGAGTATCAACCAGAACAAAGGTGATAGGTAAACCACATATAGAGAGACCCTCCTTACAACTCAATTGGCAAATATATAAAAGTGTCTGAAGGTAGATAAACCACAGGACCAGACTAAAAATGGTCCTAGAAACAATGGAGCACAAAGCAAATACTCTAGTGCCAGGTAAGGTACACCCCTATTGCTGAAGGCAACACATATCCTGTATGCAGAATATACAGAAATCAAGCTAAAACGGAAGTGGAAACTTCCATTGATTAGTTTTCATAGTGCCAGACATTCCTATGCAGGTTACTGGGGGGAATAAAGGCGTCACCAGTCTTATCCATATATGAACCCAATACAGTACACTGTCAACCTAATTAAATGCCTATGGCCCAGGAAGCTGTGAGCACTAGCTGGAGACCTACTGTGGCTCCTTAGTTAAATGACAAAGTGGTAAATCCCCTTCCAAATGCCCATGTTTATATCTGTAAAGCCCACCCTCTGCTTTCACCAGAGAAGCCTTTCCTTACGACTGGAGATGCTGCCAACACTGATGACTGTGAGAGATGTTCAGAGGAAGTGAAGATCAAGGACTCCATCTTCTCATCTTTGGCATTGCATTTATGCTATTCCTTAATGATTTGCATAAGATGGGGCGGAAAGAAGACCAGAAAATAGGTAAAGGGGCTGTGAAGTGCCATCTCCTAAACATAACACATGCATGGCAATCAAAAATCAAAGTAGTATAGGTTACTGATACTACACATACAAAGGACAGGCGTGACCATCAGTCAGCTGTAGATGGGGAAGGAGCCCATGGGGCCATTGATTCAGAGCGGGATGGAGACTTATCTGTTTGTGTATTCAATGGGGAGCCTGTGAAACTCCAAGAAATAATCCCAAACCCAAGGCCACACAAATGGCTGTGGCTAAACCCAGTGGGACAAAAAAAAAAAAAAAAAAAAGAAAAAAAAAACTTACAAATATATGAATATGGAAAGAAGGAAAGAAGACTTGTAGGGAAGAAGGGGATTAGGGAGAGGCAGGAGGAATATAAGACAGAGTAATTATAATGAATTAGATGCATGCATGAAATTACCAGAGAAGAAAATTCTATTAAAAATAAATTTCTTAGTAATCCTTATACCAGCTCAAAGATTTTCCCTAATCAACAGTAAAGGTACTCTAAACTTTACTTAGGCAGCTACTCTTTTGGGTTAAACAACACTTTAAAGACCAGAGGAAACAGGAAATTTTCTATTTTAGAAAAAGATAGCATAATAAAATAATTCAGGGAAAGTTACAATATATGATGAAGTATATATAAATCTACATGAAAAAGTAAAACTCAAGGAATATAACTAGGTAATTTACAGAAAAAAGCCAAATGGAAAAAATGAAATATGTTCTTCATATTACAGAAGTGCGACTAATATATCCATGAGGTAATAATCTGGCAATGACCTGATATGTCAGTTTGTATGGAAATAAAACTTCTCAGAGACTGTCTCAGATTGTCATTATTTGTTAAAGGAATAAATTATGAACAGATGAAAAGTCCCTATAATTGTGTATAAGAAAACAACCTTAAATATTGTAATAGTAGTTTAATTTAATAAAATACTTGTAAAGAGCAATCTGGCCATTCCCATAAAAATTTTCATTGTGTATATTGACTTAGAAATTCCTACGTGAAAGATACCTTAGAAGACTTTTATAGAGCAAATATCACAAAATTATAACTATAAAGATATTCACTGTATAATTCTTTCTAATGACATCCATTTCCCAGCAAATTCCAGTAATTCATCATTTTTGATGGCTGAGTAGTACTCCATTGTATAGATGTACCACAGTTTCCTTATCCACTCGTCAACTGTTGGACATTTAGGTTGATTCCATGACTTTGCTATTGTAAACAGTGCTGCTATGAACATGGTCGAGCTTGTGCTATCGAGGCGAACCTCTGCTGCATGGGGGGTTATTCCCAAAAGTGGGATAGCAGGGTCATATGGCATTTCAATCTTTAATTTCTTTAAGAATCTCCAGACGGCTCGCCAGAGTGGCTGTATGAGCCTGCATTCCCACCAACAATGTAGGAGAGTTCCCCTCTCTCCACATCCTCTCCAGCATTTGTCGTTGTTTGTATTGTGGATTTTTGCCATCCTGACCGGGGTGAGATGATATCTCAGGGAAGTTTTGATTTGCATTTCCCTGATGGCGAAGGAAGTGGAGCATTTTTTAAGATAATTGTTAGACATTTTAATTTCATCTCTGGTAAAGTTTCTTTGAAGTTCCAGGGCCCATTTTTTAATTGGGCCAGTGTTTTCCTTGGAGTTTAATTTTCTAAGTTCTTTGTGCACTCTGGACAGTAGAGCTCTGTCAGATATGTGGTTAGTGAAGATTTTCTCCCATTCTGTGGGTTGCCTTTGAGCTCGTGTGACAATCTCTTTATCTGAACAGAAGCTCTTTAATTTCACAAGATCCCAACTGTTGAGAGTTGGTAGCAGTGACTGTGCCATTGGATGTCTGTTTAGGAAGTGTTGGCCTAGCCCAATCAGCTCGAGGGAGTTCCCTATCCTTTCAACTATGGTGTTTAAAGTCTCTGGCCTGATATCAAGGTCCTTGATCCATTTGGAATTAAGTCTTGTACATGGTGACAAGTACGGGTCCAGCTTTAATCTTCTGCATGTGGAGATCCAGTTTTGCCAGCACCATTTGTTGAAGATGCTGTTCTTTTTCCATTGGATTCTTTGGGCCCCTTTGTCAAAGACCAAATGGCTGTAACTTTGTGGGCTTATATCTGGGTCTTCAATCCTTATCCATTGATCTGTGTGTCTATTTTGGAGCCAGTACCAGGCTGTCTTTATAACTATGGATTTGTAGTATAGAAAGAATTATATTAAGTGAAGTATCCCAAACCCAGAAAATTAAGCGCCGTATGTACTCCCTAATAGGTGGCTCCTAGTACCAAACTCACCCAGCCCACATTGAGACACTCAAAAGTAAACCTATGTAACACAGTAATTGCAAGGATTATGAACAAGAGAGATGGGTTAGGAGGGCCACACCAGAAACAAGGAGAGAGGAGACCATGTTACAGCAGAGAAAATAGGCCTCCACCAAGGTCTGCAAGTAAGTAATGAGAAACCTGGTTAAGTTCACAGACGTTCTTTCCTGATCTCACCAGAAGGGGAGGGCATATAGTCTAGCAGATAAAAAGTAATCATTTTGCAAATGGGTGATGGACCCCTCCCTCAGTGAGGTTTCCTACTCTTATTACATCTACCCTTGAATGTGCTATTACAACAAGATTCCAGTTTAACAGCTTTTTGTCTCTGGCCAGGGGGTGACATACAATGCCCAGCAGAATGGAGTGAAGGGAATTGCAGGAGCAGCAAAACTGCAAAAGAAAATCAACAAACCACAATCCAGAACCTCAGAGACTCTATATCAACCACCTAGAACTAGGCCAGCTTAGTCTCTCCCCATCCTGGAGCTCAGGGACATTTGCGGAAGAGGGGGCGGTAAGATTGTAAGAGCAAAAGGATGGGAGGAGCAACGATTTGCAAGATTCTCAACAATAGTTGGGGCCAAAGCAATCATAATGGGACTTTGCATGCCCTGAGCAATGTCCAGCGCACTGTTGCCCTCATAAAGTCTAGCATCTGTTAAGGGCACTGAGACCCCTGGAGGCAAGGGATTGACAGCCATAGTAGTGATCTTAAGGGGAACAAGAGAAAGGGCTTATGGAAATGCCACTGGGTCCTTATATGTCATCGGAGAGGAGGATCCAGTGGAGAGTTAGGCGTACACAATAAAGGACTCTCTGGGAATTGGGGGGGAGGCACTGGGGGAAGGGGAGGGGGAGGAGGGGGGAGGGAGGGAACTGGTAAAAAATTTTAAAATGTATAATTAAATTTTTAATAAAAAAAAAAAGATATTCACTGTAAAGATATCTGTGAAAGCCAAGAAAAAGAATGGAAGTAACTTGGTCATCCATTGTATAAATATTTCTGAATGCCTACATACTGGGATATACAAATAATGTGTGTATATATGCAAGTATCTATACAACATATACAACATTCAACATAATACGACTTGACAATATCAATGATGTAATTTATATGTACTGTTTCCTTTTTTCACTTTCAATTTTTCTTCATCTTTTCTTCTTTTTCCATTTAATATATATGTGTGTATGGTGTGGTGTGTACATGCATGCATGTGTGCTCTCATACATGTGTGCAGATGTATGTGTGTCCATGTGGAGGCTTGGGACTCACACTGAGAATCATTCTTATTCACTCTTTTTTGATGGTCTCCAATGAAAACCAGAGCTTGCCTGATCTGCCTAGCCAGTGTACTCTCTAGAGTCCCAGTCTCCACCTTCTGAGGCTGGAATTAAGAGACAGGCCAGCACATCCTCATGGCATTTTATGTGGGAACTGGGGAAAAGAACTCTGGTCCTGTTGCTTGCATGGTATGTTCTTTAATCCTCGAATCATATCCTTGGCCCTAATTTTTCTTTGCTTTTACAACAAAAAAAGCATTATATCATTTTTAGAACAAAACTAATGGAAACAACTCAAATGTATATGACAGAAAAATAAGCAAACTGTTGAACATTCACATGACAGACAGTACTTGGTAATTAAAACTATTGCATGCACATTAATAAAGGATCTCCAAAACTTACGCTGAGAAAAAATAGCATGAGGTACAAAGCAGTACAGAGAGGGCAACACACAGGCATGGACGGTTGGTCCTACTGTGAATAATGTCAGGAAAGCTGGAAAACAGCTATCAGAAAAGCAACAGACCCTCTGAACAGCAGGAAAAAAGGTCATGCCCAGGACAGCAGCAGCAACAGCACAAAAAGAATCCAGATGAACCTACTGTTGGGTTGGGTGCTTAACGCTGGGAACTGAAAGGAGAAGCAAGACGCCATTCCGAACAGACTTCTGTTGCCATGGTGGCTCCATCCTTAGTGAACCACACTCTTGGGAAACTCGGACCAGGTGGGATTATATGTTGAAAGCTGATGAAGGGAACACTGTGAGACCGCTAAGAAGGATCTTTAAATCAGATCAAGTCACTTCATGTGCTGAAAGTATGGTGAAGAAAAAATCAAACGGACTCCAAGCAGTCTTCAGGCCACTGGCAAGAGCTATGCAGATGTGGTGCCAGCACTCACAGCTGGATCCCTAAAGGGCACAAAGGTGAGGCCAGATCCGAGACTCCGCCTGTGAATCACAGCACTAAACCAGGTCAACACTAACAATCCATCATTTAAGGGGAGAGCAGGACAGTCCGTCACAGAGGACTTCCCAGCAGCAGGCAAGGAATGCAAGAGTCCGGAGAAGAGCCAACAACCAGGCCAGGGAATTTCCATATCCTGTATCTCCACCCAGCTTTCTCTCTCCCTCTACGTCTATCTTGCCTGCACGTAACACCCATGGGCATTTTAGGTCATCTTGACCCTGCTTCTTGCCCTACACTGATTTCTCTTCTTTCTTTGTTCTTCTCTATTTGTTCCTTTCACTTTTCCTCTCCTAAAGTTAGAACATTTTGGCATGGTCTTCTGCCTCAGCATCCTGAGAAACAGGACTGTTCTATGTAACCTGATGTTGTATCTTTACCTACCTCTTTAGTATTTAGCTAAAATTCATTCATTCCGTTGACTCTTTGCCCCTATAGTTTCTCTTTCAATTTACGTTCCTCTTCTCTACTTTCCTTCTGTGTCCCAATATTGATTTTTTTTCTGTGTTTCTTCTACTTTCCCTTATACCCATAATAACATATGGTGTCTCTCCACAGTGGGTTTCTGCTATGGGGACCCAAAGAAATGTGGTAGCCAGATGGTTTCAGAGAACACAGAATCTTGGTGGAGGGAAGACAATCTGGTGCAACACAGTACAATAGACAATGCTGGGACAAACTTCAGGAGTCTGACTCCATCCTTAGTGAACCACATTCTTGGGAAACTTAGACCAAGTAGGATTATATGTTGAAAGATGACAAACAGAATACTGCAAGACTGCCAAAAAGGATCTTTAAATCAGATCCAAGTGCTTTTTGGGGTCTTCAAGTAGAGAAAACAAATCTCAAGATCAGTATTACAACATTTGTGAGCAAACAAAGGGAGCAGGAAGAGATAATGGTCTAAGTTACAGTTTAACAAATCTAAAGAAAATGGAATGGAAACTTATACATTTCAGGGTAGAGGTGCCATATATCTAGAACAGAGACATTGTGTCTTGAGGTTACTGAGGTCAGCAAACTTACTTTGCAACCAGTGTTCTGGGAAAAAGGTCATGTTTCCTGCCTGATGGCAGCCTAACGCATGGTCTGCACACAGCAGCATTCCTCAGAGTGGATCTATCCACATTTAAAGGTATGATCTCCCACAACAGCTGATATATTAGCATATATGGAGGTAGCAAGGTCTCTTTACACCCTGAAATGATTAGCCCATAAGGGATGATTGCTGTTCAGTTGACTATTACTGACAGGGTTAGTCCTTGATTGTGACTCTATTGCAGGGGAGCAGTGGGAGAGCATGATGCCCACCAGTCTAATGGAGGAAAAAAACTCAACCCGGTTAGAACCTAATCTCTCCCAAATATTGCAAACACTTTTAACTGAAAGAAGAAAGGTAATCTAAAATGCAAAACCACTGGCAGCATGAAAAACAACAGCATGTCTCCTCCAAACACTCAGCACCTCCCAACAACAGTGGCTTAGATGAACAATTAACAGATAATGATGGCACATATACTCAAAAAAAAATGGAGGATATGGATAAACTTTTGAATGAATTCCAAGAGAACACAAACAGTTGAATGAAATGATGTAGTCAAAGCAAGATATGAAGATGGAATTCAATGGACAGAGAGAAATACTGAAGACCACACTGAAATTTCTAGAAACACTAAGATACACACACACAAAAAAAGTTCAGTGGGAAAGCCACATCAAAGAATAGTTCACAAAAGGATAGAATACCAAGATTTGTAGACAAAGTGGAACAAGGAACAACTGGTAGAGTCAAGGACAACGATAAATTAAAAAAATATGAATGGAACATGGAAGGTCTTTGGAGCATCACAAATAGTGAATACTGTATGTTTCCATTCATCTAAATACATGCAACAGTAATCTGTGGGATAAAAATCACGAAAGGCTTGCCTTGTAGACTGGGGGATGAACAGGGATGTTGCCTAGATAGAAAAATGTGCAAGTTTTCTGATTACAATGCTTACATTGGTGTATCTTAAAATTATCAAACTGAATACATATAATAAACTGTTTACTACATTGTAAGTAGCTTACATTCAAAGCAGCTACTATGTACATTGTATATATTCTAGGATTCAGAGATGACTTCAATGATCCCTCCTGAGAGTAGGCATTTCCATCAAGCAGAGGGGAAGAAAGTACAGGGAAGAAGTAAGATAGCAAAGGAGGAAAGCCCTAAGGGGGGCAGAGGGTCCGGCTTTTACACAAAAGAGTAAAGGAAAGGTGGATTCAGATAGAGTGAAGTAAAATGCAGAAAAGAAATATTGATAAAGAATGCCAAAGAAAGAAGGTAAAAAGTACAAGAAAAGAAATGTACTAGAAAAGGAAGTACAAAGGAAAAGAACTTAAAGGAAAGGATGATCCCATGGGCTATTCCTGATCCTTTATATGCCAATTGCCCACAAGTAAAAATGCTTTATTTGGTTGACATAATATTAAATATGAAATGACTATTGACCTTATATATGGGATTTAAAATTCAATACACAAAAAATCAACAGTATTTTATAGCAATAAGCAAACTACAACTGTAATTGAAGCAAGTCCATTTCAACAGCATCAAAACAATTAAATTTTTAAGAATAAACTTAAAATAAAAAACTTTACTCTGAAAACTATAGAATACTGTTAGAAGAGATTAATGAAGTCATAAATAAATAGAAAGAGAAACTATATATTAAGGTGGCAAAAATGGCCAAATTTACATATAGCTTCAAAACAGTTTAAAATAATTCAAAATAGAGTAAAATAAACTTATCTGACTTCTTAGCAGAAATGGACAGGTTGATTCTAAAAAAATCACATGAAAATACAAAGGATGCAAAATAGCCAAAGCAATTCTGAAAAAAAGCATCTCCTCAATGTCAAAACGTGCAACAAAACTATCATAATAACATGGCGTGGTATTACAAAAAGACAGGAAGATAGGTCAATGGAAATGAATTCGGAGTCCAACAGCAAACACATTAATCAGCAAACAGATTTTTCCAGCACCATCTAATGGGACAGAATGCTCCTCAACAGACTGTGACGTATGAAAGAGTGAAGTTTAACCCTAACCACAAAACAAACAATTTAAATCAAAATAACGCAAAGGTAAAAAATTACATGTAAAAGTAAAATAATAAAAAACTATGAAACTGTTAGGAGAAAACATGTAAACATTTATGATTTGGATTAGACAATGGCTTCTTAGATATAACACTGAAAGTGTAAGTCATCAAAGGAAAAAAATTAGAAAAACTAGATCTCAACAAATGTTTAAATCGTTTCAAAGGACACCAACAATAAAGATTAACTCACAGAAGAATGTATTTGTAGTCATGTATCTAATATATATACATATTATGTATATATAGTATGAAGAATTCTTAAGTACCAATAATAAATATGCAAATAACCCAATTTAAAGTGTGAGTACAGTCTGTTATCTATATCTGTAAGCTTCACATTCACAGATTCAATTAAGTAGACTGACAAGATTCAGAAAAATTTTATCTATACTGAACATGTATCAACCTTTTCTGTCATTAACAAATACCTATAAATAAAATAACAATTTACTTTATATGTATTATATTACATGTAATATTACACATAATCAAGATTTAAAATATATGGCATGATGTGAGGTTACATAGATTGCTATCATGTCACTTTAAATAACAGCCTTGCATTAACAGATTTTGGTATCCGCATGAGCATGAAAACTAATACTTCCTACACATCGAAAGACAATATACTCAATGCTGTTAGGAAAATACAAATTAAAGTCAAAATGAGGTATCATTCCATGTTTGCTAGTGTGCATGCAAGAAAAATAAAGATACCATATGCTAGAGCAGCTCTCAGCTCCTGAAAAAGATTTCCTTTAGCAATGGAAGGTGTTTAATATAATCACAACTGGCAGAAGTTCAGAAAATAAGTGACTGAGGACTGCTTGGCCATAAACAGGACATAAAACACCCCTCACTCAAAGACTCAGGGAACATTACTAAGAGAAGGAAGAGCATGGAAAAGCCTGAGGGTGGGGAGGGGCACTGCCAGACAGTCTTCTGCACCTATGAACTCAATGCTGTGTTTACTTCCACAAGACATGTTCTATCAACATTTCTCCACTAAAGAGGGATGACTTCATTAGACAGTACCACTCTTTGATAGCGAACTACTAAGGGTGAATGCTGGCTGAAGGAAGAGGAGCTATTTTGTTCAGGTGTCTACCCACTTATCCATGCTCAGCTGGGGTCAGGCACATGGCAGCACAAGGAACCTAGCTTAAATTCAGGGGTACACTTGCACGAAGACATGAAAGTAAGAGGGAGACTGGTTGGGAAGAAGGTTTACTGTGGGGATGAAGTGGAGACGAGATGCAAGGTGTGAAAGTGACATAAATTTATTGTATTCATGTATGAAGCTGTTGAACAAAAGTAAAAGAAAATATAGTAGTAATGGGTACAGAAGAAGAGCAAGGAAGTGAGTGAATCCAGTTTGAACACAAAGCAGGACATGACCTTCATGCTAATGGTGTGTCCACACTGTGCAGATGCACTGCTCTCCAAGGGTTTCCATATTCCCTTTGGAGCCATCTCATCCACTAGGCCTCTTTACTCCTTGTAATCTCTCTGCCTGTCTTTATTACTTGCAGTCTCTCTTTCTCACTCTCTCTTTACTATTCGTAATTTCTCTTTATTACTTGAAATTCACAATCTCAGTCTCTCTCTCTCTCTCTCTCTCTCTCTCATATTCCTAGTTTACTTTTTCATTGAATTTTACAAGGCTGCTTCCCTAAACCTCCACTTTCCTCATTGCAGTCTGGTGTGCTTTCTTTTCAGTGGATGACTGAAATCTTCAAGACTATGATTTTCTTCACTTCTTTCTTCCGTATGTAACTTACATCTATTGCCAGTAAAGTGCAAACATTTCGTAGTGACATTAGCTTCCTCAGAAGCTTTTCTCCCCTTTCTTTCCCTTCTCAAAAAGTACTCTAATACTCACTATGCCTGAGGCCCAACACAAGCACTGTCAACAGATTACAAGAAATGAAGCCATTGTGCAGTGGGATTCAGTATGAAGGATAAACAAACACAAACAACTACGAAACATTTTGTGATTTTAAAACTCTGCATTTTCCTGTATAGCAGTTATTCTGTCTGTTGCTCTGAGACACCATTCAAACTCAAGTGACATAAAGGGAAAAAGGGAGATTTATTCAGTTTACAGTTCCAGAGGGACCTTTAAGGCGGAAAAGGCATAGCTGGCTGGCAGAAGTTGGAGGTGGCCTTTGTCATGGCAAACTAGAGAGCTACAAAATTGCTAGAGTAGCCTCCTCTTCAGAGCAGGGCGAGAGTAACCAGCCTTACTCAATCTTGTGTCTGCTTGTTACTCCAACAGCAACCCCACCAGCGGCCCAAGGCACCTGCAGCACCAGAGCAGCGGGATGGCCCTCTCTGAAGTTCCTTTTCATGCATAATTGGGAGAGAACCTATGGAGTAAACCGATGAAATTCTCTTCCCTTCCTTGTGCTCCACACAGACGCTTAACAAAGGCACTTGCAGTGGGGCTACCACTCTGCCCCTCTGCTGCTCAATCACTGATTCCTTCTCTCTAGGGTCTGTGCAGACAACAAACTTCCCCACATCCGTATGCCTCTTCTTGTGGTTGTTGTGCCTGCCTGAACATCTCAAGAGAAAATACGAAACAAAGTCTTGTATCATCTAATGTCTGCACCATCAGTTCAAATAGTTTCATCACAAGAAGCTTTATTTTCAAGCTTCATTTTATTGTGTAAATTAAGGTTATCAGACACTCCCATCCTCAAATGCAAATAAATTCTGTTCTTTCAATTTCCTTTGAGGTCAAGGATGCCAGATTATCCTGGTCATTTGAAGGTATTACTTAACACAGGCCTTAAAAATTCACACACACACACACACACAGAAAGAGAGAGAGAGAGAGAGACAGAGAGAGAGAGAGAGAGAGAGAGAGAGAGAGAGAGAGAGAGAGAGAGAGAGAGAGAGAGAGAAGGTAGTCTGCATTCTTTAACCTCAAGCAGATATTTTAAATCTAAAACATTCATTTTCCTCTCAAGCGGGTTCCTGGCAGGGAGTTGGTGCCTGCAAGGTCCTGCAGCCATGGCTCCTAGGCCTCACTGGGAGCCTCAACTCATGCTCCATCCCCCCCATCAACCACTAACAAACCCTCCAAGAATTTAACAGAGTCTAAAAACCAGGGATGAGCAGACCAACGCCTGGTAACTGAGAATCCCCAAAATCTTTCCATCCAACAGAAGGGAATCATCGCATCCAACCCTAGATAAGTAAGCCTTTTAGTTTTCCTTTCAGTCGCAACTGATATCCACCACTGTTTCAGACTTCTATGCAGCACACTAAAGCCCAACGTACCCACTACTCAGGGTATTAACCATTCACTCTCACGCACCTCTGAAGAACTAATAGATGCCTCAGCACACTGATCTCCAACGCCTGGCTACGAAACCCACCCTATTTCACAACATAAAGCAGATCTGATACTTAACCCAAACCACAATAACAAACCTTGACACCCAATCTTAATCTTCTAGTCAAATCTGGACTAATAAACTGACACCCTGGAACCAGAGCAGGGCTTCCACGCATTTTTTTTTTTTTTTTGGTAAATAACACAAAGGAACCCGAGACTGACGCCTTTAACACCTAGGTAAACAGTACCAGTAACAGTTCAAGTGCAATAATTCTGCCTGACTCATAATAGTCAAAAAACACACACCAAAAAAGATTCTAGAAATCAAACACCAAAATGCCCAGGTCACACTGTATATCCATAAGAAACAACAAAAACTATGGCAACAACTCCCCTACCAAAAACTGTTGCACCCAAAAGGATAGATCCCTAATGAGAATAACCCCTCAGATATTAGCCAAGATTCAATAACCAACACAAGGATTTTCACAGTCTGATTTTTACTATTATCAAGAGAGTGAAAGAGGAAATCCAAGAGGAGCTAAATAACCACATAAGGCAATATGAATAGGAACACAAGAGGCACCTGGATGAAATGAAAAAGGCAGCTGATAAAACAAAACTAGGCATAGTGCAGCTGAAAAAAATTTCATGCCAAGATTAAACTCAAAGTCAAAAACAAGCTAACTATGATCCAAAACTCAACAGAGGGTCTTACCAGGAGAACTAACAAAGCAGAAAATAGAATATCAGAACTAAAAGACAAGAGAGCAGAACAAATTGGTTCAATCAAAGAGGTTGAAAAAGCCAAAAATATTACTTGAGAGCAGTATTCAAGAGTTACAGGATTCCCTGAAGAAGCCAAACCTGCAGATTCATGGAATACCAGAAAAAATCCAGAAAGGCACAGCAGAAGAGATTTTTCACATTATTATTAATGAAAATTTTCCACATCTAAGAAAAGAGATGCCTATCCAAGTACAAGAGGCATACTGCATTCCAATCAGATATGCTCAAAGTGGATAAGCAGGTAGTTGGTTATCTGGAGGCTATCCCTGCTCTCTACTATGTCCTAGTCCTGTTCTTTCCTCTCCTTCAAGACTTTTCTTACCCCTTACTGAAAGTTTAATGTTAGGGTCTACTTATAAGGGAGAACATCAAGAGTCTGCCTTTCTGCTTCTGAGATATTTTACTCAGTATGATTTGTTCCAGTTCCATCCACTTACTGGCAAATTTTTTAGTTCATCTTTACTGAAAGCTGAATAGTATTCCATTATGCTATTTCTTTTGAATGATTCATTCATTTTCAGAATTTCTGACTGTTTGTCAGTGTCTATTTTCTTGTTGAATTTACCCCCAAATTTTAAATTGTTCTTACAAGTTAATGTAGGAAATTCTTTAAGTCACGTTCCCTATATGGTGTGCTCAGAGGTGAGAATACGCCTGACCTGGAGTTGCCCCGTGGGGCTGCCACAGAGCTCTCTGCAGAATGTATGTCTGTTCTGTATTTCTTTTGTGGACTTACTAAATTTCTCCATTTGTCTCTTTTAGGATCAAATCTTTGTATTTTTTTTTCTTTGATTCGGTCCTTCATAAGCTCATACTAAGGCAGCATCTGGTTCTCTAATAACTCAAGCAGGGGCTGAGGAGATAGTTTTGTAGGACACAACAATAATGGTAGCCTCCATTACCCTACTCTTAACAGCAAGACAAAACTGCCAGATCAAAAACCATGAAAAGAAATGCCAAACTTAAATTATACCACGGACCAAGTGAACTTAACAACATCTAACATATAAGGAATTTACATTCTTCTCAGCAGCACATGAAACCTTTCTAAAACCAATCACATTATAAGCCACAAAGCAAGTCTTTCAGAAGCTTTGCAATAAATAAGTAAATAAAAAACCTCTGAAACTTGCATCCTACTGGATCACAGTGAAATTAATAAAATTAGAAATTAAAACAGGCTGATATAACAACATAATGATGACACAGAATAAAGGACCAGAAATAAACCCCCAAAGTCACAGTGACCGGATTCTCAACAAAGGCTTTAAAAGCATCAGTTGGAACAAAGACAGACTCTTCAACAAATAGGGCTGGGAAAATAGAAAATCTGTATATAGAAGGAATAAAACTAGATAATTTTCTATCATCCCAAACAAAGATAAACTCAAAATTGAATTGAAAAGCTGCTCCACAGCAAAGAAGGCTGTCAGGGTGAGTGGTCTATAGAGTGATAGAAGAATCTTTGCCATATATACATCTTGCATTTGACTAGGACCTAGAATATAAAAAGGACTAAAGAAAAATTAAAACCATTCAAATAATCCAACTGTAAATATTGGAAAATAAAACAAACATGCAATTTAAAAAATAATGGAAATAGCCAATAGTAAAATGTACAACATCTGGGGCTGCAGAGGTGGCTCAGGGGTTAAGCCTCTGCCTTGCAGGCGGAAGGTCCTTCTAGAATCCTAGACCCCACATATAGAAGTGGGGGCGGCCTGAGTTTCTGATCCTAGTAGGGTGGAGCCTGTGAATCCCGGGGCCGAGTAAACAAGGAGGAGGTGGAGGTGGTGCATGGTGGTTCCCGAATTCGCCTGTGGTTCTACACACACACACACACACACACACACACACACACACACACACACGCACAATTGAATAAATAATAATAAAAAATTAAAATGTACAACATCTTTAACCATCATAAAAATTAAAATTCAAAATACACTGAAATTTTACCTCACTCCAGTTCAGAACAATTGCATCAAGAAAATTAACAACAAATGCTGGTAGGAATGTGTGGGGAAAGGAAACCTTATATGCTTGTTAGTGGAAGTGTAAATAATTGTGGGAATCAGTATGGAAGTTGCTCAAAAAATTAAAAGCACAAGTACTTTGCAATGCTACTTTCTGGTACATGTTAAAAGTAATCAAAATCAGTCTACTACAGAGTTAACTGCCTATCCACATATATAATGGTGCTACTTATAAGAGTCAAAAAGTAGAATCACACTGGTTGCCCATTAATATATGAATGAATAAACAAAATGGATAAAGCCAGTCTCAAAAATATCACATGTATTTCACCAGATGCAGAATGTAAAGAGGGGAAAAGGAACATAATGTGAAAGGGAGACTACTCAGGGGAAGGGGACAGGACAGTGTGAAGTACACTGTGATCGACAACGAGGAGCACAGTGGAGCCACTGAAATAGGCACATGACCTTATCACATATAATGGGCTAAACTAAGACCAACAGCAGTTTTCTCTCTAGAACCATGATGGTCAGAAGACAGTAAGACTACAGATTTGAAGCTGAAATAAAAAGAATGTCTAATGAATTCTGTATCTATCAAATCTCTCAAAAATAAAGGAAAAACAATGTCCTTGAAATTAATGATGACAATGCTAACATTAATTATGATGATGAATCTGTGGGTGTCCATCGCTACTGAAAGTGCCTTACAAGAAATACCGACAGTTCTTCAGATGAAAAAGAAAAGAAACACATCATCGTATCTTGAAGTTATTCAAAGAGTGATCTCTGGCAAGGTTGATTGTAGGTATCTGTATAAAAATTAAGTACTGTATTTGGTTTGTTAGCTCTCTTAATTCAAAAGTGATTTAAATTTTTAAATGCCTAAAACATTATGAATCTTTGCTATTAAGAACACAATGTATATCAATGCAATCTGTGAAAATAACATAAAGGGTAGAGGCCAAGCTAAATAGGGTTAGAGTTACCTTGGTATCAATTCAAATTAGATTGTTATAAATTCAGGATATTAACTGTTAATCCCATGGCAATCATTAGGAAAATAGCTTTAAAAATTAAAGAAAAGGAATTGAAAAAAGAATAAATATTGACACTAGAAAAATCAATGAAACAAGAAGGTCATCCAAGAGAAACTGAGCCACAAAAAGATGTGAATATTTAGAAAATAATAAAATGGGGGGCTGAAGAGATGTCTCTTGAGCAGAAGGCTCTGAGTTCAGATCCCAGGTTCCATGTAAAAATGCAAGGTGGAAATGGTGGTGCCCTGCACTTAGGACCTTAATGGACGGAGCCTGGGAAATCCCAGAGCGAAGCAAGAAGGAGATAGAAGCAATCCAGGATGATTCCTGAAGTCACTCTTGGTCCTTCACAGGGACACACAGTGCTCTCTGACACACATACACACAAAATAAAGAAACAACAAAAATGGGCTGGAGAGGTGGCTCTCAGGGGTTAAGCCTCTGCGGATTCCAGATTCCATGTATAGATGCCAGGCGGAAGCGGGGGTGGGGGTGGGGATGGGAGGTTGGGGGGTGGGGCCTGTGCTTCTGGTCCTGGTAGGGCAAAGCCTGTGAATCCCAGGGTAGAGTAAACAAGGAGAGGTGGAGGCTGTCCATGGTGGTTCCCAAATTCGCCCGTGGTTCTACCTACACACACACACACACACACATGCACACGCACATACATATACACACACATGCACAATTGAATAAAAAAGATGGCAAAGCTGTCTTTTACTATTGCTAATCCCTTTATATAATGATAAAATCACCAATTAAAAGAAACATTAGCAAAAGAGATGATCAAATCAAACTAACTTTCTTTGCAACTACAATATAAAAGTTTTCCACTTTACTGCGTAAAATATTTATTACTAATAAGACTAAAAATTTGAAATACATCCCAGCACCACACGTAAGTTAAATGTGTGTACATTGGGGCTGGAGAGGTGGCTCAGGGTTAAGCCTCCGCCTTGCAGGCGGAAGGTCCTGAGTTCGGATCCCAGATCCCACGTATAGACGCCAGGCGGAAGCAGGGGCGGCCTGCGCTTCTGGTCCTGGTAGGGCGGAGCCTGTGAATCCCGGGGCAGAAGGAGGTGGAGGCGCCCATGGTGGTTCGCGAATTCGTCCGTGGTTCTACACATACACAGACATACACACACAGACACGCACACGCATATGCACACGGTTGAATAAATAATAATAAAAAAAATTAAAAAAAAGTGTGTACATTGTTACTGTTAGAGGAACCATGAAAGCATACATTTGAAGATAAACTAAAAGCAGAGAAATCAAAAAGAAAATAAATGTGGGGAAACTGTTAAAACATCGATAACAATCAAGTGAAGGTTTAATGAATTCATCAATTAAAAGACAGAGATTGAATGAATAGATTTAAAAAAACCAATGTTGTTGGCACCAGAAATATACATTCAGAAAATACATATTCCAAATTAAATATGCAAAAATTACAAAATTTTATGAGAAAATATGTAACAGGCTAGGAAATTGTTTCTTAGACATATCAGCAAAAGTATAATCATCAAAGAAAAAGCTCATAAATTAAATGTCATGAAAATGATAACTTTTGGTCTTCAATAGTCGCTGCTAAAAAAAATACAAGCAATATACTAAGGGAAAACATAACTGCACATATCTAAGAAGGGACTTGCATCTAAAATTTATATTCCGAATATTCAATAGCAACCAAAAAATGATCTTATTGTGAAAAAATATGAGATGCCTTTCAAACATATTAAAATTGGGGGAGGGAGAAGGAGAGGAGTGTAACACAACCCCAAACTAATTCTAGCAAACAGATTTAAAAAATGTTTCTGGATTTATAAAAATTAGATTGGTGTTGAAACAGATCAAATTAGAGAGAACCCATCTAGCATTAGTTAAAATGTTCTAATATTAAATGTAATGCAAATTAAAAACAAGACATTCTCAGTGATGAGATTTTTAAAAGACTACAAAATAGGGCAGCAAAGGCAACATAAGGGAGTAAAGTTTAAGTTGGTTCAATTTTTTTTGGTAAAGTGGATTATAATGCATACTCTGTCTTTTACCTATAAACGTCATTTCTAGGAATTGTCAGACAGATAGTACTTGAAGTACAAATATGCAAACATGCTTACTACAGCACCGAATTAATACCTTTGAAATACAGTACAGTGTAACTGCATAACTGCAATTCATTCACCAAAGGCAGAGCTGCTGGTGTGATGGCACATGGCTGTGATCCTGCAAGATCGGCAGCTGACACTGGCAGACCAGGAGGGCAACGCTAGCTCAGGAAACATCTCAAACAAAAAAACAACAAAGGGAAAAAGCAGATGACAGTACCAGTGAAGAAAAGCAAGTCCTATGTCATATAACTTCCATATAGGGTATGATATTTATATTAACTCAAAAACTGACACCAATGTTGATAAATTTTACCAGAAGAGGGAAAGATAAGAGAAATATCATATATAATATATGATATATATTAATCTCAAGAACTGCTAAGTGAAAGACCATTTTAAGTGGGAAAATTATGCATGATTATATTTATGTTACATTTTGGGAAAAGGTCCAACTCTACAGGATGAGAAAAGCTTGTTAGTTACTAAGGGCAGGAGTGTAGAGTAGAAGTATTTTACAGTGATGAAATGATTGTCCTAAGTGTGGTAATCACTACATGAATATACACCCGAGTTAAAATTCAGAACTACGTATGAAAAAAAAGAATGTGAATTTTACATTAATTAAAAAAGAAGAATGTTTCAGGCTACATATTCTTTCCAAGCTATTTTGATTTTTAATTTCTTCCAGGAAGTCTAAACTTGGATGGTATTTATTTATGTGCAACTGACACCTTTGTTTTCAGTGATTCTGATTCAAAGATAATTAGCTAGTTCTGCTGAGTAAAAGTGACTATGAGGCATATTGTTTGTGATATCCACAATAAGCTATCAATACATATCTATTTGCAAATGAGAATGGAGTTCATCTCTTTGCAGTAAGAAAGTAAACAAAAACTCTTCTTGCTAGTGTAGAATTAATCAAATTGTCTATACTGTAACATATCTTAAGATGAAATAATGAGGCACGAGTTTTTTACCTTCTCTTGAATGGTATCTGTTAGTTTCATACATAAATTATGTAAAGAAGAAAACTGGTTATCGAGAGGTGCTGCTTTTCTGTTTATGCATATATTGCCATCTTTTTGGTATGAATTTGTGTCAAACTCTTATCGCTATACAAAGTAGAAACAATGTTTTATCTTGCATAAGAGAGGAGAGCATTAAGAACATTAAAAAACTGTTCAAATTGTTTGTTAAGTTATATATTATAATTAGTTTGGCAGAACTAATACAAATCACATTTACAGACTAACAATAATAAAATTGAAGTACCAGTTAAATATCCAAAATAATTAAAGGAATCATTTTTAGCCTGGTATAATTAGCTAATTCACTTTACAAGCATTTATTAAAATGAATTCACATGTTATTATTCCATAGGTAGTTACACAATAGGGTTTATACAGGAAAAAATAATGAACCAAACTCTATGTATCCAGCACTCCACAATTAAAATGAAGACTCCCCAAGTAATATCAATCTAGGATAGACTAATTAAGTTTGGTTTGATAACCATTCATTTCTTCTACTGCCTCTGAGCAAATTGTTTATTAGAGAAAGTTATTTTACACAAATCAAATCAAACTGGGTAAACCATTATATTTGAAGGAAACTTTAGCCATCAGTCAATTAATCCATCATTTTCTCCAGACACTATTGTTTAACGAGCAGATCAAATTATCAACAATTTAGATATCATATGATTCAATTATAACAGTAAATTTATTGACAGTTTCTTTAATACTTTTATTATGAGTAAATTTGCAATTCTCTTTACCTTTGCAAGCAAAGCAAAACCAATTCAGATATTCTTATCAGATATCAAATAAATATAAAATTATAATTGTTAAAAATACATTATTATCATAAAGAAAAATAAACAATGAATTAAAATTGTTAATAAAGCAAAATAAATTTCAACATAAAATCATTATTACTTATTTAATATGCTGAAATTATAGTTATATAATCTGAAAGTTACATTAAAACTTCATGCTAAGGGATGCAGACAAAATAATTTTGTGTTTATAAACAATTTTAAATATTGTCACTTTAATCTTAATGTTTAATCTCACTAAGCTTAGAATATAGTTTTCTAGTGCATTTGTAAGAACACATATTTCAAAAAGATATTAAAATCAAAATGTCACATATATTAATAGGCAGCATGAAAAAGAGAATATTCCTGCATCTACTCACAGATCACACTTAAGATCACAATAATGCAACAAAATCAATTTCTAGTTCGCATCAGTAAATCCATACATCTATGATTGGTTGACCAAAACCAAATGTCAAACAAGGGCTTTTTGGGTAAACAAATTCTTTCTACACATAGCTGCCTTTTATAATTTAGAGTTTTGGAGTCCAAAACAATTTACTAATAATTTCTTAACTGATTATCTCTAATAATCTTATGTTGTCTAGTTTTTTTTATATAATACATTTTTTATTATTATTTCAGCTCATACCAACTTAATAGGTACACCAGTTCCCTCCCTCCCTCCTCCTCCCCCCTATATTGTCTAGTTTTATCTGATCAATATGAACTTAAATCTCTCAGATTTAAGGACTTATAAGTTGTTGTTATATACAACAAGCTTAAGACTTTTCTCTGGCTCACAATGGTCAATAAACTTCAGGATGACGTATTAGTTAGTGATAGGTTTATAATTTGACCCAACCCACCTCTCTCTTATTAAATAGTAAAGGATAAGCAGGGAAATAGTTGGTAAATGAGCATGCTGATTACACACACTTTAGTTGAACACATGTAGCTAATGCAGGCCAATCTGGTCATGTAAAAGTGACTCTGGGCCACTGCAACTAGTGGTCAAAAGCACGTGCTCAATGAGTGACAAGTCTTTACAGAGGTCCACAGTTCTCAAAATGTACTCAGGGGATTAGGATTCCAGAGAGGTGCTTTGGGAGCAGCAGGGAAAGAGGCCTGAACCAGCGCAGCAGCTTCCCCAGTGACCTACAGCCTTTCTGCAAGGGCCACGTGTTTCTGTAATTGCACTTGGAGAAACAGTTCCACTGGTTCTAAGTCAGTTTTAAACCACAATCTTACCCTATTTATATTCCTAGATATAGGAATATGAAGATATTAGGATAAAAAAGTGATTCTAGGCTTAGTTTGTAAGAATACTTCAGTTCACAGTTATGTTTCAAAAGAATTATTATTGAATTGAAAGAACAGCTTCCTGAAAGTACTGTAGTAAGTCACTTAACAGAGATCAATATTTACATGGTACAAACTGTTTAACATGGAGAACAGATTGCATTCGACAACAGTTATAATCATTTTTATAACATCTTTTCATATTCATCCACTTTTGTGCCCTTTACATAAATTCTTATTTATTTTAAACTAAGTTATGTTTCCTTTTAAGAAATGAACAGGAAAAATTGATGTAATTATCTTTCAACATCTGTAAAATATACTTCCCTTATATAAAGCACAAATCGAGAAGACATTTTCTGCAAACTTAGTTTGTATGACAAAAAGGCAAGTCCTCCTGTACAGTGGGTTATTGCACTTATAAGTGCTTTTTGAAAATATTTGATTTACCGTGGTTTCACGTTTTCAGTTTACAAAAAGGAAACTTCTAAACTTTTCACTTGTTAGAACTTTTTGATTTAAACATTTGTCAAGACATATTTTTCACTACAGTAAGCTCCTTGATATTCACAATCATCTTCAAAATAGAAACAAATGAATAATTCCTTTTATGAAAATAAATCACTAGCATTAAGCAAGCAGCCTTTTAACCATAAATGAATAATGGAAACAACTGTATTTAAGTACTGCGACTTGTTACAATGATACTGTGAAAAAAGCATTTCGACTGGGATAGAAGGTTTCTTCTATGTAATGAATAAACACTGCTGCTGTCTCAGTTCTTTCTGTGGACATGGCAGGGCCAGTTCCACTGGTTCTTGATGCTCTTGCCAAACATGAACAACTGCAACCCTTAACCCTGGGCATGTGGAAAATCTCTGTTCTGTACTAAATGTTTTGGATCACATATTTGTTACAGTAGAGGGCATATGAAATTAAGATTTTTTTTTCTTAAACAAGAGTGGGGTTTGGCTGTGGAACTAAGACAAGTAACTTTCTATGGGTAACTCAAATGCTCTCAGGTATTGGTGTTTTGCCATTATTGCACACCAACCCAAGAAAATGAAAAGACGGCAAGACTTAGTTAATAGAGCTCAAGGTCATCAGTAGAAGAAACAGATTTGGATCTACTCATTCAGCTTGCCCACATTAAGACTGCTTTTCATATTTTTTATTCTTTTTATGTATCACACATGAATATATTGAACTCGAAATATTTTCACACCTTAACCCTCAATCCCATCCTCCTTCCTCTTCTCCTTATACTCTTCTTCTTCCCTGCCAGTCTCCCTTTTATTTTCAAGGCTTTTTTCACAAGTGTGGCCCACTGGGTTCATCTAGTTTGTTTTTGATGCTGGGTGCCTGAGCACTTGGTGGGGCATGAATCTTGTCAGTGGGAATACCACTGAGAAAAGCATCATGCATTTCCTCATAGCATCACACATCACTCTCAATAAACATACAGGAATCATCTAATTATATAAATAAAAATTACAAGAAGTCTGAGATGTGAATAAGATTCATTCAACTACATTCTTGCATTAGGTTTTCAACATCCCTATTACTAAGGTCACTATCAAAAAGCAGAAGAATTGTGGCATGATCTTTTCTTCTACAATCATGGAGTATCTGAATTTTTGTATGAATCATAATGTTGCATTATGTTATGTAATCAACATAGGCAAGTAGTGCCAGAAATACTCAGATTTATTATTTGATTTCAGATTAATCTTTGCTTGCTGTGCATTCAGAAATCTTTTATTGTTGACGGATTTTTTTTTTGTGAACCCACATTCAGCTATGCAACCTCTTTTGAGATCACAACCCACTTTAAGAAAATGGACTCTAACGTATCAATTATTAATGACAATTTATATATTGTTCAGATATAAAAGTAAAAATTCCCAGTCTTCTCTCACTACAGGTAGCACATATTTAGAACAATAGCCAGTGGTAGTAGCACAAAGATGAAGTTTTTATTTTCTCAACATTTTATTAAGAAAAATTTTAAACATACACAAGAATTGTATAGGGGGTACATATATATCTACCAGCTTGATTTTAAAGTTAAAATTTTGCTACATTTTATATGCTTTATCATTCTGCTATCTACCTAAACTATCATTTTAGCAGATGTTTTGATTCCTTATATTGGTATGTTTTTTAATAATCTCACATGTATAGTCTATGTTGGATAGGCTATTGAGCTTCCAAACTCTCACTGGCATTTTAATTTCAAATCTAATAAGATAAGTCCACACTAGACAGTATCACTTTCTGACTACAATTATGGATGTAAACTTCTAATGGAACACAGTAAAGTAAGTTAAGTTATACATGAACTGCAAAATCACTTACTTTCGGACCAGAATTCTCAAATTTCAACCTTGAAATTCTACTGTAATAGGACACTAGAATTTAAATTTAGGATAAAAATCTAGGATTTGAGGAAGGTGAGATGAGAAGACTTAAGGAAGAATGCCTACATTTCCTCTTAATTCCAGAATACTGGCTCAAAGTACTGGGTTATAATAGCCATACAAGTCAACTATGTTGATTTTCATATATTTAAATGTAGTGAGTGGTCTTATAAACTATTGGATAATCATCTTCTCAAGAGGTGGGGCTAAATCCCATTCCCTCTGAGTGTAGACTGGGTTCACTATTTACTTCTCTAAACAAACCGGTAAAAGTGGCAACGCACAGCTTCTCAAGCACAAAATTCAGCTTTTGTCTCAAGAAGGAAGGAGCTCTGTGGCAACTTCATGTTGTTACAAGATAAGGCCCGTGTTAACAACTAGCAAGTAACCCAGGAGGTCTCGGGCCAATACCATCTGCAAGATGGTGCTTTGAACCTCCTCAGGACTTCCTGAATTTTGATCCTTAGCTAAACACCTTGGCTAAAATCTGATGAGAGATTAAGATGTGCCCACTCAGCTAAACTGCCATTAAATTCCCTAGAACCTGTAAAATAAGTTTTCTAAAACATGCAAGTTTAATATATAGTATCAGACAACATAAAGGTTGACACTAGTTCAAACCTTACACATTTTAACCCCTCTTTGAGAAGTTTCTGGATTGTTCATATTGTACAAATCTTTTACCTTTAAAAAATCATCTATGAGTTAAAGATCTTTTGGAGGAAAAAAAAAAAGAAAATTTGAACCAAATTTTTCCATCCCAGTTTTATCATGTTTGCTCTGTGTGCTCTCTGTGCTGCATAGGGCCCTGATGAAACTATCTACAGAAAAGCTGGGTATGGCAGCCCTTGTTTCTGACCCCAGCACTGAGGCTCCCAGCTGGCCAAGCTGTCTAGTCAAAGCTCCAGAATATGTGAAAAGACCCAGTCTTGAAACTACAAGGGGAAGAATGATAGAGGAACACATTCAAGGTAGATCTCTGTCCTCTACAAACTCATGAATAGGCATGCCAATACACATGTATAACATACAGACATACACTCTTGTATGTATGCACATACACATTAACCCACTCAATGAAATACTTATTTTAAAATGTTATTCTTAGTTAGAAATAAACAAAAACCTACTTATGTCAGAACTAAATACAAAAACATCTCTTAAGTACAAGATCTGAAAATTTGCAGGAATCTACTCTATGAATCTATGAATCTACTCTGAGACATTTTGCCACAAATATGAAACACAAAAACTAGATCTCTAAAAATATGTAAACACTCCAATAGTTAAGAAAAACTGGGTAATTGTCAAGTTCATTAAGAAAGCTGCAGGAAGCATCATATGACAATGACAACCTGATAGCAAGAAACTAACAAAAACTTGAATGTTAATGAATTCATTATAAATCTTAAAAATTCTCGAATACTTTAAATTTTTATGTACCACCCATCTATTTTTTCTGAGCCATAGTAACCTAGCTATTTTACCAACACATGAAGCATGCTTTTATATTAGAATCTTCATATTTACTCTTTTAGGACCTCTTTTGCAATACATGAATATTACAATTTGCTTGGCATGTTTCTCAGAATTTTCATAAACGTCATTCATTAGTATTGCCTCCATAGTAAATGAGACTGAAACAACACCCAGTACTCACTCCAATCTTATCCCACTTCATTTTTCTTGCTACTACCTACTGAGAATCTTATTGTACCTTTAAAATTTGCTATTTTAAAAGTTATTTATTCAAGTTCTCATTTTCAGCAAGAGTCTGAAACCAATATGATAATTTTAAAGGCAAACAATTTATACAATGCAAAATGAATTCAGAGCATCCTAAATGGTTTCAAAACCTTAACCTGTCTACATGTTGCCCTACCTGCTTTGTGAAAACTGTCATTGTGTTTTGCAATGGTTCCTCTGTTTTTAACATGGAAGGTGCTAGCAAGAAATGATGAGATGACCAAAAGAAAGTTACAAAATCATTCTTCTAACTCAAAATGTCCGCATGTCCCAGCAATACTGCATGGGATGAGGCCGGTTAGTGAGGAAGTTTTTGTTTGGCAAATCCAAGACTGTACTAGGTGACATCAGCATTAGCCCTTAGTTAATTCTGAACTTTGTTATATGCAGCACCTTTGCCTGCAGCTAAAACATACTTTGATAGCATTCGCATGTTACAAACTTAAAAAATACGCTTTACAAAAGATGCAGTCATCGAGTATCTTCTGAGGGCATGATGATTTGGGAACAAGAGGTGTTTTTTTTTGAATTATCTTGCCTTTTTGTTTTTTGCAGGTAGTTTGTTTCTGTTCTGGTTAACAGTTTATTTGTGAAATGCTTTACAATCATGAATATATTTTGTGTGATACCCTCAATTGCTAATTTCATGCTATCATTTGATATTTACAAATCAGAGATCTAAGACTTGGATCAGAAAGTAACTCTGCAAATAGGTACCATTTTCATTCCATTATAATGAATAGATTACTGTTCAAAGTAGAGTTCTAAGTGGTAAGTAGAAGAGTCAACAGAGAGGACAACATATGTACAATCTAATTACTGAAGGAATGTAGAAAGAATATTTTTTGCCCTTTTCTATTTGAAACACCAAAGTCTTAAATAGACAGGTCCCAAGCAGTTCTACATTTGCCTATGAGAAGGTGCAATTCTCATCTATTAACTGAAGTCATAAGAATATCACCCTACTTCACCTTCAGTAAAATGTCAGGCTCGGTGGGTAAAATGACTTTACTATCAAAGGGCAATGTGAAGTCCCAGCTCCAGTCCAGAGCACTTAATGTATGTTAAACCTCAGTCTCTGAAACAATACAATTAGAAAAAAAATGACCTTCTGAAAATATTAAGAGGCTATGATTCATGTATTACAAAACAGCCTGAGTATAACAAATATACTTGACCTTTAAAGTAACAAAAACAAATGCAAAAACAGTCTCCAGTTTTCTGTTACTGTCAACAGAATCTTCCTCATAAGTTTCACTCTATTATGATATAAATCCTTCATTACTGTAGCACAATAATGTACTGACTATACCCTACCTATAGTTGTCTTGCGTCTATTTAGTTTAATAGCAAGCAAGCAATTTGAGAATATGGTAATAAAGCCTCAATCACAATAATGATGTATGATGGGTTGTAATTTCTCTGTGCTAATGGGTTACAAACAGTATTACAGCGATGACGGGAATCTCATTGATTCATTATATGACTGCAATAATATCAAAATGACATAATATAGATCACTATTAAGTCGTGCACATGCTCCTAACAATCTCTATATTTCACTATATAGATATATAGGGAAATAAAATTAATATTAGTCTTTCTATATAAAAGTTCACACAGCACAAAACATTTTGTGTTGAGTACCCTAAATCAATGTTTAAAGTTGGAATTACTACATTGAACTGGTTCTTTGAAAAGAAAGCCATTGATTTTAATCTGCTTGAAGCAATCAATTACTCCCTGTCCTCTTTATTCCAAACTGTAATGAAAACTAAACTGCGTTGTCTTGAAAACTAAATGTGAAGATGATCATAAACAGAATTTAAACTCCATGGATTATTCATATCTACCCATTTAGATTTGCCATTTCCATTATGAGTACATTTGCCACTAGCATTTAATGGACATCTAAAAGGGAATTCATTAAAGGAGGAGCTGTTGGCAGCACTTATGGGCTTCAGACTGCTTTATGCTTGCCTTTAATAGCTCACTATTATAAAAGTGATATATTGTGTTCATCCCATTAGTAGTTTGCAGAGAGGTCTGCAAGAGATAACAAATCCTTCTGAATATTTTCAGAACCAAAAATAAATCAGTTTGTTTGCTTTAAGTAGCATATTCTAACAACATACAATTTTATAGCCAACTATATTTGGTTGTTCTAAACAAAAAGTTATTTTAGCATTTTTACAGCTACGTTTTTACAAGATACGTACCACCTTTCTGAACTATTTTGTGTTAATTTGAGATATTAGTAGCCATCAAGCAGTCCAACAAACAGGAGGGAAGTATGGTAGGAGTAAAAGCAGGATAGACACTGCTTTGAGTCAACAGTAAGGCTCACTCCAACAAATGGTAGAACAGAGTATCCTAATACAACTGTATATTGTTACTTCTCAGGAGATAAGAAAAGATCTTTGTAGGATCTTGGGTTCATTATAAAAAAAAAACTTCTTGGAAGAAATGAGATTCATTGAACTATTTTTTTTTAAAAAGGACAGAAAATTGACGCAAATAAATACAAAGCACAAACTTAATTTTATTGTTTAAACAGTAATATAGGCCAATCCTAACTGGATAGAAAAAAGGACCAAATGACCTATTAAAAGGTCATCTTCATAATGACTGGCTATAGACTTTACCTTACTCTAAACACACACTGTCATAAAAATACAGCTTTCACCTCAAATGGAGTAAGGGATAGTTTAGTCTTGAGCTAAAAACGACTGACCCACTGGCAGTAGCCTGGTGGGAATGTAGGCTCAGGAAAGTGATTACACGAGATTTACTTCAGTTCAGAAAAAAGAAACTCACAAAGGCATTTGCCAAATACAATAGTGTGGAGCACAGATAGGGAAGTTATTGCAAAGCACATAAATGAAATGAAGAAAACAATGGAGGATTAAAAAACCCCTACAGAATTGCTGGAAAAAATATACTGAAATAAACTTGAAATCAAAACCTTACTAAGAACAATCAAAATCTCAGTGTAAAGTCATACCAATGGAACAGGCCAAGTGGAAGATAAAATATTCACAGTAGAAGACAAGATGGTAGAATTGGATTGGTCAATGAAACAAGTTGATAAATTTTAAAAATATATGAAAACAGTATTCAGGAGCTGTGGGAAATCATAAAGAGGTAAAAATGACATATCATGGAAATCACAGAACAAGAAACTCAAGAAGAAGGTA
Source organism: Typhlomys cinereus (assembly GCA_023101885.1). NCBI lineage: Eukaryota > Metazoa > Chordata > Mammalia > Rodentia > Platacanthomyidae > Typhlomys > Typhlomys cinereus. Next base: position 2,441,504 of record JALPQD010000317.1, on the reverse strand, counting down.
CAGAGTGTATCTTCATAGCACCACAGCTAAGAATCTAGACCATTTAAGGAAAATGGTGCCTTTCACATGCAGGAAGCATCTCAGAACACCAAACACACAAGACCAGAAAAGAAATACCACACATTGCATAATAGTCCAAACACTACAAATGCAAAGTAAAAAAAAAAAAAAAAAAAAAAAAAATTAAGGAGAGTTGCAAGAGAGAAAAACCAAGTCACATATAACAGAAAGCCTATCAAAATAACTGCTGACTTTTCAAAGTAAACTGTAAAAACCAGACTTCATGTTATGAATGAACACAAATGCTAACCCAGACTACTATATCCAGTAAAATTGTTGGTCATAATTGAAGGTGAAACAAAAATTATCCATACTAAAAACAAGCTGAAGGAATCTGTAACTACCAAATCAGGTCTACAGAGGAAACAAGAAGGTTCATAGTCAAGACTGACTAGAGGTATAAACATACCCAAGAAGTTACAAGGGAACAATAATGCCAGGACAATCATTAAGCCAAGGACCACAAATATAAAGACCACAAACTCCCATCCCAAATGACAAAAATCAATACAAATTTCTAAATAATAGCCAAAAACATGAACGGGTTCAATTTCCCAATCAAGAGATGTAAATCAACAGCTTGAATTAAAAATTACCACCAATCAATTGCCACTTTCAAGAAACAAATCTTACCATGAAAGACAGGCATTATCTTAGGGTTAAAGGATGTTCAAAAGTACTCTAAACCTTAGACTTTATAAATCTTTCACAAAACATAACTTCTCAAAAAAAAAAAAAAAAAAAAGCCAACCATCACATTCTACACAGGGGAATATAGAGGGGGAAAGAATAGAAAAAACAATTTGCCCTGAGATGTTCCTACTAGAAACTAAGAGCAATCAAATAAATTTCCCCATTCCAGGTATGTGATACTGCTTAATGAGCTGTTGGCCAGAAAAGTCTTAAAGACTCCCCCTTTCCAACAAAAAAAAAAAAAACAGGCATTTACCAGTATTCTTGGTTGCCCTCCAGAACCCGACAATAAGATCTTATTGCTGAAGACATCACACACAAAGATCAAAGGACATATACAAAACAAGTAGAATGCACATGGAAACTTTCTCACTGGCTAGAAGGTATAATCCAGGCTGACAGGGAAGAAAAGTAACCAACAGCTTCACCAGGCTGCAAACTACAACTACTACTGCTCTGAAGAGGAGTCTGGTGGTTCAACAGCATGGAAGGGACAGAGGGTGCCGCATGATTTCTCATTGAATTTGAGGCTCACTTTTTCGGCAGGGAACACATGTCTGGTAGTGTAAACCTAGTTAAATGCACGTGGAAAGGGAGACCAACGGCTTTAGGTTAGGTCAAAATTCTTTTTTTTTTTAATTTATTATTATTATTATTATTATTATTATTTATTCAACTGTGCGCACGTGCATGTGTATGTGCACGCGTGTGTGTGTCTATGTGTGTGTGTGTCTGTGTATGTGTAGAACCATGGACGAACTCGCGAACCACCATGGACGCCTCCACCTCCTTCTGCCCCGGGATTCACAGGCTCCGCCCTACCAGGACCAGAAACGCAGGCCTGCCCCCTGCTTCCGCCTGGCGTCTATACGTGGGATCTGGGATCCGAACTCAGGACCTTCCGCCTGCAAGGCGGAGGCTTAACCCCTGAGCCACCTCTCCAGCCCAGGTTAGGTCTAAATTCTTAGCATAAACTATAAGTACTTGACAGTAAACTGCCATTTGAACACTTGTCATTATTCTCATAGATTAAAGACGCTCTCAGCACTCAACCAAGACATATTTTCTTGCAATGGGAGAAGCACAAAACCACAACTTATCAAAGTGCAGAGAATAAGTGACTGTGACATGTTCAGCCCTAAAAAGGAGATTGAAACCATCTCTTTCCCATTCCAAGGCTCAGGGAAGTTTGTAGAAGCATTGGGAAGACTGTAAGAGCCTGAGTGTGGGGAGTGGTGCTGCCAGACACATCCTCTGGTCAGGACAGGACTGTTGAACCCAAGAAAAACTCACTGCAGTGACGTCCACTCCACTAGACCTGCACAATGGCTGACCTAGCAACATCTTACCATCAAAGAAGACTTCAAGAAATACTATACTATACAATAGCCTGAAAGGCTATTGAAGGCTAATAAAATCCCCAAACAGAAAAAGGGGCGTCTCCATCCCTATGATCTACCCACGAGTGTGCACATACATACAAAAATAAATGTTAAAAAACGTAAAAAAGCTGGCTACATGAAGTGGAACACAAGAGGCGAGAGTGGAAATTGGTTGGTGGTAAAGGCAAAAATGCAGATTCATTATATTTATGTATAAAAGTATCAAAGAATAAAAAGAAAGACTCAGCATCAGGAGCATATCCAGAGTAGGCAGGCACACACACAAATAAACTCAAATAAATGCTTCCAGCATATGGGAAAAAAATAAAAACAGATTTTTGTTGTTGCTGAGATACTACTCACTTCGGCTTCCTGAGAAATGGGGCCTATGGGTCACTGAAATTGACCTTTAAAGTCTCATTTATATAAAAAAGATGTTTCAGGAGCTGGGGAGATGGCTTCTAGGTTTAAGCATTTGTCTTGCAAGTAAAAGGATCTAGGTTTAGATCCCTAGATCCCAAGTCAAAGTGGTGGACAGATGGGAGTCACAGCCTGCACTTCTGGCCCTGGAAGATGGGAAGGGGAGTCCCTAGAACAACAGACAATGGGTAAGAATAACCCAAGATGATTCTCACTGTCACTATTGAGCCTCCACAGGCACATACTCTCAGGGCCCTCTTGTACACACTCCCACCCACATGCAAACCACACACATGCTTGAAAAGAAAAAAAAAGATATTTCAGTGACTTCTCAGTATACATATGAAAATGTTCAAAATTTATGTTTGTATATGCATCTACCCAGAACACTTACTGGCTGCAAAAGTAAAAGTATGAAAAGGATAAAGGTAAGGGAACAACAATAGAAAAGGTTATTCTAAAATTCACATTCATTTAAATATAAAAGCACATCTATAGCCAATCAAATACAATCAGCGAGTTTCATTAAAGGTTTGCTGATTTAGTAAAAATTTGTCTTTCAACAATTAGTCAATTTGCTCAGCCCCAACCATCATGTAACATCTGTGCCATTGCTGCATTGCCTCAAAGCACAGCCACTGAGTCAGAAGATGCACGTTCTAATATTCAATAAGCATTTAAAATGCGCATGGCACTGTGGTTTAGTAATATGATTCAAATTTATAAACATTTGAATTACTTTATATATTTACATGATCGGGTTAGGATATGTTTACATACTCAATACAATGTGTAGGAATGTAATCATCTTAAAACAGTTATGATCTAGTGGGAAATAACTTTCTATTAGAATCTGAAGCACACAACTTTTTCTGTGCAAGAGAGAAATCACTGAAAGACTTTATGAACCTAATAAATATCCATCCTCTTTTCTTTTATCAACATTACACTAAACTTAAGAAAATAGAAACGGGATTTGTATACAAGAAATCTGTGCCAAAGTCCACAATAACTTGCATTAACGGAGAACCAAGTAAGCAAACAGTGATGCTTCACAAGTTGCCTTTTCAGCTTAGAAAGTGCTTTTGCTAAAAAGCTGGTAGAAACATTTTTTAAAATTTATTGTGTGCTGTGTGTGTGTGTGTGTGTGAGAGAGAGAGAGAGAGAGAGAGAGAAGAGAGAGAGAGAGAGAGAGAGAGAGAAAGAGAGAGAGAGAGAGAGGGCATTGTGTGAACCTGTGAAGGATCAAGGGTGACTTCAGGAATCATCCTGGATTGCTTCTACCTCTACACCAGGGCTGGACGTGCAGGTCGCCATTGGTTCCACCTGGAGCTTTTACATGGAACCCGAGATCCTAACTCAGGACCTTTTGCTTATGAGGCAGTCTTAATCCCTTAGCCATCTCTCCATGTTTCTCCTAGTAGAAACATTTTTTAGCCCCCCTCCCAAAAATGCACCTTAAAGAAGCCAATAAAGGTGACAAAAATATTTAGCTTCATCATTGGTAAAATTTCAGAGGAAGCAAATCTCTCCTCAGTGACTAGGAACTAAGAGTCTTTTATTTATTTTTTCCTGTAGCAAACACACTCTAACATATTAACTCATTTGTGAGTCATTTGGAAGATTAGCCAATACAAGGAACTAAAAGCCAAATTTGTTTTTAATTGTTATAAATGGAGAAAAAGGCTATATTCAAACAGTTCTTTTGTTTTTCCTCACAATCAGAGTTATATAGTGTCATGATAATAAAAATGAATATTTTACAAAATAGAATTTGTAATGATACATGTTATTACTTATTAAAATAAATTATATATAATATATACATTGAAAGAATCAGTAAAGAATTTTTAAAAGTTTGAAAACAGGCCCTAATTAACCCCCAATTATAAGAGAGCACCAAAGTGCAAAGATAAGACCCTGACTAGTTAATGCTACTTGCCTGAGGAGCAATTAAAAATTTCTACTTTCAACTAGCATAGAAATTAGATATACAATAGGGAAATCACTATTTGGACATTAAATAACATATTCCACATAAATTATGACAACACATATGTTACCAATTTTCTAAATCTATTTCAGGTTTTAATCCCTCCTCAGATAAACAGTTAAAATACATTCAGATCATAAGCGCAAAAGATCATGCATTCTAGATCCACATTAACTTGCTGAAAATCCTCAAAGTTCTATAATAATGAAGGTAAGGATCAACACAAAATTCTAAAGATGAATTCTATTGGATTAAATCTTTGTTTAACCACATTTCAAAGATTTAATTCTCCCTCGTTAAGATTTCAGGAATAGGACAATTAGCAAGGTTTCAGAAAATAATCACATTATACAACAAAGAATTTTTTAATGATTTAATAAAATTGAAGTAGTCAAGGTGGATTTCAGAATGAATGGGCAAGAGAATCTCTCTTTCTTTCTCTCTCTGTCTCCCCTCTCTCTTTCTCTCCTGGGACTATAGTGAGATTATGCCTGAATACGACTTACCTGCCCAGAAAAGAAACTGGCTTAATATACAGCCTGTCTTGCCCTCACCTGGACCCTTAGACTGGGATCCCTGCTTCAGATGGTGACGGACCAGATCGTTCTCAAGGAGGAAGAAACCCGAGTTGGATAGGTTTGCCACAAGCCCTCACAGGAAGATGTCAGTCTTCTGTGCAAGACAAAAAGAAAAGAAAAAAGGTACAGTGGCAGTGGATGAATTGTCCTTTCCCAGGACATTAGCTACCAGATCTTTTCTATACACAGGCTAAGAAAAGGCCCTATAAATGTTAAAGAGAGATAAAGGTATCGAAGTCTAAAAAGTCTATTTGAATGGAGATTACAACAATAAATGTGCTGATTTTAACTGACCACTGTCATAATATCTTAGCATTCAATTTTGGGAAGGTCAAGAATAAAGGTACTGTTTCCATGGACAAAATATTATGTTTAAAATATTGCTTTAAAAATGTTTAAGATAGGATTCATAAATCCATCTAACATCAGTCCAAATAATTAAACTCTGTTCACATATTACTGTGGGGGTTGCTAGGCCAAAGCCTGCACTCTGGATGATACATTAGCAACTGAAAGGGCCATTGAGTGACTCCTCCCTTGGGTGGTTGAGTTTGCCTCTGGTCTGCAAGACAATGATAGGCTGAACTCCCTCCTTGGAAGTTGAGAAAACTCCCAGGTCCTTTGGAATGTTTTTGTTTCTCTAGGAAACTGGCTGGGCTGTTCCTCTCCCACCAGTTCTTTCCTGCCTATCTAAAGAGATGTTAATGCATGGACCAGGTAACTGTTGTGAGGCATACACTGTCCATTCCCTTCTAGCAACAAGGTGACATGCCTATTTAGCATACCTGGGAATATGGCAATTGGGTGTCACTCTTGACTTTTTTTTGTTAACCAAAATGTATGTGTTTTACATGGTCCTGTAAAGAATTTGGCCCTGCTTCTTGATTATAAAAACCCTGTACATTACAATTAAGTTGGCTTGGATGATAAGGGACATCCAAGGCCTCCTCTGACCCAAAGCCTGAAACTTTTAATTCCTACCGCTCCCACTTCAGAATCCTGAGTTTGTAGATTTGTGTTCGTGCTGGTTCATGGGCCCGGACATATTACTACTGCCACTCTAGTAATAATTTAGAACATACCTTTCTAACGCTTACATTATATGACAATATTATTACTTGTGTGTATCTGTGGGCATGTGTGTGCATAATAAATGTTATATGTGTGGGACAAGAGGGCACAATTATGTCAAGAGGTATGGGTGGAGTTGGTTCTCTCTTTCCACCTTTAAGAGTCTGGTAGAATAAATACTCAGGTCACAGGCATTTTACTTACTGAGCCATTTCATTGGCCCTTTACCTGGTAATGCAAGTGTCAACAATTAAAATGGTGCTAACACATGCCAATGAAGTTTTTATGGATATAAAATATCCTTTAAGATTTTTAAAAATCTGGAGTTGGCGAACAGTTCACCTGGGAGTTTTCTCCTGATGACAGGAGTTTGATCCTGGAAGCCCCATAGTAGAGAGAAGTGACTCCTGACCTCCATCTACATTACTTTGGCATGCCTATGCATTTTCATTCTCTTTCTCTGTCTCCCTTCTTCCTCCCCTCCCTCTTTTCCTCCTTTCCCCTACTTTCCTTTCCTCAAAGTTAAATAAAGTATTCAAAAGTACTTCTAAAAATACGTTTTGTTGGTAACTGCCTTGTTTTAATATTAGAATCTGTATTTTAAATGTCACTACTGGAGCTGGAGAGATGGCTCGGGGGTGAAAGCCTTTGTCTCTCAGATTCCCGGATCCCATGTAAAATGGAAATGGCAGTGGCCTGCATGTCTGGCTCAGGAAGGCTGAGCCTGGGCAACTGCTGAGCAAAGCCACAAGGAGTGAGCAACTCAGTGATCGCTTTAGTGACTCTTGAGCTGCCGCAGGCACAAATACTCAAACTCCCTCTTCTACACACAGTCACCCCCCACAAACACATGTGCCAAGAAAAAGTGTCTATTTTGTAAAGTTGAAAAGGCTCCAGGATTTAGTAATGTTTATTTTTGTCCCTGGCTCAGCTCTAATTTTTAGATTTTCTTAAAAATAAAATTTACTCAGCTTTTTCTCTGTTTGCCCATAAACCTATCGTGAGTCTATAGCAACTTAGTTCTTCATGTGCAAGTCTAGGAATTTCAATGCTTTGTGTCACATTTTCGGGATTTGTATTAGTTTTCAATAAAAAGAATCAATTTTCAAATCTCATGAATGAGATGAAATAAGATGAGAAAATGTGAGAAGCTTATTGGGTGACAGTTTAATCAATACTAAAAATAAGATTGGTTACAGAAGTTCAATATCACCTATAAAATTTTAATAGAGCAACTAATTAATAGACAAATTTATTTGAAATCAACATTTTTTTCCACACTTAAGAGTTCTCACTTTTATTCTACAAAATAATTAGGGACTACTGTCTAGTATTCTCCTTTCTTGTGTACAGTTCCAGAGGCAAATAAAAAAGTTGATCAATATAATGAAAATCGTGACATGTACAGCTAACTAAACATTTAGGGATATTAGTATAAAGGAAGCTCCAATGACAATAGTATCATTAGCATATTTTACAGCACATAATAAGTGTAACATGATGCCACTGGGGTTACTTCAAAATGTTTCATAGACTCCTTTTGTATTACACACAGAAGAGTTTCTTATGCAGGCAAGTTGTAAAATACAAAATTCAAATTATTAGCTAATGACTGCTTGCAGGACTCACATCCAAGAGATGCAGTGGCTGACTCTACAGATGTCAAGGTCTTTCCACTGTTTCATGAATAATGTGAGTATGCAAGGCCTGGGACAAAATAAACTTGCCAAAATTGAAAAGACAAAAATTAATTCTTCCTAACACTAATTTAAAGTAAAAGATTTCCTAAGAATCCGAAACCATGCAGTAATGGCAGAGTGAAGCTATATTGGATGCTTTCTAAAGCAGTGTCTTTCTTGCCTGATGTGATAAACTCATTTCAGTAATAAACTCTTTGTCCTCTTAGAGGACAAAGAAGGAGCACAGGTCAATACTCTGAATAGGAAACAGCTTATTAGATAGCAAGGATGAAAAATGCAAAAATACTGAACTTCAAGAAAATAAGCAAACAATTGAAAAATGGAATATAGAGGACCAGTAAGATGACTCAGTGGGTAAAGGCGCTTGTCACATGACCTGGCAACCTGAAACCTATTCTCAAAAGTTATGTTGGAACCCCCAACTTTACAGGCCTACACAAGACACACAAAAACAAAAATTAAACAATGGGCTATAGAACTGAACAGGGAATTTTCCACAGAAGAAATATTTTTAAAAAGTACTCCTTGGCCACTATGGAAATTCAAATTAAAACTAACTTGACATTTTATCAAATCAAAATGGCCAAGATAAAAAAATGAAGCAAAGGCTAATGAGAATGTGGGGAGTAATTAATGTTATTCACTGTTGAAAGGATGCAAACTGAAGCAGACTCTATGGAAATTATTATGCAGTTTTCATTGTTGGTCTATACACCATACCTAGGAAATGGAACCAGGCCTGCTGTCTATCAGTACATGAATGATAATGAAAATGTGCTATAAATACACAATGGAATTGTGTTCAGTTGTAAAACAAAATGAAATTATGAAATTTAGAGGTAAATGAGTACTACACTGAGTAAGGTAAGCCAAGTCCAAAATGACAAACTCATGTTTTCAGAATATGTGGACTGTAGCTATGAATTATTTGATTAATGTATTTTAAAAGTGCCTGCAGAAGTCAGGAAGATAAAAAAGGGCCATGAAGGTATGGAGGAGAAAAGCTCTGAGAGAAAAATTAAACACAAATAACATGAAAGTGGAAAATGGAATAATGACGGAGGGAAGATTTAAGTGGGGAGAGAAATGGCAAAATAAGACAGAGGAGGAGGAAGGAGAAATTACTAACACTAAGGACATAGCATACCCAAATGGAAACCTAATATTTTGTAAACATTTTGTTTATTGACTTTTTAAAATTAAAACTGACACCCTCCTCAACTTAAGTGATATCTATACACACAAAGCACGGAAATACCTAGATTTCTTCATGGTAGAGTAGTTGTAAGTTATTATTGATTTATAATACCAGATTTATATGATTTTTTTAAAAAAAGAGTTTGAATGAGGATATCCTAAATGGGTAGATAATATCCTTTCCAGAAGCTATGGACCATTAAAAATCTCATTGTCACATGTGGTATATGCTTCCATGAGTTATTGGTTAGGGAAGTTCTGGAGGCCCTCAAAATAATACAGGCTATTGGTGATGCACTTGTTTGCCTACCATAACTTAATGGTAAGATCTGGAACTGAGTTATAAACATCCTCTATGCTGGCTAGCTTGCAAAATAATAGAAAGTGCTATGCAACCTGCGGGGAGGGGGAAGGGGGGAGGTGTTAAGTCATCAAAAGTCATACCCTTGAAGAACAATAATCAGCGCCTAAGCAGGAAGTGCCCATCTCAGCAAAGGTATCATGAGTGTTGTGGAAGTAACCAACCATTTCCTGATTGGATTCAAGTGCAGTCAAACTCTTGCTCAGTATTGAGTAATAGGGCCTATGGGGAACTCTACTATTACTGATTTCCTGAATATGGACATGTGATCAAATTGACTTCTAAACTATCATGTTCATATTCATAGATTAGTGCTGCTCTTGCCCTTCCTCAGAGAAGCTTGCAACTGCAGTAGAAGTGATTACTGAGTAGAGCCATAATTGACTGAAGTGCTGAGGGGAAAGGACAGTGGGGTGTTCAACCCTAAGTGGGACATCTATATCAATCTACCAAGACTCAAGGAATTTCATGGGGGAAAAAAAGGATAGAAAGAATGAAAGAGAGGAGAATGGGGAAAATTACCAGAGACGTCTGGATACGACATGAGCATTGCACTCATGAGCTCACTGCAGCTGTTTTACTAGTGCAAGATCAGGCCGTCATGTAGAAGGAGGGACTCAAGAGGCCTCGCCTCTCCCAGAGAGACTGTGGGGCCAATGCTGCCTGAGAAGAGAAGTTACTTTGCTCAGTGCAGTAGTTAGTAATGAGCCTCCACTCACTCTCATGCAGGCAATCCTAATTAAACTCAACTAGTCACACCACAACAAGCTTGAAAAGCATGTTGGGAAGGTTTTTAGAGGAGAGGAAAGGAAAGTAAGATAAGCAAAGGTGGTGAAAAGGGTGAAGTTCATTTTTATACATATAAAACTGTCAAAGAATTAAAACAATCCATATGTAGTGTAACCATAAGTTCTAAAGAAAATATGAAATGTTCCATTACTTTGAATTTGTTAATAATTTCTCAACTTATAGGTCAAAACTTATTACTGAAAATTAAGGAAAAGCCTGAATATCATTTATAAGCCAGGTGTGACTTAATAAAGCTGTATCAGAGCATGTTTATAACTCTAAATCAAATGACTAAGTGTCAGCAGAGCCTGGAAAATCCCAGAACAAAGCAATAAGGAAGGAGAACAATGAAGAATGACTCTGGATGTCACTCTTGGGCTTCCACAAGCACTCCTGTTTAAGAGCCCTCACACATGAAAGAAAGAGAGAGGGGGGAAGAGAGAGAGAGAGGGAAAGAAAGAAGAAAGAAGAAAGAAGGAAGAAAGAAAGAAAGAAAGAAAGAAAGAAAGAAAGAAAAGAAAGAAAGAAAGAAAGAAAGAAGAGAAAGAAAGAAAGAAAGAAAGAAAGAAAGAAAGAAAGAAAGAAAGAAAGAAAGAAAGAGAAAGAAAGAGAGAGAGAGAGAGAGAGAAAGAAAGAAAGAGAAAGAAAGAAAGAAAGAAAGAAAGAAAGAAAGAAAGAAAGAAAGAAAGAAAGAAAGAAAGAAAGAAAGAAAGAAAGAAAGAAAGAAAGAAAGAAAAGATAAAATAACAAGACATCATATATATGGAGTCCCTATATTAGGGGAAGATGCCTACGGAAAAATGGCACAGGAATTAGAAAATTATAAATCAGAAGAGCACATTCCACGCTGAAGACACAATGCGTGGCAGTCATTTAGAGTATCAACCGACACTTAAAGAGCTGGGCGTGTGGGTACACCTATGAAGAACTACTTGGTTAAGTCGCTCCTCTTGGCTCCAGTAGACTAGCAAGACAGAAGGTGTGCTGTGGTCTTTACCTTCTCTCATCAATTTCTGTGACTATGTGGTAGCCAGTTTCCTCATTTGCTGCTGTGAATTTTCTGGCCACAATGACAATAAGACATCATAACCTGAAATAAAGGTTATGTATTCGTAACAGTAAAAGATTTCTGAAACCCTAGTTTGTATTAATAACACGTGAAGACCCTGTATAGAGACAAAAGAAATGTGTGTATGTGTGTGTAAGAGAGGGAGAAAGAGGGAAAGGGGGGAGAGAGGGAGAGGGAGAGGGAGAGGGAGAGGGAGAGAGAGAAACTAAGAACCTAAGAACCATTTTTCCAGTAGGCTACAACCATAAAAATACTCCAGTCTTTACCAGCAAAAGCAATGAAAGTTACTGGTTTTGACTTTAAAATAGTTTGAAACTGTTGGTTTAGTGTTTGAAACTGATGAATCACTTTAGAGGAATGGAATAATGGATGTGTAAAATCAACTGGAAGCAACCTAAGAAGTCACAGGCTGGAATTACGAATGTGGAATCATATAACTATGAACGATGAAGTAAGAGGGAGAATTAAAAGAACTGACTAAATTGGCTATCGTACAAGACTGATAGAAACAAAACAAAACAAAACAAACACCAAACAGAAAGACAAAATAAAAAAAAAATACAATAACTTCTTGCATGAATGCTACAAAATTCAGTTCTCTTTCCCATTATAATATGTATATAGGGGATGGAGGGGTGTGTGTGTGTTTGTATGAAAGCAGGCAACGAGTATATAATTCAAAATTGAAATGTGCAGGAAACAACATAGATGTAAGGTTGGCCATTTGTGCAATTTTCTCTATTTGAGTTTATGATTGGTCAGGGGCACTCTGAAAAATAATTACCATTCTTTACAACATATAGTATTCTTCACAACAATGAATAAACATATCTAACACTGAGTCAACAATTAGAGAAATAAAAATTGTAGAATTCTAATTTTAAAATTATTTTTGCATGTGTGTCTGTGCATGTCTCTATGTATATCAGAGGGAACTCTGTGTTTCTGTACAGGCCCAAGGGTGACTTTGGGAATTATCCTGGATTGCTTCTACCTCCTATATGCTTTGCTCTTGAGTTTCCCAGGCTCCACCTTCTAGGAGCGTAAGTATGGACCACTGCCATTTCCACCTGGTATATTTACATGGGATTCAGGATCTGAACTCAGTACCTCCTGTTTGTGAAGCAGAGTCTTAACCCTGAGTCATCTCTCTGACTTTTAAATTACAGAATGTTAAAAATGACGAGATTGGGGCTGGAGAGGTAGCTCAGGGGTTAAGCCTCTGCCTTGCAGGCTGAAGGCCCTGAGTTCAGATCCTAGACCCCACATATAGACGCCAGGCGGAAGCGGGGGCGGCCTGTGTTTCTGGTCCTGGTAGGGCGGAGCCTGTGAATCCCGGGGCAGAAGGAGGTGGAGGCGTCCATGGTGGTTCCCGAATTCGTCCGTGGTTCTACACACACATACACACACGCACACATATGCACACATATGCACACATGCACAATTGAATAAATAATAAATTAAAAAAATTAAAAAAAAATGACGAGATTATACTTTTCACAAATGTGAACTTTATAAAAGAACAAAAGGGAATAAAAGGCCTTGCCTTCTTCCTTCCTTCCTCTCTCCCTTCCTTTTTTCCTCCCTCCCTCCTCCCTCCCCCCTTCCTCTTCCTCTTTCTTCCCGTTCCCATCCCCTTCCCTTTTCTTTCCCATTCCCTTTCTTCTTCCCTTCTCCTTCCCTTTCCCCTTCCATTCCCTTTCCCCTCCCTTTCCTTTTTCCTCCTTTTCTTTAAAAAACTACTTAGGGCAATATTGAGACAGATAAGGAACCTTAATCTATGGGCCATGAATTAAAAAATAATCTTATTATGACTATGTCACAAGTGTAAAAATGGTACTATGATTTTTTTTTTAAATGAGAACATCCTTGTTTTCAGAAGATACATGAAAATAGGGGCTAATTTTCATGAAATAACTAACTTATTTTGAAATGGTTTGACAAGTTTAAACTATATAAATAAAAATATTAACTATCATGAATGTTTAATTCAACTTCTTTGTGCATTTTTCTGTGTGCACAATATATGCATTTGTGTGGGGGGGAGGGTGCACTCAACCATGCATGTGCATGTGGGGGCCAGAAGGTGACTTTGGGTGCTTACCTCTATTGCTTGCCACCCTATTTCTTTAGTCAGGGTCACTGCCTCTGCTGGATTGACTGCCAGCAAGCTCCTGAGATCCACCTGTCTCTACTGCCAATTTTTCCTGTGCAGAGCTCACTGCTAAACACCCAGATTGTATATGGTGCATGAGAGGGGTCCAAACTCAAGGCCTCAAGCTTCAACGAGAGACAGTTCACCAAGTGAACCATTCTCCCCACCGTTCTACACTCAGTTTCCTTTAAATGAACAAAAAAGATTAAAACAATTAATTGTCCATTATGAAAGTACTAAGGGAGACTATAGAGACAGAGTGTATAACTTGGCCATTTCTGATTATAAACTTTACTACCAATTGAATTCATTATGAACTGATTAACTATTTTCTTTCAGATTCAACAATTTATTAATAATTGAAACAAAGTTTACAATATTGACAATTCTGGTTACCTTATTCATCTATTCTTTCTACTGAAATAACCTTTTCAGGATTTGGTATTAGGATTGTATTAGTTTTAGAACAGAATTTATTCTCTCTCTTCTGAGAATCTGTGTAAAAATAATGCTATTTCTTCTACTTAATGTTTTATAGAATTTACCACCAAAGCCATCTGTGCCTAGAATTTCCTTCATGGAAAGATATTTGAATATGCATTTAATCAGACTGCTAAAATGTAAAAGTATGCAACAGGGAAGATGACTTACAGGCATGCTTCAAGTTCAGCTCAGTGTCAAATTGAAAGCTGTAACTGATATACACTGGGGCCCTTATCAACCTGACTTATAAATATACCCCTTCTAAACCACAACCTTTGACCTATTATTTCTACAGATGTTCCTCTTTTTTAAAAAAAAAAAAATTATTTATTTTGCATGTGTGTGTCTGTGTCAGAAGGCACTGTGTGTCTTTGGGGAGGACCAAGGGTGACTTCAGCAATCATCCTGGATTGCTTCTACCTCCTTTTTGTTTGCTCTGGGATTTCCCAGGCTCTATCTTCCAGAGACAGAAGTACATTTCCTCCTGGCATTTTTACATGGGATCCAGAATCCCAACTCAGGTCCTTCTGTTTGTGAGGCAGTCTTAATCCCAGAGCCATCTCTCCAGCCCCCACAGATGTTTGTCTTATACTATAAAATACAGTTAGTTCAATTTAAAAGTTTTAATAGTTCAACATTGAAAGTTCCCATAGTCCAATTTAAAAAATGTCCATAACCATCAGTAGTTCAATTCTAAAAACCTAAAACTTTAAACATCCAAAACCCCTGGAAGTCAAAATCAAGCACTTTACTAAAAGTGAGCATCAAGTTGAAAACTGTAACTACAACATCCGCAATGCCAGTCCAGCATTTGAATGTCAAATTGTTACCTCAAACAATGCTGGGGTCTCTGCTCAGCTCTTCCAGCTCTGCCTGATACCTCACACTGACTCAAAGCAACCGAAGGGTAAAAAAATGAGTGAAAATTTTGAGTTTTCTATTTTGTCAATTTTCCAACACTCTGATGTCCCAAGAGATTTCCAATTTAGAAAAAAAAAGGCAGATCAACATTGCTTAACTCATTCCTGTTCACTAGCTGACCTTTTGTTTCTTCAAGACTAAAACCAGACAAAGGATCCCCAAACAGATTGGTTCCCAATTTTCAAAGTACATATACCCTCCAGTGTCTACTTCTCACCAACATGCTCCAGCGCAACTTCAGAGTTTCGCCTACTCCTTGTCCAGAGGCTGTCATTTTATCAGAAGGTGGTAATCTGACACAGTCACTGTAATTGGGCTAATTTGACCCATTAGCCCCCTCCAAAAAAACCCTGTAATGATTACTTTTGACGATAGACACCTATATTCTGAAGTCTTGGAAATAATTAATGAAGAATTTCCTTAATTTTTTTCTATATTAATTAGTGTCCAATTATTAAATTTTATCAATAGTAAAGAACTTGGAAGTCATCTTGTTTGATATTTATCCTTTCAAGACATTCATAAATCATTTCATCAATCTGTTGAATAAATTTTCTCAAAGAAGTATACAGAATAAAAATATTTGCATATTATCTCAAGGATGCTAAGACTACTCCTAGTCCAATAGATCTTGTATCTTATATGTGATAAATCTCAGACTTACCTGACCCAAGGTTATATAACTAAACAACTTCCAACAACTATGATTTAAAAGTTCCAAATCTCTGTAAAGCTCATTATGTTTACTATTTCTAACTTTATTCTTACTATTTAGGAAAACTGATCCATAAAGAACTTATGCAAAGTCCCTAAGGTCACAGACCCACTAAGTGATAAAGGCTTGCATCACAATAAAGTCTATCAGATTACAAAAATAAAATACTGTCCCTTATAAAATTTAGCAGTAGTGTCAAGGACAAAAGTCTGCAGAAAGTCTCTTGACTCTGTCTTTCTAACTATAGAGTTTAGAAGCATATGAGTAAGACATAGTACTGTCAACTAATTTAAGTAATGTTATATGATAATATGAAAATTATACAAATTACAAAGGAATATCTCTATGAAGTAACTTGTAAAACAAGAATGTGGAAATTACTTTTTAAAAAGTGGTACATTCTAGTACAAATACTGTTGGGCCCACCCAGAGATAACGGTCTGGGAGGGAGTGAGCAGGGCATAGCTTAGCACATGGGACCAAAGATGGCGCTGGGAGTTGGTGTCCTAGGCGTAACCCTGCTCACATTACACAGAGTCCTAATTGGCTTATAGGAGCCAACATAGATATATGTTTAGTTTGACCTATGCAGAGTATGTGCTATACTGACCATCAAGGTAATTGGCTGGTGTTTCCCGTGCTTTGAGTCTTTGTGTATAGAAGCTGATTTGTTACCCCCAATAAACTGAGATCTTCTTTGACAAACTCCCCGTCCATGGCCGAGTCTCTGGAGGGCAGAGGCGGAGGTGTGGACGGTCAGGCTTTACTTATCTTCGTCCTTACAGCCAGCAGCTGTGTAACTGAGTGAATGAATGAGTGAGTGACAGACTCCCTGCTGTGTCCAGAGGCCCCTGGATTTGGGTGGGGGTAAAGGACCTGCAGCATATTCGCCTTTCTCCGCCCTGAGGGCCTGGAGCCCTCACAGTGTGTGCCTGGGGGAATCGCCCCAGCACAAATACAAGTGCAGATAGACTGCGATAGTCCATGCATTCAAATTTTGCATCGATAATCCCAAAAGTCCTTCTGAGTTAAAATGTTTTGATTATGTCTGATCACTTTCACAGTGTACCAAACTGAAATTTTATTTCATAAGTAAAGACTTCAGTAAAACAAACCAGAAAAGTTTTGTTTGGAATTAAAAAACCAGCATGATAGTTGCTCAAAAAAATTAACATAAAATTTCAGCAATATTAACAATAGCCAAAGTATATAATAAACTTACAAATAGATATATCCACCATGAATAAATAAAAGAAATATAGAATATAGGCAAAAAATGTTATTCAGCCATAAAAGTTCACCATTTGAGGAAAGAAGTATGAATCTGGAGGCTATTTTATTAAGTGAAATGAACCAGTCACAGAAAAGAAAAATAACACATGTTCTCACTTATATGTGGGAATTACCAAGCTTGATCTCATAGAAGGGAGAAAATGGTGATTACCAGAAGATGTAGAAAGGTGAGGGGAAAAGGAAATGGAGAAAAGGATGACTAAAGAGAACTGCAAGAACATCTTCTAACACGTACAATATTAGACATATAACAGTAAGACATCAATTGTTATCAACAACTAATTACATACTTTAAAATTGTCATTGGGATGATTTTAGGTGTTTCCAGCATAGAGAAATTATAAAATATACAAAATATCCTACATTACATACACAAACCAAAATGTCATATTATATATTATAAGCAGGTAAAGTATGTCCATTTAAAAGCTAAATACAGAATTACTATATGATACAGTACTATACTTCTGGATATGTACTCAAAAGAACTGCAAGTATATACTCACATCCATGTTTATTACTAAAGACAGCTAAAACATGGCAGCAACCCTACTGTAAGTCAATGAATAAATATATAATCTATGATTTATAAACACATGGAATATTAATCTGTTACTAAAAGGAAGGAAATTCTGACATGATGTAAGATGGATGAACTTTGAGGCATCATGTAAAATAAGATAAGTTAGTAGCGAAAAGCAAATACTGCATGACTCAGCATATGAGGAACCTACAGCAGTGAAAATTAGGGAGACACAATGCAGAAAGGAGTGTTAGATCTGCAAGATGAAGAGACTCTAGGGATGGATGAAGATAAAAGTGGAACACTAAGAATTTATTATCACTGAAGGACACACTTAAAATTACTAATGATGGTCAATTTATTACAGTGAAAAATTCTGAAGAAAATCCACAGAGTAACATGTAGTAAAACTGTAGCAACTATATTAGTTTACCTATCTCAAATTACTAAACATTTCTACCATATTTGAGAATTTCCATATTTTTCTAAGCACATGAAATAGTCAACCTGAATGCATACAGTATTCATTCTTACAGCTGAATAAAACATGGTATAAATTCTGAAGTCTTTAAATATTAGTTTAAAGGGGCTGGAGAGATAGCTCAGGAATTAAGATTCTATCTCACAAGAAGAAGATCTTGAGTTCTGATCCCAGATTCCACAAAAAGAATGCCAGGCAAAAATGGCTTTGATCTGCACTTCCAGCCTGGTGGGTGGAGCCTGGGAAATCCCAGAGCAAAGCAAAAAAAAGAGGTAGAAGCAATCCAGGATGATTCCTGTAGTCACCCTTCGTCCTCCACAGGGACATACAGTGCCCTCTAATACACACACACACACACACACACACACACACACACATGCACACACGTGCATGTGAAAAATAAGTATCTTTAAAATATTAATTTACTAATGTTGCTTATAGTTTAATAGCATTTATGTAGCTTCACAAAGATAGTGGCTCTAGACAGTAATTATACACTCAGCTTAATGTTTCAGTTAATGGATGTGCATTTCAGTGATAATTGCAAAGCTGGAACATAATATGTCTTTATTGGCAGTATAGAATAATGCCAGCTTATATCAACTAAAACATGACTTTATTTTTATAATTGCTTAAATTTCATTGTGGAAATATGATAAAGTGTAAATCCCTCCTCCAAAACCTCACAACCCTATAGCTAGTATCAGCATTTTTTTTTACAAATACAGAAATACACCTTAAAAGTTAATTATGATGAACACGTATATTCACTACTTGTGAAAATATATATTAATGAACTGATTAAGTGATCAAGTAAAAATCATTATATTACAACAACAAAGGTCTCCATTCTACTTTGCTCCCTAAAAATAAATAGCTGTAAGACTACAGACAGGTCTCAATTATTATCACAATTATTATTCGTATTGTTGGGAGTTAAGCCCAGCATTTTGTACATGCTATGCAAGACCTCTATTAAGTAAGTTACATTCCTACCTAATCTTTTTTAAATTGCCTCAAGATAACTGATGATTTCATTGTCATAGTTAGACACAAGTGTCACCTTGACAGCTGAAGGTTTGAGCTCTGGACACATTTATGGAGAATTAGTGGTTGGGCTTAGCCCAGAGCAAATCTGCAGAAGATTGTCTAGCTAATGGGGAAGGCCTGGGTGGGTGGAATTAGGCCGAGGAATAAAATATAGAGAGCTGGTTGAAAGAATCAGCATCCTTGTGTACACTTGGCCAGACATGTTGGGTCTAGCAAGTAAGGATTGTCCCTCTCTCAGCCATTATGTGGTGATGGTGTGGCCAGTTCCCTCAGCCCTGGTGTTGGTGCGTGCTCTCCTGTCAAGCTGGACCATGAACTGTATCTGCACTATTGTAAGTAAATAAACCCCTTGTTCCCTTAAGCTGTCTGATGGTCATTTATCTGCAACCATGCAGGTGAACTGCAACATTCATCATAACATTTCTAACTCTAAACTTTACAAACTGTCATAGTGCGTAAGTGTAAAGGTGGAAAGCAAAAGCCTTAGCAACCTATCAAGGTTTCTGATCATTTTCTATATGTAGGAAAAAAATACAAATAAATGACTGGGGGAAAAGCCTTAGACTTTTTCATCTAGAAAATAAAAAAGAGAGAAATTTAAAACAATAGCCCCAATACCTACATCCTCTTTAATATGTTTTTCTTTCAAATTGCAGTAGATTTATTTTCTTATTAACCAAAGTTTATAGACTGAGATTCAAAATAGAATTAAAGTAACAAAGACCAGTCATCATGTCTATTTTTAATCAACAGTGATTAAAATCTTCAAAATATACATTAAGTGTAAGGCCTTATTGTTGTATTTAAATGCTAACAAAGACCTCTACTTTTAGTACCTTTGCTTTATTGCTTTTGTCTTGTGATACCAGACGGTGAATCCAGGTTTTGTGCTTCCTTAGAAAGTGTTTCATCACTGAACTATAATACCCATCTCTCTTTCTACTTATCGTATCTTGAGCAGCATCTCACAAAGTTACCCAGGCCAGCCTTGAGCTTACCCTGTAGCAGATAGGCCTTAAGTTTGTGATTCTCTGTCCTACACTTATGTTTCAGAGTGCTATTCTTAAGTTAATGAATATTTCTTATTCTGTACATGTAAATAATGTGACAAGTATCATTTTGGTAATTCAATCTTACAACTTTGCTGTTGTAACAAAACATGTGACCCACACACCTTAGAGGAACATTCGCAGGGATAGGCAAGACATACCAGGAAGAACTGAGAATATGCCAGACACTCCAAGTCCACTAACCCGCTCTCTCCATCACCTGCCTGCCCAGAGAATGGTCTAGCTCATGATGGTCTGGTTCTTCCCACATAAATCATTCCTCTACAGACTTGCCCAGTGATCTGCCATAACTAAATAATTCATCCTAGATGTGCCCAGAGGCACACCTGCTAAGTTTTAAGTTGTCAACAGAAACTGTTACAGATATACTTGTGTGTATACCTATGCATATACATAAATACATACACAGTATGGATGCTGCCCCCATCTTCCCAGTGCTGGGAGAAGTTGTATCCCATCACATTTTGGAATGTACATATAGTATGCATTTATGTAGATGTATAAAATTAAGATAACTCTTTTTAAAAAAAACAAGTTTATATAAATGGACTTGTAGTCTAACTGTTCCTAATTTTTCAAATGGCCACTTTAGTAATTGGGAATGAAGAGAAGGCTCAGGGGTTAAGACTCTGCCTCACAAGCAGAAGGTCCTGAATTTGGATCCTAGGTCCCATGTAAAAACGCCAGGCAGAAATGGCCAGTGGCCTGCACTTCTAGCCCTGTTGGGTAGAACCTGGGAAATCCCAGAGCAAAGGAAAAAAAGAGGTAGAAGCAATCCAGGATAATTCCCAAGGTAACCACTGGACCTCCAAAGGTACACACACACCCTCTGATACATATACACACACAGAAATGCAAAATAAATAAAAAAATTTTAAATTGTGTAATTGAATAGTTAAGTGCATAAATATAAAAACCCCAGAGTCAATGGGAAAATTACACACATTTGTTAAGCTACACAATATACTGAAAAACAAAAACGCTGAAAAAAAAATTAATGTGAAATCTTTAGGTTTATCTATACAATCAAATTTCTAGGAATAAAAGTTTTTAAAAATGTTTTTCTTTTATGAGAAACAACACTGAAAACAGAAAAAAATACAGGAAAATAAAGTGTGTGTAATTGTCCTAAGAGATAAGAAAATTGACATTTTTGGTTAATTTTATTGACATTTTTGGTTAATTTTATAATTTTTGTTCTTCCCGTTTTCATATAATTGAGATCTTATTGTGCACTTAATAATGTGTACTACTTTTTATTCACGTCGTGTTGAAACATCTCTCTCAAGTAATTTCAAGAATTCCCATCATGATAGATCTGAGTCTATTTATTCTAAATTTGCTGTCATGTACAACACAATGAGGACAGATAAGTTTCTGGTAAAAGAGTCCTACGCAGGGTATTAGGGGGGGTCAAAGGACTTCCATACAGTTAGGGCTTCCCATGGCCAGGTTAATTCTGCTTGCCACACGGTAGAGGCTGTCCTGACCTCCAGGTCATGCTGCTCAACCTTTTGAGTGCTCCCACCATATATTCATATTTGGATGTACACACTTTTATGGCTTCTAATATCTCTTACAAATAGACTAACAGAAATATTGGTTAGCATGTTTTTAATAGCTTAGGAAAAAAGGCACAATGATATGGGTGTCAAATAACCACTTAGCTCAGTAGTATTTCTGTAGCAAAGAATTGGTATGCAAGACTCCAATAATCCTGAGAGACAAGGTCATGGAAAATATCGAAATACATCGTGGACTTGCAGGCATCCTTGGCAATAACTTCATGATGTGGACAAGAACTTCAGAATTAAAGGTTCTTTAAGTATATTTGACAACCACTTATACCCAAGTTACCAACAATGCTTTTTAAAATATTGACTTCCAGATCTTATTGTAGGTTTACAAGGTACAAGTTTCTAAGGGGTACAGTAATTTTCACTCAGTAAATTCTCCCCAGATGTATCATTATTATGGACGCCAAATGTCTAGATGTGTTACACTGAAGATCAAGAGCCATGATATATATATATATATTTTTTTCTCCTTTTGGCCACATTCCTAATGTACTATCATTCCCACTTTCTAGATGAAGAAAAAATAATTGGGAAAAAATTCATCCATTAGTCTAGGGTCACCAGGCTAGTAAAAGGATTGACAATTAAATCCACATGCTCTGGTTCTAAAGTGAATATTTCCAAACTAGGAAAAGGAAGTATGATTGATCTCATCTTGTTATATTGTCTGAATCACTTTACTGAAAACATTAACTTTTAAAGCTATTGAGTCTAGGGATGACCAGCAGTGAAATATAAATATAATGTCAAGGAAGAGTCACATTTGAGAACTAAGGCACTAGTTCAGATTTTATTTTTCTTAAAAAAATACTTAAGAAAATTGATTTGGAAACAACTGTCTTTACAATAAACATCTTGTATAAACTATACAGAATTCAGTTCTTGGGCCAGGAAAGTACACATCCTGTTGACATAAATATTCTATAACATAAAATGTAGTGGCCTTTCCTCACATTCTTCCTTCCTCTACATCTTAGTTTAAGATTAAGGGAAGAAAAGACGAAGGCTTTCAGTTTAAAAGAGCAAGAGACATTTACCAAAACAAAGCCATCTATCTGCAATCCAGCTCTCAGTGGTGTTCAAAGAAATAGGACACCTGCTTCAAGGGAAGGGCTCAGAGGTTGCCATACCTTAGGAAGAGCTACAGTATCCTGAGACTTTGGAGGCTGACACGCCTTTAGGTCTTCAGGTACAGCAGGTCTGCTGCTAAATATGATAATTTACTTTTTTATCAAGTTTTCCAAAGGAACAAGCTGAAGACCATGAGTCTAATTCAATTCTCTAGCTTTCTAAATCTCTATTCCTTCTGGTGAACTCTGTTCTACTCTGACAAACTCTCCTACTCTACTTTTTAGTAGAAAGTGAAAGTGACAGTATTCTCCACCTTATAGTATGGATATGTGCACAAAGATTCATGGTCTACTTCCACGTGTATTTATTTGGCATTCCTCATCTATTAAGAAGAATGGATAGTGTTTTTTGTGTGTGTGCCGTGTGTGTGTGTGTGTGTGTGTGTGTGTGTGTGTGTGTGTGTGTCTGCGCACATGTGCATGATCATTAGAGGGCACTGAGTATGCCTCTGGAGGCCCAAGGGTGATTCAAGAATCAACCTGGACTGCTCTACTTTCTTTTAGCTTGTGCTGGGTTTTTCAGGTTCCGCCTTCCAGGGCCACAAGTGTAGGCCAACACCATGTCCCCTTGGCATTTTTATGTGGGATCTGGGATCCGAACTCAGGTTCTTCTGCCTGTGAAGCAAACTTAACCCCGGAGCCATCTCTCTCCAATACCAAGAAGTGTTTATTTTTAAGGTAGTATTAAGTTCATATTCTAGTAAATTCTAAGATGCCTTTCTATCATACTTAGGCACAAGGTCAACTTGACAGTTGAGGGTTTGAGCTTTGGGCACATTTATGGAGAATTAGTGGTTGGGTTGAGCCCAGAGTAAACCTGCAGGAGATTGTCTAGCTGATGGGGAAGGCCCGTGTGGGTGGGATTAGGCCCAGGAATAAAATACAAAGAGCTGGTTGAGAGAGTTGACATCTTTGTGTATACCTGGCCAGACATGCTGGTCTGGCAAGTAAGGATTGTCCTTCTCTCAGCCATTATGTAGAGATGGTGGAGCCAGTTCCCTCAGCCCTGGTGTTGGTGCATGCTCTCCTCCCAAGTTGGACTATAGAATGTAACCTGTAACCTGACTATCAGTATCTTACTGGTAAGTCCCTTGTTTCCTTAAGCCCTTTGATGGTGGTTTATCAGCAACCACCCAGGTGAACTGCAACACCTTCCCACCCTCTCTTTTCTTGATAATCAACTTTTTTTTTTCAATTTTTTTTTTTGTTTTGGTGTTGCTGACAAAAGATACAATGTAACTAATGAAAAGGTGTTATAAGAAAAGAAAAAGAGCAAACAGTTGTTTCACAGGTATAGTGAACAGATAGTGCATATCTTGATTAATGCCTTCCCAAAAAGGAAGGACAATCACAGAAGCAAAAGAGTATTAGTGGGAAGAAACTCAAGCTGATAGAGAAAGGACAGAGAGAGAGAAAGAGAGAGAGAGAGAGAGAGAGAGAGAGAGAGAGAGATTGATTTGTCTAGCACTGGAACATTTACCAAACTTAGATCACCTGACAACATTACCATTACTTGGCCCAAAGGGAAACTATTTACAAATTCTCTACCAGATGAAAAAATAATTCATTGTACATTAAAACGGTTGGGATCCAACATATATTGACAATTATATTAAATATTCCAAAAATTACATTACATATAATTCCTCAAGAAGGATTTGATGATCAGAACTTTAAATTTCAGGGATGGAAGCTCTATCTTAGTATTACCAATAATGGCAACTTTTTATTTTACCATGTGCAGTTTATTAAATTTTATGTCACTGATTTGCCATCTTCTGCTTAGTACTCACAACAGCAAGTAGACAGGTGAAAAAAAAAAAAAAAAAACAACACTCAGAGAAGATAATGGAAATGGATTTCCACTAGTTACAAAAGCTACTAAAGAGCCTAGAGCAGCCTTCACCATCTTATGTTAAAACCTAGGGTGCTTTCCCCTGGGACACTGCGTCTTTATTCTAAATAGACAAGTTCTATCTTAAGTAGACTGTTGATAGCTACCTTATTTTGAGAAAGGAAAAGAATCATGAGTGAAGTTTCTATAGTACATAACCTCTATTTCTCCATATAGCCTGGTATAAGGGGAGTACCTTTACAATTTCTACCTAGTATTCTTTCCTAACACATGCAAAATAAATAATCATCCTTATTTATTATAATATGACAGAGGTTACATGCAGCTCTCATTAGGCTGCTTTCTTAAACTCTTAACTGCTAAACTTAAATGAGAGGCATTTGGTAGAATCTGAAAAATATTCAGTTCAATTAAAAGTAATTGATGCATGGTGAAATAATTCTTCCCAAAGCTGCTGTAAAATCCTCAAAAAAATAAAGCTACTTAATAATTTTCATCTCCTACAGGCTAGAGAGAAGCATTATTGCATATTAAAAATTGGAGTGTAGTTTTCCCAGAGGTAAAAGAAAGTTATTAAAACAACCTATTTATTGTTGATATAACTATCCATTTGTGCCACACAAAAAGTAACAAATTTCAGTACATTAAAAGAAAAGCTAATTAAGGTATAATTAGTATTTTCTGTATTTTGATAATTAGGGGTTAGTTGGCTATTCCTTTTCAAATTTCTATTTGATGCACCCCGACAATGCCTTTAATGAGCAACTAACGCTATTGAATCCCTCATGGCAGAGGAGTTTAGTGACCACTACTACATTACTTTCATTTATCACTGCCTCTTTACCTATAAATTAATCTAGCCCTGTAGCTATGCTGATCTACTTTATATCAATTTCTTCATCCATATCAGCTGAATATGTATGGCATTAACCTCATTTGCTAGTTGAGAAAAGCAGAATTAAAATGAGATCTAATTTCTCGTGCACAGCACAATTTCAGAACTGCCTGCTAATTTCCACCACCTGTCAGTGTGAAGAGCCTTTACTTTCTTGTAATTAAATAAAACAGTATATTTTTTAGCAGCTCTGAAAAATGCTAATCTTTCAAAAGTGTTCAGCGATCATTAATCATTAGGACAGTAAAAGAGCCTTTTGTAGAATGCTCGCTTTTCCTTTGTTAAAGAAAAGCAAAAATCTGGTTTAATCATGTGAAAGAAAAAAAAATGTAGTAAACTAAATTATTATTATATTTCACTATACTGAAATTTGTATTTATCCAGTTTACTACCACATGGTAGCAAGAAGGAATAAATAACCAAAAGGGATCTATCTTGAGAAATAAAAGCATACAAGTGTCTGTAAATCCATAGGAATCTAATAAATGTATATCACAGCCATTTATATATGAATAAAACTTAAATTTGTACGAGTCTAAATACAGGACAACTGGAAAATAATTACTTAAATATTAATAAACAGTCCAATCATGTGATAAATTAGGTGCTCAAGAGTTGTCAGAACAAAGTTAATACTAATCAGACACATACAATCATTATGAAGCATTTTCAGTTCACTTTACTGACTTTCCCAAATATGGTAGTGCCAGTAAGAAAAACTTGCAAATTCAAAACAGAAAGAAAATACTTGTTCATTGTTCTACTATTTCAGAGAACAAATTAGCATCTTGTCATATTTCTCCAGTCCTTTTTTGCTAACACTTTAGCTCTTACTGTTGGCTGCTTTACACTACTGTGACAACACTAAATACATGAAAATTAACATATAATCTGCAAGTCTGGTATACTATACCCACATATTTTTCAATAAACCTAACTTGCTAGCTTTTCTCCCTGGATATTACATAAAGGCACAAATCAACAACAAACAGTACATATTCGAGGAACAAATAATACAAGCAAGCATCCCCCAATATATAAATAAAATGCTTACTTTAGGGCTAGAAGATAGTTCAATGATTAAAGAGCTTGTCAGTCAGTCAAAGGATGGGTTTTGAACCCCAAGATCCCAAATAAAATATTGGGCAGTTGTAGGAGCCTATCTGAAATTTCAGCTATGGGAGACAAAGGCTAGGACCTTCCAGTGAAAGCTGGCTAACAAGACTAGCCCTTCAGTGACCTCTAGGTTTACTTAGAGAGAGCCTCAAAAGAATATGGTAGATAAGTAACTCAAGATGATTCGTGACATTAGCCTTGAATCTTCACACCCCCGCAAACATATATACATATACATGTAGTCCAAATACACACAAAAAATGGAAAAGGAAAAATTATTATTTAACATCAAACTGTTGAACTAAACATAATTATTCTTCAAATAGTAATGTGTCCTAAGAACACTATTCTATGACTATTTTATACTTACCCAAACCAAAAAAGGTAAGCTGGAAGTATAAAAACAGGTTAAGTTACTAAGATAAGAACTTCTAATGATGAGGAAAGTATCTTAAAAGTAAAAGGATCCACAATATTCCTCATTCAGTGCATAAAAAACATTTGGCACTATAAATCACTGTCTGAAAACTTACATCCCTTTTGATATATTTGGAAATACATCAACCAAATGTACTTACAAGCTTAACATCAATGTGACTTTCCTGATCTGTCCAAGTGAATTGTCAAGTCATTGTAATACATATCAGGGATTCCACAGCCACAGAGTTTAACAAAGGCTGTATGATGGGTCATTTACAGGAAAGTTGACTTCTGGGGCAGAAACATGATGGATTCATTCTCACTGGGATTCAAGAAACTTATTTTAAATCATAATGAGCACAAGAAAACTTCTTTCAGAGATGCAGTAGAAACTTCACCAATACTCAAGACACTGAAAATGACAAATAAGCCATCTTAGCACCAGTATCACATTTCTCAAAGGTATTCAGAAGATTTGTATATGACCATCGGTGAAGCACCAAATCAGAAACAACCATTCACATATGACCTTCTTCTAATTAATCTGGATATTTACATGTGTAGTATTCATGTCACAAGTTCAAAAATGCAAGGTTCCCATTTTCCTTTTACAAACTGATCCTCAGATTCATTTAAAATGCAGTCTGTGACTTTTCAAATTATCCTAGAAGAAAGTACTATCAACCTTTAAGATCTTTAACTATAAATACAATTTAAATTATGGAAAATTTTTTCTCAGAGAAGAATCTATGATACCCTGGGCACGATTTCCATAAGATCCAAAGACAATTTAAAAAGATTACAGAACAAAGTAAGAGAGTAATTAGGAATTGCAAATTTTAGCAACTAAAATGACTTTAAATTGAAAGGCTTTTAGTACTGAAAATGATTATCAAAGTTACATATTACATAACACTTTGTTTACTGTTATAATTCAATGTGCTAAGACCATTTAAAAATTCAAATATGAGAAGTTGTAATATATACATATATATACACAAACACATACACACAAAGATGTACCTGTATATGTGAGGGGTGTGTGTGTGTGTATGTGTGTGTGTGTGTGTGTATACATGAATGCATAAGAACACTTAGGAATCTCCTCCATAAGAAACTGCCACTTACACTTTTCTGGTTTTTTATCTATTTTATTTTATTTTAGCAGAGAAATTGTTTCTTTTGGCTCCTGACTATACAACTGGGCCTGCTCACCTCACTTTGATGAAATAGGAAGTGGATTCTGCCTTTAAAAATATTATCGTCATGGATCACAGGCATGAGGATCCTTAGAGGCAAGGGATTAACAGTCACAATAATGTTCCCATACTAAAGGGGAGCACAAGAAAAGGCTCTAGGCAATGCTACTGAGACCTTATACCTCATTAGAGTGGAGGACAGAGAGGGAAGTTTGATATTCACACTAAAGGATACTCCAAGGATGGGGGTGGGGGGAGACGGGGACATTGGGAGAAAGGAAGGGAGGGGGTTGAAAGGAAGGGAAAAGTAGGGAGGGAGTAAGGAGGTAGGGGAGGGGTAGAGGGAGGGAGGGGACTGGGGTACCTATTAAGTTTATATGAGTGGGAAAAATAACAATAAAAAAAATACTATCATTAAGCTACAATTACTCAAGAGAGCAATACAAAAAATGCCATTAGAAATCTGAGAATACACAGAGTTTACTTTCTGCATTTGTCCACAACTCTCAAAATATATCAATATTTTAGATTTTTATGATCATTAAAATTAATTTTAAAATGGAAAGAAAATACTGATTTAAAATATTGTGACTAAGCAAATATTTTATTAAGTTGATTGACAAAGGGAGAAATTAATGTTGAGTGAACATAAATATAATGAATAACATAACTGGATGTAATTCATGTAAGATTTTATGCCAAATAATGGTATGTCTAATTTGTCATGATAAACAAGAGTCAAGTCTTTCAAAAACAAACTAAGCCTTTATTTTCCCTTATTTGATGCTGTCATACTTATAACTAAATTACATATGGTCAATAGATTTCACCTGTAAGTTTAGCTGACAAAACCTTTCTTGCCTAGCACTTAATGTTCTCAAATCAACATTTAATTTAAGGAGTTAGTACTTGAAAATTGAACTTAGAAAATACATTTACACAGCAGAGATATTTTAAAAACAAGGTAATTTAAACTTTTAAAATCTGTTTTTTCAACGTTTTTAAATAAGGTTACAGAATGTTAATACATTAATCATATGGGATGAATTGCAAAGGCATGGGGAAAAATTGTCTTTTCAAAGTGACTTATTTGAATACTGAGGTATAATATACATATTAAGCATTTTATACAACTATTGAAAAAACAAATTCAATTAGCAATATAATATTAACTTGGATTATAGGTACAAACTGTTCACCAAAAAGGAAAATCACACTACATTAAAAAAAATCACAAAACATGAAAAATTAATAGAAATTATGGCAACCTAATTGTAGACCAGAAGAAAATTTTGAAAGTTTTAAAATAGAGAAATTCCCAAAATTCATTCATTGTTCTCTAACAGTTGTGCTTCAAAATATAGTCTTAACTGTCACAGGTATTTTTTTCCCTACAATCTATATAAGACTATATGATATACTAGTATTTAAAATACTTAAATACTTCCTGCTTACAATGTTCTAAAGTTGCTATTTGCTTTTTTTGACTAAATTTAAAATTCTGTTTTTCCTTATATCAAAGATATGTTTTACTAATAATCAAAATATATTCCACTACTTGGAAACAGCAAATTTCCACTCATGGCTGCACATGCTGTTAAAACAACCCCTTTAAGTACTACTGTGCTCTTCTACTTCACTGGTCAAGTCCTTGCCTACTCAACACATGATACAATGGGGCCTAAGGATCGTGGGCAGAGAATGCCATCTGCTGCTCTGCATGTGTACTCAACACCAGGGAGAGCAGACAAAAAAAAAAAAAAAAAAAAAAAAAGAGCAACAAAAACCATTACAAATTCATATACTGGAAAAACAAAGTGATTTTTTATTTCAGACCATATGAAAATACACTAATGAGACATATTTTCGTAATGCAAATCCTATTATCTAACAGGTTTATAAGAATCGGTGCATT
Organism: Typhlomys cinereus; assembly: GCA_023101885.1. Classification (NCBI taxonomy): domain Eukaryota; kingdom Metazoa; phylum Chordata; class Mammalia; order Rodentia; family Platacanthomyidae; genus Typhlomys; species Typhlomys cinereus. The sequence continues at coordinate 2,411,393 of JALPQD010000317.1, read as the reverse complement.
AACTTATTACTAATTCATACTTGTAAACATGGATTTTACTGAAGTACTACATACAAAGGTCAAAAGGAAAGACAAGCCTATTCTTTTAACAGCTATTTCCTATTTATACCTAGCATCTATTCATAATGTAATTTATACATAAGGCAAGGAAATAATTTATCCTTCTAATAGTTATGACTTTTGAGAAGAAAAAAAAATGAAGCAATTAACCACCTGAGCAGGACTACATCTGTCAACTTGTAAATTGTCGGCAAATTTTGAGCGCATAGGATCAAGGGATGAAGAACCTTCCTGAGCAGCAATTTGAAATTTTTAGACGTTCCTTCCTGGTGCAACTACCCGTACCATTTACTGAAGATGATTCATTTTCAAGAATCCTATAAACAAAACAACTTAGACTTTGGTAAACAGTGTCCAGATAATTTGGAAGTGCTCCTTTTTAACAATATGAAGGTTCCCACCTACTGTATGATCAAGGGATTCTCTTAGTCATTAGACCTCTTTTAATTTATTTCAATTTATTATTTTTATAGATTACAAACTTCAGTTTTGTTACATATCATTTTAATTAATAATTTTTAAGGCTATTTTAAATAGAATGTTTTCTTCATTTGGGGGTTGTTCATCATTGACAATACATGCAAATTCAATTCAATTTTCTTTTTGAACCCAGGCTGGTTCAGAATTTCTATATAGTCCAGCTGATCTTGAATTTACAACCCTCCTGCCTGAGCTTCTCAAATGCAGGGATTATAGGTATAGATTTGTTGAGAAATTATGTACATGTTGAATTTAACTCATGTTTTTACATTCTACCTTGTATAATTACTAGTATTACTATATACTGCCTACTTACTGGTACTGCCTATTCTAATATCTTCTTTTTTTAAAATCCACAATCTGCAAACAGATGTTTTCATTCCTTCTTTCTAAAGTATTTGCCTTTTATTTGTAATTTTTTTCTTAATTTCAATAGCAAGACCCTTCAGCCATGTTTAGTTCCAAACAGTAGCCACTACAATCTTGTTTCTGATTTCATAAGATGTTGGGTTCTATTTTCCTGTTTTAATTTTTTTCCATACTTGCATATGACTCTGACTCTTCGCAACATCATATTTTCAAAACTGTTTTGATCATTTACTGTCTGATAGAATTAGGAGACCAAGTGGGTTTGTGCTCTACGTTGTGGGTAATATTTGATTACTATCTCAACCTTTTCAGTTATATATGTCTATCCAGGTTTCTGCATTTTTCTGAGATATTTTCAAGAATTCATGACTTTTAAGAATCTTACCAAAGTTTTCTAATTTTTTTGGATTTAACTGTTCGCGGTATTCTTCTATATTCATCTTATTATTATGTTAGCAGTAATGCTCACTATTCCATTACCCATTTTAAACTTCAAGCTCCATTCCCGCCTTACTGTTCACTCCTCCTTTCACCAATATAGCTAAAAGTTTTTTTGAACTTTACAAAAAAAAAAACAAAACTTCGGGATTTTGTAGATATTTTAACTCTTGTTTTTAAAACTCATTTATTTCTACATTAGCTTTTGTTACTTCCTTTCTTCTGTTGAAGGCATAACACTTTTATACAAAGTTAACCGCTATATTTGGTATACAAAGACAAAGAAAAGTCAACAAGACCACAGATAACAGTAACACTAAATTTAAAGCAGGTTTTACCTTTGAGCAACACAATAAAAACAATAAGAGCACCACCAAGGTCATTATTGCATAATTTAAAAATATAAAGATCCAAAGCACAGAGAGCAGAGCATTAAGATTTAACAAAGCTCTCTTGTTTTCAAATGATTGCTATGGTGGAAGTATGGACAATGGACTAGAGTGGAGAGAAGTAAAATGGAAATGAGGGCAGTTCAAAAAACTTTTGAAGGGCTGGAGAGATGACTCAGGGATTAAGACTGCTTTGTAAGCAGAAGGACCTAAATTCAGATCCCATGTAAAAATGCCAGGTGGAAATGGCAGTTGTCTGCACTTCTGACTCTGGAAGACCGAGTCTGGGAAATCCCAGAGCAAAGCAAAAAGGAGATAGAAGCAATCCAGGATGATTTCTAAAATCACCCTTGGTCCTCCACAAGGACACACATTCACCACGGGGACACACACACACACACACACACACACACACACACACACACACACATAAAAATTTAAAGAAAGACTTTGGAAATCAAAGTGATGACAATGAAGATAAGGCGGAATGGGCAGCAGCATGGCTCCAAGAGACATTTAGAAAATAAAATTAGTAAGATTAGCAAACATATCAAGTGTGAGAGCTACAAAGGAGAAACTCTAGGTTTGATGTAATTTGTCCTGAAAGTAGGTAGGTAAGAGGAGAAGGTTTTACCCAACAGAGAGTTCCTTTACAGGATTTGTTGAGTCTGAAAGACTCATCCAGTATCCCAGTGGAAAGGCCCTATGGATGAGATAGCCAAGTTCATATCCAGGTTCAACCACTGAAACAACTATTTAAATATGCCAAGCCATTGAGAAAATAACAATAAGCAAGACAAAAACAGCACTAAATCACGTGACAATCTAAGTCTTACTAGCAGTGTTGGACAGTGTAAATGCTAAAATAAGAGATATACACACAAAAAGCATTCTCTTCTAATTTGAACATTAAGAAGGGACTCTTATGCAAGCCTGAGATGTCTAATGTGAAAAGAAGCAGTTAAAAAGATGAAGCAGAAAAGAACAAGTTGGATATTTTTTAATATTCAGCAAGAGGGAATATTTTATTCCGATAGAAAGCACAGACTGTTTAGAGGAGTTAGTGCACATAAGCAGAAAGTGTACGGTGGAAGCATCAAGTACTGAATGAAGTGTTACAAAAGAGTGGGAAGAACCATGTAAGACATATTCTATATGGTAAAATTAAAAGCTACAATGTTTAAAAGTGGTTAGTCTACTTCCTGACAAAAAATAAATGTTTTAATTATCAATTATTTTTATTATTATCATTATTATTAAAGACCATCCTCTTTGGGACATAAACTATAAACGAACAATATACCCATAAAGAAAATGTGGATCTAGTCTTTCTTAGTTCACTGCCCGAAAAAGTGCACATAATCATACTAATGTGGCATATGGACTATCCATAATGTAATCTCAAATCCTTTTACATAATATGGCACAGTATCTGCATATAGCCTACATATATACTGCCATATAATTTAAATCATTCCTAGATTACCTAAAATACCAGATACTATGCTAAGTGGTAGATTAATAGTTGTCATATGTTATTTGAAAATAAGGACAAGAAAATAAAGTCTACATTTTTATTTCAAATACAATTTTCTGCTTTGAATATGTGTGTGTGAGTATGTGCACAACATACATATGCATGTGTGGTGTATGTGTATGCACAGAGGGTGTGGTGTGTTCACCTCTGTATGTCTGTTAGGAACAGAGATAGATTTCAGGCATCTTCTATCACTCTGTAGCCTTTCTTCTTCTTCTTCTTTTTGGAGACTGGACACCTGGAGCTCACAATTTCAACTAGACTGACCAAGGAACTTATGAATGAAACTTATAAGATATTTGATGAAAGAAAAAGCAATGTGTGCTTCTCTAAAAAGCAAAGACTACTTTTACCTATAATTTATCCCGAAGGATTTTATTTTTCAATGTTGGGATTAGCTCTCCCCACTTCCCTACACCACAACTGGAGTTACAAATATGCACCACCATGCTGAACTTTCACATGGGCGAAGGGATACAAATCAGGTCTACACTCTTGTACAACAAATATTTGCTTATACTCTGAGCCTTCTCCCAAGTCCTGTTCTGAATATTTTTGATCTACAATTGATCTCATTCATAGCTGCAGAAACTGTGGAATTGGACATTAACTATATGTAGCAGTTGTATATTACAGCCTAGTCTTTCTTCAGTAAAATGGAAATGATAATATTAAATTTTCCTGTTCTATTGTAAGGAATGAAAAGTGTAAGCAGTTCTGAGAAGAATGAAAAGACATTTAAGAACTCATCTAAACATGATTGCTACTAAGATCAGCATAGAAAACAGAAATGGAAAGGTGGGAAGTTTTAGCTTCACTTTGGGATAATGAAAGAGGAATATTATAGACTTGGTTATAGCTAATAGCCTTTTGAGAGGTGACTGGATCATGATAGGTCTAACCTTAAAATGATTGTGCATTGATGAATTCATAGTTGAACAGACCATTAGTTGGTGAGGCTCAGTTGGACAAGAGGGAAGCACCTCTAAAAGGAAGAACTTGCGTTGGACTCTTTATGGGTGCCCCGAGATGAGCAGCTCTGCCCATTATGCTTCCATGTTGCTATGCTGATATCTAACCACAGACCAAGAAATGAACACACTTAAAATTTTGAGGAAAAAAGCTGTTTTTTTCCTTAGGTATGATGCTACAGTAATGAAAACTGACTAATATTTAAGACAGACAGTCATCTTAGAACTAAATGCCTTTGATTAAGGTGAAGGCATTACGAATATTAGTTAGAATAGAATAGGTCTGCTGACCTGCAGATCTCTTCCTATATAAGGAACACTAATCTATAATTCACTCTTTCTCAACTACCTTACATTAAACTTTGAATATATATGTGCATGTCTATGTCTCAAACAAAAACTGTGAAGAAAATCGAAATGCTCGCAACTCTAAAACAACTTTTTCATCTTGTATTTTTCCCAAGTACTTTGAAAGTGATGATCAGAAGCTTTCCTACTTTGCAGTACACTACTCTGCCTTGAGGCACAGACAAAATAATTACAAGATTAGAATGCTTTAGGCATATCCACTGTTCCAAAACCTAGAATAAAAGGCCATTTAAGAATATTAAATAAGAAAATTACTATAATTTGCTATAAATCTGATGTTCAAGCAGCACACAAAGATAAAAAGAGTATTATTTGTAAATTTCATCTTACTGGCAACCTAAAACATTTACTTGTAGCTACTCTTTTCTCCCTAATGATGTCATTTAATGGTAGGGAAATTCTAAAAGAATGTTAGCAGTATTTTAAATAGAAATGAAACTTATAAGATATTTGATGAAAGAAAAAGCAATGTGTGCTGCTTCTCTAAAAAGCAAAGAGCTTTTACCTATAATTTATCCCGAAGGATTTTATTTTTCAGTGTTGGGGCTGAACGCAGGATGCTTCTGCACCCTAAACAAGTGCTTCACTGCCATACCACAGCCCTAGCTCTATAAAATACAACTTTAAAACCAAATAATGTTTTGTGTTTTACTAAGAACAATTATGTAATATTATCACATACAGTAACCTACACTTATATTTCCTTATATTTTATATCATCTGCAGATTGCTTGTAATCACTTAAAAAAATGTTATGTATGGTTGTCTGATCACATTGTTTAGAGAATGACAAGGAAAAAAGTCCGAATATGCTCAATACAAATACAATTTTCCTTTTTTCAATATTATCAATCCACAGGTGATTGAATTGACGGATGCAGAATCTATGAACACAGAAGGCCAAGTGTACTACTACAGTATTCCCTTAGGGTTTACACAAATACCCTCAATAATCTTTCATTATGTCTCAAAATCAATTCATCTAAACTTGTTAATGCTAAGCTTTCATTTATTACATTGTAAGTACCCCCTAAATAAAGGCAATTTAACTGTAGCTTGTCAAGTACATCAACATCGTCCTAGTCCACAGTACTTACCATGTAGAACTGTCAAGGAATGACTGTGACACACTGGAAACCACATAAGCACATGTCCAAAACACTCACAACTACTAAAAGAACACATTTTGTTTCCAAACTTGTAACACTGACAGTATCTATTAAAGTATTTAAAATAATCTGATGTATTTAATAAATATGCATGTAAAAATATCTCTACTTCTCTACCAAACACAACCTTCAAGATAAAATGATAAATCTATACATAAAACTGATTCTGTATTATGTCTGAATACCAATTCATCAGATGAGTTCCAATTATCAACTCCATTTCTTTTGTTGAAATCCCAAAATTTATCAATGTGTCAGTGTTGTGTGTGGGCACCTATCTTTATCCCTAGTAATATCTTTAAAAGACTTCAAAATATTTTTTCCTAGTAGTAAAAGCTTACCTTCGAGGTCCTTTGAAGTTGATCACCAACATATGTTTTGCGAAACTGATCCAAGAACCAGAGAATTGCAAGTTCAATTTTCTCATTAGTACATGGAGGCAATCCAGTGTCCATCAGAGATATAAGCTGAAAAACTCTTTCATGAAGGAAAATAAAATATTTCAGCAGAAATTTAGGGAAGCAGTAAAATATCTCAAATGCACACTCACTTTAAAAAGTGTGAATACACAAAAGCATATAAAGAAAATAAAATTTTAAGCTATCTGAAATTCTACCTCTATGAAATACTATAGCTACTCTAATTTTTTCTAGTCTTTTTTCCTAGGACACACACACACAAACATAAACCTATATATATATGACATACATGTATAAACATATGTAAACAAATACATTTTTAATAAAAGAATACTGAATGTAGTTTTTCAATTAAGTTTGTGTTTCTAAATTAAAAAAACAAGAAACATCCAGTAAGTTATATCACTCTATTAGTAAGTCAATAAAATATTGCCTCAAAAATAATCATCTTGATAAAGGTCATTTTTGTGTGGGAATGGGATTGAACCGTGGCCTCCTACGTGCTAGACAAGCACTCTACTATAGAATTATATCCCCATCATTTTTTGACTTTTCATTTTGAAATAGAGTCTCACTAAATTGTCTAGACCAGTCTGAATTCACTCAATAGTCCAGGCCCACTGTGCACTTGCCTCAGCCACCAAGTGCCTAGAATTACAAGACTTTATGATCAGGTTGACTTTAACCATTTTCGATGATGAGTTATCATTTAACTATTGTTAGTTTCAATTTATATGAAAACTAGATATAAAATTACATATTATAAATGAATGGAAAATTAGGTTAAATTTTCTACAGAAATAACATAATTCAGTATGATAGAGAAATAACATAATTCAGTATTAATAGAGAAATCCTTGATCATTGTCTACTTTCATTAAAATTTATTGATGGGTGGCGGTTAAGTGACTTGCAACAAAAATAGGGTCTCATATACTTTGGGGGAGATTTAGTTCAGAGTTTGTTCATGTACATGTGGTGTACATATATGTATGTACGCATGTGTATAGTGGTCTCAGGATCAGATCAAGAAGCATTCTTAATCAATCTCCCACCTAACTCCTTCAGGCTGGGTCTTTCAATTAAACCCAGAGCTCACCAATAGGGAGAGTCTGGTTACACAGCTTGTTCTGAGGATCCTGGCTCTAACTTACAAAGCTAGATCTACATGAAAGCCAACAGGACCACCTGGCATCTATTTACATGATTTCTAGGAATCCAAACAAAAGCTCTCTCCCTTGTGCAGCAAGCACTTTTAACTACTGAGCCATTTCCCCAGCCTTCTCTTTTATTTTTTGAGATAGATCTCACTCCTGAAACTCACTATTAGCTCAAGTTAGTGTGTTCTCACGGCAATCAGACTGAGAAGTGCTGGACTTGAGTCATAAAGCCTGGCCTATTACATTACAGGATTTTAAAAGAAATAGCAAGAAGAGATTAAAGGAACATGCTTTTCTAATTTGCACAAAAGTATCTGTGCCTAGTTCTGACCCACCTAGTTTTTCCTGTGTATACAACATACCTAAATATATACAAATACATTATTTATAGTTTATGAGTTCTTCCAAAGACATACGAGTTCTTCCAAAGAAGAACTAATAATTTTTCATAAGGATTCACCCATAGACATTTTTCACTCTCTTTTGTAGGTTTCAAATTCCAAAACATGAGTGAACTATATATTTTCGGATGTCTGCACTTTTTTGCTATGACAAAAAAATGTTATAGTCAAGTTTGTACATCACTTTTCAATATACTTTTTACATTTTCATAGTCAAACTAACAATTCAAATAGTATATAGATTTCTCTAAATTTTTTTGCTAAGTTGTACAAATTCAAATTCATTATACAGCTCAGCTCAATAGGCTTGCCTCAAACTTTATATATATATATACTTGTTGGGCCCACCCAGGATTTGCCCCAGGGCATGGCTGAGCACATGGGACTAAAGATGGCAGAGGGCAAGGGTCTTGGGCGTAACCTGATCACTTCACAGAGAGCCCTAACTGGCTTTCAGGTATCTACCTGCCCCCTGTGCTGAGTGACATTGAACTTGACCATTAGCACCTGTAGGATGTCTTGACCTTGTGACACAATTGGATGCCTGTTTCGCGCCTTGATGGCCTGTGTCTATAAAAGTTCCTTTTCTCCCCCCAATAAAGAGAGATCTGCTTCTGACAATCTCCTTGTCCCGTGCTGAGTCTCTGGGGGTAGAGGCGGAGGTGGGGACAACTGTGTTTTCATCACAGCCAGCAGCTGTGTGTGTGTGAGTGAGTGAATGAGTGCGTGTGTAGGAACCGGTTCCCACATACACTCACTCAAAATAGAAAAATACTAAAACACACAATGTTTTATTAATTTGAATTATCGTTATTATCAACCCAGAAATGAACAGAAGTTTAGGTAAAATACACAGACAATTCTCAATATGAATCTAGAAAGTGGAATGGATTTTTTAAGCTAGACATATGGGGTTTATTTGTTTGTTTATTTGTGTGTGTGTGTGTGTGTGTGTGTGTGTGTGTGAATTGCTTAATACCTATTGATGAATCTTTTTTCCTGTCAGGTCCCGTACCAGTTACTCCTCTTTGTTGTTATGAGACAACACTCAAATTCAAGCAACTTAAAGGGGAAAAAAGGCAATATATTCAGCCTACTGTTCCAGAGGGGAAATTTAGTCCTTTGAGATGAAAAAAGCAGGGCTGACTGGCACAAGCCGGAGATGGTCTAAGTCACCGCAGACAACATGAAGCCTGAGAGCTGCTGAGAGCGCAAGAGCAGACCCCCTCACTCCAGCAGGGTGGGGCCAACCAACCTCAACCCCTGGGACTGCCTTCCTCCAGCAAGGCTTCACCTCCTAAAGGTGCCACGACTTTCCCATGCATATGAGAACTTGGGGGGGAACTCGCATTTCAAATCATGACCAACTATCTTCTTAGTACTTATGTCTATAATTCTTACGCATAATCCTTACATATTACACATTCCTATGATTGAACTAGAAATAATTTTCCTTCCTTTTCATTTACCTCTTAACTTTGATAAATACTGGGAATATTTTAATTCCATGAAGAAATTGCTGGTGTTTATTTTATACAGGAAATTTCATCACTGTCCTGTCCAGCAGGACCAGTTATTTGTGGGTCCGAGGAGGATCGAGCCTGTAGGGAACGATGGGCGAGAAAGAAAGAGGGAGACCAAGCAAAGAGTTGTCAAGGTCTCGTTTATTTAGAGTTAGGGTACAGCTTATATGCTCAGGCTGGAGGAGGGAGTGGGGCAGGGGAAAAGAGATAAGCATGGTGGAGGCGCCTGGTGATTAAGGCGCCAGGTGGTCGTGCAGCTGCACTATCTGTTATCTGGGTCCGGGGGCGTTTTCATGTCTCCTCTGGAATGTCTTGGTAGCTGGATCCCGGGGGGCGCATATCAAACAAGCTTTTTGAGTTCCTTTTGGCCTTTCAGTGACTCTGGCCTCTAACACATCACCTTTCTTTCTTTCATGCATTTGCATTAACATCAGACTCTTACCTGAACCACAGAATTTTTTATTTTATTCTTTTACATTTGCTTCTAAGATGCATTGGGTATATGAGACAAAAATAAGACATTATTGCTTCTAGATAACTATCCAAATAATTACTTTAGTGTCACTTATTTTTTCTATAGTCTGTTCTTGCTCATCATTTCAAAATGTGTTCACACACACTAAATTCACTTCTGTATTCAAATTTCTTACATTTATTCTTCAGTATGATCAGTCTCACTAAATATACCTTGGCCACAGTTTTGTATTAAGTAATTTTCCAAGGCATTATTTTGATAGGTGTGTAATTTTAATGCTAAACCAAAAAAAATTTTTTTTTACTTTTTATTACTTTTTTATTGCAGTTTTTTGCCTTATCATACAAACTCACTAGGTACCCCCATTCTTCTTCCTTCCCCCTTCCTTTCCCCATTGTCCCCCATTTCACTCTTCAAGAATTTCAAACAGGAGGGACTGCTGAACGTCATTGAAAACTTTTTCTGTATCAGTCGAGATGATTGTAATAGTTACTCTTAACTGTTACTGTGAGACTTCAAAGTCAAGCAACTTAAGGGAGAAAAGATTTATTCAGTTTACAGTTCCAGAGGGGAGAAACAGTCTTTCATGGTGGAGGCAAAGTCACTACAAACATCCTGGAGGCTCGGAGCTGCTCAGTCCAGTAGACCAGTGGGTGACAGCTGAAGGCTGGAGGATTCCTACAAAGTCTCTCTTCAAAGTCTCTGTTCTATGGTTCCTTTTATTTGGTCTGCTACTGGGAGGTTCCAATCAGATTTAGGGCTGGTCTTTGTATTGTAAATGTATTGATTTGGATAATCTCTTCAGGTAGTCTGACAATTGATTTGGTCAACTTGACCCAGGATTAACTATCACAGTAATCATGTGCTGAATTATACTTACTGATTTATGTGTATTGTATCAATCTTGCCTTCTTAAAATGAAAACAACTTGGTCATTATGTCTGGTCTGCTCAGTGTGTTCTTTAATCCAATATGTAAGACTTTTATTGTGTTTTTGTATCCGTGTCCACCAAAGACACTGGTGTGCAGCCTTCTTTGTTATGCCCTGGTGTAGTTGTAGTGCCAGGGGCTAAACCAAAATTTAATCTTTTAATTTTGAATATTTAATTTGTCTTTGACAGTTCCATGTGAGTATACCATGAATTTAAATAATTTTCACCCAATGTTCCCCAATCTCATTCCCATTAAATATTTTCATCTTCTCAACCAGTTTCCCTCCTACTTCACATCTTTTTGTGTACTCCCCTGAATTTCATATTAGCTGCCTGAAGTAGCATGTAATCAGTGAAGGAAGAAGTGCCTCCTCCCATAGCCAGAACACACCTCAGTAGTCCCTCAAGGAAGGGGTGGTGCTTCATGTGGTCTTCCCTCTTCCACAGTGAGTGGATAGGCCAAATCTTGGGCAGATCTTGTTGAAGTAAATACAGCTCATGGGTGTGGCAGCCCTGTCATTTCCAGAGACACTGTTTGGCAGCATTCACCTTCTGATTCTTACATTTTTACCATCCTCTGTTCCATTATGATTGCCAAATGCTAGGGATGGAGGCGTGTGGAAGCTTTACCTACAGTGGAACACTGCACAGTCACTTATTCTCTTGCTTTTGGCCAGTTTTAATTCTCTACATTCTATTACAGAAGGAAGCATTTCCAGACTGAGAGCTGTTCTAATCTATGGATATAGTACTAAGTATCTACAAAGTATTTAGATATAATGTCCATATAGCAAAACAATAATGCTTTGTTCTCCATAGGGTCTTTATTTTTTAAATTTTTTTATTATTTATTCAATTGTGCATGTGAGTGTATGTATGTGCACGCGCGCACGTGTGTGTGTGTGTGTGTGTGTGTGTGTGTGTGTAGAACCACGGACGAATTCAGGAACCACCATGGACGCCTCCACTTCCTTCTGCCCCTGGATTCACAGGCTCCGCCCTACCAGGACCAGAAGTGCAGGCCGCCCCTGCTTCCGCCTGGCGTCTATACATGGGATCTGGGATCCGAACTCAGGACCTTCCACCTGCAAGGCAGAGGCGTAACCCCTGAGCCACCTCTCCAGCCCAGACTTCCCCATCCATGAGTTCTTACACTGATTTGCAATACCAGGTATGAGTTCCTTCTTGTAGAAGGTTGTTTGCTCCCATTATAATCTTGCCAAAACTGAACCAAAATAAAACATCTTGGTTGCTATTTAACTCACAAAATTCACAGCTTAGAAAAACTATATATGGATAGTTCTCTCACCTTCTTCCAGAACCTTTATAACAACTTCTAATAAATAATATGAAAGACAGCCAGTAGAGAAGCTTCCAAATCATTTCCAGCTTTTTTTCCTCCATGTCCTATGATCACAGTATGTGGAATCTTTAGCAACAGAGTTTTTAACATCAGCTTCAGTGGGAAAAATCAAGAACAATGACAAAAGTCTACATTGTTTTAGGGACCTTTGGGACCTCCTTAACCAATAGCTCATTTGGAAATCTCACATAAAGAGGAACATTTTGTTGTTGCTGTTTCACTAGGATATGAAATCTTAGTTCTATTTTATCTGTGTGTGTGTCAGAGGGTACCCTATGTGTCTGCTGTGGAAGTCCAAAGGTGACTTCAGTAATTATCCTGAATTGCACTGCTGTGGGATTTCCCAGGCTCCACCTTCCAGAGCCAGAAGTGCAGGCCTTCTCCATTTACGCTTGGCATTTTTAAATGGGACCAGGGATCCAAACTGAGATCCTTCTCCTTGTAAGGTAGTCTCAACCCCTGAACTATCTCTCTAATCCTGAAATCATATTTACAAATGTCATGCAACTCATTGCCCTCTCCTCCTCTACCACAAAAGGTTTTCAATAATAACCTTAAATGTCAATAGGCTCAATACCTCAATCAAGAGACACAGGCTTAGAGTTTGGATCAAACATCATTACCCTTCAATACTTTGCCCCCAAGAAACATACCTCACCATAAAAGACAGACACTTTCTGAATGTAAAAGGATGGTCAAAGGTATTCTAAGTAAATGGAAATCGAAAACAAGCAGGAGATGCCATCTTAATATTGGACAAAACACTTCAAACTATAGGAAATCATAAGGAGATAAAAACTATCTCCTAGCTGAAGGAACACTCTAACAGGAGGATACTACAATCCTAAACATATATGCACCAAATACAGGGGCACCCAAATTCATCAAACAAATACTACAGGAGACAAAACGACTTACCAACTCAAGCACAACGACATAGCAAGAGACTTCAGTATCCCATTCACACCATTGGACAGTCAATGGGTCAAAAACTAAACAGAGATACATTGGAGCTAAACAAAATTATACGTCAAATGGACTTCACAGATATCTACAGAACATTTCATCTAAACACTAAAGAATACACATTCTTCTCAGCAGCCCATTGAACATTCTCAAAAATACAACATATACCAGGACAGAAAAGAAGCCTCCACAAATACAGGAAAATTTAAATCACACTTTGTATACTATATGAATACTACATGAAAATATGAAATAAAATTGGACATCTACCGCAAAGGAAACAACAGAAAGCACACTCATGGAAGCCAAATAACATGTCTGTGAATAAGGAGTGGGTCAAGTAAGAAAACAATAAATGAAAAAAATTGCTTGAGTCCCATGAAAATGAAGACACAGTATCAAGAAAAAAAAAAAAAAAGAGAGAAAGATAACAAATAAATGACTTAATAGTACACTTGAAAAATTTTAGAAAAACAGGAACAAACCATTATTAAAAGCAGTACACAGGAATTAATATACAAGATCTGGGAAGAATTTGAACTGAAACCATAAAAACAAACAAACAATGAAAGGAAGAACTTGTTTTTCGAAAAGATAAACAAGATCCACCAACTCTTAACCACCCAAATCAATAAAATCAGAAATGAAAATGGAGAAATTACAACAGACACTGGAGAAAACAAGAGAATCTTAAGGACATATTTAAAAATTTACTTTCTTCTAAACTGGATAATCTAAAATAAATAAATTCCTAAACATCAAAATTGACTCAAAATTAAATAATTTTAAAAGATCAATAATAAATGATGAAATAACAGTAAATACAAATCTCCCAATTAAAAAAAGCCCAGAATAGGAAAGATTCAATGCAGAATTCTACCAAACTTTCAAACTTTCAAACACAATTACTCTTCTAATTATTCCATGAAACAGAGACAGAAGGAATACTCCCAAACTCTTCTCATGAATTCAGTATTACTGATTCTAAAACCAATTGAAGATACACTAAAGAAAGAGAATTATAGACAAATCTCACCAAAGATGACAGATGTAAAATGCTGGGCTGATTTTCCCAGGCACACACTGTGACGACTCCAGGCCGTCAGGGTGGAGAAAGGCGAACGTGCTGCAGGTCCTTCATCCCCTCACCCAAATCCAGGGGACTCCAGACACAGCAGGGAGTCTGTCAAGGTGAGACTCATTCACTCACTCATTCACTCACTCAGTTACACAGCTGCTGGCTGTGATGACGAAGATAAGTAAAGCCTGACCGCCCGCACCTCCGCCTTAGCACTCCAGAGACTCGGCCATGGACGGGGAGTTTGTCAGACAAGATCTCGATTTATTGGGGGGGGTAACAAATCAGCTTATATAGACAAAGAACCAGAGCACGCGAAACAGGCAGCCAATGACCTTAATGGTCAGCGCAGAACACAGGCTGCATAGTTCAAACTAAACATATATCTATGTTGGCTCCTATAAGCCAATTAGGACTCTCTGTAATGTGATCAGGGTTACGCCTAGGACACTAGCTCCCAGCGCCATCTTTGGTCCCATGTGCTAAGCCATGCCCTGCTCACTTCCTCCCAGACTGTTATCCCTGAGCAGGCCCAACAGTAAAAATCTTTAATAAAATACTTGCAAACCAAATCCAAAAACATATGCAAAAGATCATATACCACAGTCAGGTCAGATTCATTCTAGGAATGCAAGGATGGTATAACATATATAAATCACTAAATGTGATTCATCATATTAACCAATTCAAAACCAAAAAACATATTATCCTCTCAGATGAAGATAGATGAAGAAAAGACCTTTGAAAAATTTCAACATCCCTTCATGATAAAAGCTTTGGAGAGAACATGATTGGAGGGGACATATTTCAACACAATAAAGCCTATACACGATAAGCCTGAGCAATTTATCATTCTAAATGGGGAAAATCTTGAAGCATCTCACTTAGATCAGAAACAAGACAAGTATGTCCACTGTCAATACTGTGGATCAATAATACGCTTGAAGTCCTAGCCAGAGCAGTATGGCAAGACAAGAAGATAAAAGGGATACAAATAGGAAAGGAAGAAGTTAAAGTATCCCTACTTACAGTGATATAATTCTTACTTTAGAGATCCACAGGACTCTACCAAGAAGCTACTTGAATTAATTAACACTTTCAGTAAAGTGGCAGGCTAAAAAAATCAACATACAAAAAATCAGTGCCTTTTTATATACCAGAGACAAACAAGCCAAAAAAGAAATGAGGGGATCAATCACATTCACCATAACCTTGAAGAAAATAAAATACCTTGGAATATACTTAATCAAGGAAACAAAAGATATATAATGAAATATATAAAGAATATATACATATATATATATATATACATATACATATATAAATAATGAAAACTACAAAACACTGCTGGAAGAAATTAAAGAGAATACTAGATGTTGGAAAAACCTTCTATGCTTAAGGATCAGTAGGATTAATAGTGTGAAAACAACCATCCTACCAAAGGCAATATACAGATTCAATGTGATCCCAATCAAAATTCCAGTGCAGTTCTTCACAGGAACTGGAAAAAAGTTTCAAATTTCCATGTAGAAAGACAAAAGACCCACATTAACCAAAATAATCTTGAGCAATAAAAACACTGTTGAAGACATCACTATACCAGATTTTAAACTGTGCTACAGTTATAGTAATAAAAACAGCGTAGTACTGGCACAAAAGTAGATCCATCAACCAACAGATTAGAACAGAGAACCCAGATATAGGCTACCACATAAACAGCCACTTCATCTCTAACACATGGGAAAAAGACATCATGTTTAACAATTTTTGACAAAGGTGCCAAACGTACACAAAGGGAAAAGACAGCATGGTCAACAAGTAGTTTTGGGAAAGTTGGACATCTATATGTAGAACAATGAAAACAAACTGCTACCTCTCACCTTAGACAAAAATCAACTCCAAATGGATCAAAGACCTCAATGCTAAACCCCAAACATTGAAATGTTAGAAGAAAGGGTAGGGAATATGCTTGAATTGATAAGTGAAGATTTTCTAAATAGAACTTCAAATCCCAGAAACTATGACCAATAATCAAGTAAGACTTCATGAAAACAGAAAGCTTTTGTTCTGCAAAACAGTTAATTGTATAAAAAGACAATGGATAGAAAGGGAAGAAATCTTCTTAGCTACGAATCTGGCAAAGGAGTAATTTCCAGAGCATACAAAGAACTCAAAAAATTTAACACCAAGAATCTGACAAAGGATTAATCTTCAGAGTATACTTAAGAAACATGAAAAACTACCAAGAAAACAAGCAGCCCAATGAAAAAATGGACCCTGGAATAAAACAGGGACTTCTCACAAAAGAAATTTAAATATCAAACAAATATCATAAAATATGCTCAACTTCCCAGTTATCAGAGAAATGAAAATTAAAACTACCCTGCTATTCCATCTTATTCCAATCATAATGGCTAAGATTAAGAACACAACAGCCAATGCTGGCGAAGTAGAGTGGTTCTGGATGGCCTTTAGGGAAGTCCTCTAGAAGCAAGAAAATAGCTATGATTTCTCAGCACTGCTGTGGACACTGGTAATCACTGTTCCTGGAAGAATGTTCCACAGTTGTTAAGAACACTAGATTAGTGAACACTCAATGACATCTTGGGAGAAACAGAGGTTAGGTTCCCACTGGTCACATCTCTGGCAGTGCATTACAACTTTGTGTTATGACTGTTTCTGATCAAAGCCACACTAGCACCAAACTCCCCCAAAACAGCACCAAGACTGGGGGTCGGGAACAAAGTTTCTTCTGCATTTCTTAAAGGTACACAATACCCTTCTTGTGTTCACTACACCAGCATTACAGAAAACATTTCTAGTATGGCAGCAAAGAATCAACGAAAAGGGCATTCACAGCATGAGTGCTGAAACAAAGAACAGAAGATTCTCCTACACATTTCAGTTCTGCAGATGATCAAAAAGCAATGTCAAGTTTTTCATTCCAAGAAACACATTTGCAAATGACAGCATGAGAACTGACTGGAGGTTATAAACAAATTTACCAAGGTGAGTAGCAAAAACAGAAGTCATAAAAATGAGGATCAACAAATACCTGCTCTTATTCTCTCACATCTTCTCTTTGCTTATATTCTTTATTTTCTGAAAAATGTAGTGTACCTTATCTCCATGTCCCTATGAATTATTAGCCCATAAGTTCTACCTCTATTTTCTAGAGAGTGGAGGTTACAACACTAAATCCAATTTGAAATTAAATATGCTAGACGTTTGAAGTAAAATGAGTTTCTTAAATTATAAAGTAAAGAGATGTCCTACTTATTAATGTCAGGTCAAGTTTTGTGCTTAATAATAACTTTTAAAAAAACCATATTAAACCCATAACAATGAAAATAATTAATTTCCTTTTTGCTAAATATGAAATCTTAAGAGATGGTACAGGGCAAATTTTTCAACTGATTAAAAATTTGTGCTGGAGAGATGGTTCAGAGGTTAAGTCTCTGACTCCTAAAGAGAAGGTCCTGAGTTCAGATCTCAGACCTGATTCCATATTTAAAAATGCCAGAAAATAGTAGTGGCCTTACTTCCAGTCCTGAACAGTGCAGCCTGGGAAACTCCAGAGGAAAAACAAAGAGGAGGTGGAGCAATCCAGGATGATTCACAAAGTCAACTTTGGGCCTCCACAGGCATACACAGAAACACACATACAAACACACATACCAAAAAAAAAAAAAAAAAAATTAAGCTTTTAAGAAGGGCTGCAAACAACTGGTATTTATGTTTTCAAATGACTTAGCTTGGTATAGGAAACCAAAAAATCTTAATATGAAAAATGATTATGACTATTCAGATTTAATTTTTCCCATATATTTTTGCATTATACACACAGATGTAGTAAACCTTTAATATTTTATCACCAATCCCATTCCCCCTCCTTTTTCTTTTATAACTTTTCAACTCCCCTGTCAGACTGCCTCCTATTTTCAAATCTTTTTCACTTGTGTGGCTCATTGTGTTTCTCTAGTTTATCTTTGATGACATATGCCTGACATGATACATGCTCAAGAGTATCATAGCAGACTCAGTTTTATTAAAAATAATATATAAGGTGCTGGTGAGATGGCTCAAGGGTTAAGAATATGCCTCACAAGCAGAAGGACCTGAATTCGGATCCCAGATCCCGCGTAAAAATTACAGGCAGAAATGGCGGCAGCCTGCACTTCCCAGGAAGGTGGGGCCTGGGAAACACCAGAGCAAAGCAGAAAGGAGGAAGAGCAATCCAAGGCGATTCCAAAAGTTACTCCTAGGCCTCCTTAGGCACATACATTGCCCAAACACACACACACACACACACACACACACACACACACACAGGCATGCAAAAAAATTGTGTATAAATTAAAAAGTACTTGCAGTTGAAATCTATTTAAATTTACAATAAATGACAAATATATAAATGTAAGAAAGAATTATGTGCACTTGATGTATTTGTGTGTAACAAACATATCACTATTTGCCAGGTGTTCTTCTAAGCTTTAAAAAACACTCTTGCATCTTAAACAGCTCAAAATTAGTTAGCTATTATCTCCACTTATGTTTACAAAACAACATCGAAACAAGGACACATGTTGTGCATGTATACCTATATACCTTTACTGAGAAGATTTGAAGAGTCTTTATTAAAATGACAGTAGTACTCTCCAAATTAAGATATGATTTTTATTTTCATGTGAATTTTAATCCTTCACAAGGGTGGAAGAGTAATTCAGTTGCCTATTACTATAATATGGGAAGAGTAATGTAATTATTGTGATCACTAGGTGAAACACTAAGTCATTTTGAATAAATTATTTGTTGAAGAGTCAAATTTTCTAAAAATAACCTCCTAATCATTTTTTCCCTCACCAATAAAGAAGCAATACTATTCCCTAAAAGCCAAGTATAAAGTGCTGTATTTGACCTTGAAATAATAATTCAACATCTAAATTTCTTAACTATTGAGTGAATTTCTGCAAACTACATTACTGTTACTTACCGACAGGATAATTCTCCATCCATAGCATCATGTTCATCTGTACTGGTATAAGTTAATCTCCCTCCTACAACTGTTCCAACCAAATATATCAGCCATGCCAGACGTCCTACATTACAACATGAAAGAAGGTTTAGTTAGTATATATATAGAAAATACATTTTTTTTAGAAAACTCCAAAATTAGCAAAATGATTCAAACAAATGATCAATTATTATGAACTAGTTCTTTAAAGAAGCTGGACAGTTACATTTTAGGCTCATGAAGATGGTAAAATGACACATTTTAGAGCCACATAGAAATTGTTTTGAATTCCAGGTCAGTCTCAATTACATAAAGAGATCCTGTGTAACAAAAAAAGAGAAGTAATAGAAAAGCCATGCAAATGGCTATGAAGAGCACAGTCTAATCTCAAGTCTTATCTCTAGCTGCCTTTCTTCCTTTTGAAACAAGAATGACAGTACTTGGCTTATGGGGGAGGGGGTGACAAGCACTGCATGGAACTTTCTATGCAAAGAACTGAGTCAAAGCTATAAGCACTCTGTAAAAGGTGGCTGTAGCCATTCCTTTTCAATAGGGGTCTGCACTCTAACTACCACAAAAGGCATAGAACATGATATATTTATATGATCCTTCTCTAACTTTAGAAACTGCCTAAGAAAATTTCATAGTAAGAATTTCCCGTTCTGCCAGAGAGTTATTATAAAATAGGTGCAATTCACCACATATACTTTCAAATATTGTTTGTATATGACCCAAAAACCCTTGAATGTGAGAAACAATTCTCTAAAGAGAGACATTTAGGAAAACCTTGCTTAAGTAAAAGTCCAGTTCTATGGAGTATATAACCCAATGTATGCATTTATAAGGGATAGGGGAAAACAGAGAACCTCTCATATTTTTCTAAGATGGTGGAAAGTATGAATAGGAATATAGGCCTGGGACTGGATAGACAGCTCAGAGGTTAAGACACGACCTCCCAAGCAGAAGGACCTGAGTTCAGAACCTAGATCTCATAAAAAAAAAAGTCAGGTAGAAATGGCAGGCAGCCTGCACTTCAGACTCTAAAAGGTGGAGTCTGGGAAACCCCAGAGCAAAGCAATAAGGAGGTAGAAGTAATCAAGGATGACTCCAGAAGTCACATTTGGACCTTCACAGGCACACATAGTACAAAAAAAAAAAAAAAAAAAAAAAAAAAAAAAAAAAAAAGAAAGAAAGAAAGAAAGAAAAAAAAGGAATACAAGCCTGATACTTTGGTAAGAGAATTGCATCCACAAAATTTAAAGAGCAATGTAAACAAATAAATCTAAACTGCATTTCAAAAAATCTGATACATGAGTTTCATATCCAAGTTTTTTAAAATCTCATTTAATAAAAAGACTAATTTCATTATAATTTTCCATTTTTCTATATATTCTGAAATGTTCAAGGCACTTGTATTAGCAGCTGTTCAAGCACTGAACATTTTTCCTTAACAAAATAATTATTGCTGTAATAATCTGTAATTATGGTTTATAACTGCAATAATCCCAAAGAAATCAGTCATTACCATAGATCACAAGTAATCGTTAACTACTGTTAATGACCTATTTCTTAGGGATTATTGTTTTTGTAAACCATGACCATATCACCACAAATATGAAAGAGCAAGACAATATAATACAAATGAGATCATAATCTAACAATAAACTTATTTTGTAACATTAAAAGCCATTAAGCATCTAAATTAAAGCACACATAACTAAAGCACATAATTTTCTTTGTTCAACACTAACTGAACTGTTTACTCTGCACAAAAGAAATTGAATGCTAGTACTACAATGTACAAACAAGAGCAATGTTAGGCTTTTTTTTGTAATACAAAAATAATTACTTTTAGCACACTATCTGTATCTTTAAAAGGCAGATAAATTATTTCTCACTACAAGAAATGATGAAAGCATTTATTAACAATTTTCTATATATCATGGAGACCTTGAAATACTATGGCAGAGACCTTAAAATGTTATTATACAAGAAATAGTATATCTGATTGCAAAAACATGTTTGATTTCTTATCAAACTTGCTATGACTTACTATAATCAATATATATCTTACTAACAATACTTTCACGTAATTTCATTTCTATGGATTCATACATCCATAGATTAATTCAATATCCTTTTGAATAAAAATTTAGATTTTTACAACTGATTCATAGTACATTTAAAAATATTTAGTATATATGAAATTTAATACATGTAAAATGTGTGTGTCAAGGTTTGAAATGTGAGTCGCCTCCCACAGGCTCATGAGTTTGAATCCTTAGCTGCCATAACTTGGGAAGGTCACAGCACCTTTAGGAGAGGTCTGCTCCTGGAGCTGGCAGTTTTGCAGCCCTCAGCCTCCTAGATGGAGGTGACCCATGCTGCCTCTAGCTTCTGCCAGCCACCATGCCTTTCCCACCACAATGGACTATCTTGCTCCTCTGGAGCCATAAGCTGAATAAATCTCCCTTTCTTTCTTAAAGCCGTTTGACTATTGTCTCACAGCAGCACAAAGAGTAACTGATACAGAAATTGATACAGAGAAGTGGGGTATTACTGTAAGAGCATCTGGTACCAAATGTGAAATGCTTTGAAGTTGAGAGAAATTGGAATTAGAGAAGTGAGGTGTTGCTGTGTGAGACTAAAAGAATGTAATACCAGAGAATGAAGTGTGCTGTGAAGCTGAGAGGAGTTGGTACCGAGCAGAGAAATATGCCCACTACTGAGATGTGACTAGTGTGTCTTTGGAATTGTTTGTTGGGAGAACTTCAGGACTTTGTGCTGCGAAAGACTTTGGGTCTTGGAGATGGATTCAAAAGAACCATTTTTGTGAAAGCTTGGAAGACAGTAATGCTGTGAGAGACAGACCATGGAAAACTCAGCTTGTGATAGTTCAGAGGGTATCAGAGAATGTGCAAGGAATTGTACAAGGGGCAAATGGAGTGAAACACTGGCAGAGAGTTTGATGAAGTTTTGCACTCATCCTGAAAGCTTGCTGAAATGAAATTGCAGTGTTTGACAGAGAAAACTTCAAGACAATGTAATCATAACAGTGTGGCATGGCTGCTTTTTAGTGCTCTTGTTCAGAGATATGACAAAAAAGAGCAAGCAATAAGCGAGAAAGAAGGAAATTTGTGAAGTTTGAAGAAAATTATGAGGGCAAGTCCACAAAGAATACAAACAGCAAAATCACAGCTAATGTTAAGGAGATTAGCTCCATTAGTAACTCAAAATCTGTACTTCATTTGGACAACAGGAGAGGCTGTACCCTGAGGGCAAATTCCTCTGGGAAGACTCCCAGCCATACAAATGTAAATCCTTTCTGAAGGAAAAAGCTAAAGGGCCTCATTCCAAGGGAAAGGTCTGTTACTCCTCTGAAGCAACTGCCCAAAAGAGAGATTTTTCACAGCATCGATAGAGAAGCTAAACAAGCTGTAATTCCGGGGGCCAATCTCCACTGGAGGTTGAAGCAGAACTATGCAAAGTCATCCACATGGCCCTGGTTTTAGAGGCATCAAAGATGCAAGAAGGAGGAAGTTATGGACCCCCTCCTTCAAGGTTTCAGGGAATGGCAGAAGTTAGGCAACATATGGCAGAACTGGAAAGTCTGAGCAGCCCAAGGAGGGCATTTTGTGCTATAGAGTTTGCCATTGAGAAGTAGAAATGTTAGAGATGCCAGAGCCAATATAGGACATCTGCCAAGGAGAGTTGTATATCCTGGGAGGAGCCAGCCAAAAAGAATGATGTGCTATAAAGGCAGCTGTACTGGAGGGGTGGAACCAAAGTCCTTTGGAACTGAGATGATTTCGACAAGAGGCTCACCTGTTGGACATGGGAGCTGCAGTATTTGGAGTTTTGGTCTTGTTATGCGCTGATCTTTCCTGGATATGTCACTACTCTTCCCTTTGAAATGGTTATGCTTATGCTATGCCATTGTATATTGGAAGTATGCAACTTGTCTTTTGATTTTACAGGAGGCTCTAGTCTTTGGACTTCTGGATTGTGATGGGACTGCTGATGTAGCATATGGAACTTTTAAAGTTTGAACAAGTATGGCTTGCACAATGAGATGGCAATGAGCCTGTGGGGACCAAGAGTGACATGCCATAGTTTGAAATGTGAGTTGTCCCCCACTGGCTCATGTGTTTGAATCCTTAGCTGCTGCCAGAATTTAGGAAGGTCATGGCACCTTTAGGAGGTGGAGCCTTGCTCAAAGAAGGCAGTCACAGGGGATGAGCTTTGAGGTTGGTTGGTTCCATCCTGCTTCAGTGATGAGTCTGCTCTTGGGCTTACATGCAGTAGCACTCAGCCTCCATGATGTCTGCAGCGACTCGGGCCTCCTTCAGCTTCTGCCAGCCAGCCATGCCTTTCCTGCCATGAAGGACTGTATCTCCCTTCTGGAACCATAGGCTAAATAAATCTTCCTTTCTTTCCTTTGAGTTGTTTGAGCCTCAGTGATGTCACATAGCAACAGAAAAGAGTAGCTGATACAATGTAACACAGGTTAAGATAAAACAGGCATCTATCTATTCAATAAAAGAATGAGTGGACTGCCAACACTTCCATATCTTCTTCCAAATCCTTGCTATGCTTGTCTCCTTATCTCTGACCCTAAAGGAAACTAGGATACTGTATTTGGTGCTTACTATTCTTTTGACACTCTAGTTTCATCACTTATGAATATATTCCTACAGTATATTCTCCCTTCTCTTACTGGCTGGGGAGTTTATAGAAGCTTCATATTGGGTAATTTCCTGAGAATTGCTTTCCTTCACTAAACACCTAACATTAATTCTCATTAAGTATATTCATAGTCTATTCACTTTAATCACTGAATAATATTCCATTTTCTGTATTATATTCTATACCATGTAACTATATTATCCATATTCACGTTGATGGAAATGCAACCTGTGTCTAGCTTATAAAAACCTTGATAATGCACTATTTTATACAGGTACTATTTTAAAATATATTATTGGCTTTCTTAGTCCATGCAGACTAAAAACTTTATAAAGTGCTCAGAGTTCCTACAGAGAAAATTCAAAGACTCCTTATATGACAAACTCCAAATAAGTTTAGAAGTAGGATGCAGGTATAACCAGAGTAAGCTACATGCAAAAAGTTACTTGATTAATCTAAAATAAAGTTTTTATATAACAGACATGAAAAGAACATGGAAGACTAAAGTTTAATAATAGTAAGACAAGGGAAGAAAGCATGAAATATGAAGTTCTATTTACTATACATTATCGTATATGCACATTTTTGTGACAGTAAGAAGAGTCATTCACAAATAAGTAAAGAAACAGGAATTGAGTATGTCTTCCCTCTGTTGATATCATGTGAACAAATTCTTCAGTTTCTTAAGCCAACATCCATATCTGCTTCATTAAGCATTTCATCAACTTCTTTATCTGTTAACTTCTCTCCAGGCTTTGTCATGATATATCAAAGGTCTGTTGCATGGATATGTCCACTGAATACATAAAATACTTCTCTAATTTCTTTTTTTCATTCTTTTTGTGTGTGTGTGCGCCATGGTTACCAGAAATTCAGGAAAATCAGTTGTGTTGTGGAACTCAGGTTCCCGCTGTGAAGCCCAAGTTCCCACCAGCAAGAAGCGGCAAACTCTCCTGCAGGCACCAACTCACCGCGGGTTGGCTGACCAGAGCCTGCCTGCATATCTCACCTTTTGGACTTCTTTGAACTTCTCCCCCTGGGCGTGCCGGGAACCGCCTGGAACATCTGTGACTCAACCTCCCTGTGTGTAGTGGAATTTTTACTGCGTGTAATTGCTCAAATGCAGCTTGCTCTCCTATAAAAACCCTGCCCCAAATTCAATCGGGGCCGTTCTCTTTTGCTTGAGCAGGGAGGCGGTCCTGGCGCGCTAGATTTTAATAATAAATTCTTGCCTCATGTCTTTACAGCAACCTAGTGGTTCTCGTGTCTCCTTCGGGGGTCTGGGTAAAGGGGCCCAAAAAGGAACTTCGGTTCCAACAGTGTAATTACTGATTATGTCCTGTAACTGCTTTTTTGGGTTTCTGCTCATAAAATGTCATTACAGTTTCCAATTCCTCTATACATCATTTTCCTCAGTCAGAAAACAAGTTTCTCTTGAGTTGCTCTGCCTGTGATTGAGCTCTGGGGACTGAGGGCTACACATGCTGTATGCTTCTATGTATGCTTCTGAGAATGACTACACAACCACTCAACTTGTTCAGTCCATTTGGTCTAGTTCTATAACATTTTAAAATCTCCTTAAAGATTACTTGTCTTGGGAGGGAGGGGGGAAGGGAGAGGGACATAGGGCGGTGGGAGGTAGGAGGGAGGGAGGGGACTGGTGTATCTGTTAAAGTTGTATGAGTAGAACAAAAAAAAGATTACTTGTTTTATCCTAAATTACTTAGAAATGTATTTTTAAAGTTATAGTAAAGACTTAATGGTAGTAAACATTGTTTTCACGTGTATCAAAAATATCCTTGGTTCATCTGGTTCTTAAATGATTTGTTGGCTAATCATGGTGCCACACTCCTGTATTCTGAGAACTTAGAAGATGAGTCTCAAGGATGGCCCTGAGTTTGAAGCCAATCTAGACTATAAGCAGCGATATGCCAAGTAGGGCTACAAAGAAAGAATTGCATCAAAATAAATAAGCAAATAAAATAGTAGCAACGAAAAGCTAAAAATACACTTGTTGATAGACAATAAGGGTATTGAACTTTTGATATTGAAAAGTAAGTTACCAGTTAATTTTATACTACCTTGTGGTGTTAATATATATTTGGGAATTAAATAGTGTTATCAAAATAGGGCGGAGCCTGTGAATCCCGGGGCAGAGTAAATAAGGAGGTGGAGGTGTCCATGGTGGTTCCCAAATTTGTCCGTGGTTCTACATACATACACATACATACACGCACATACATACACACACACGTGCGCACATGCACAATTGAATAAATAATAAAAAAAATTTTAAAAAAAGCTTCTATTTGGCAAAAGATATTCACTAACCAAATATCTGTTAGAGGACTAATATCCAGAGTACATAAAGAACTCAAAAAGGGGCTGGAGAGGTGGCTCCAGGGGTTAAGCCTCCGCCTTGCAGGCGGAAGGTCCTGAGTTCGGATCCCAGATCCCACGTATAGACGCCAGGCGGAAGCGGGGGCGGCCTGCGCTTCTGGTCCTGGTAGGGGCAGAAGGAGGTGGAGGCATCCATGGTGGTTCGCGAATTCGTCCGTGGTTCTACACACACACAGACACACATGCACACACACACGCGCGCACACATACACACGCACATGCACACAGTTGAATAAATAATAATAATAAAATTAAAAAAAAAGAACTCAAAAAATTAAATACCAAGGAGGCAAACAACCTAATTAAAAAAATGGACCTTAGAACTTAAGAAAACAAAAACAACAGAAAACCTTTCCTCAGGAAAAATATCTTTAAAATATCTAAAAAAAAATCTTTAAAAATGTTCTACTTCCCTAGTTTCTAGGGAAATACAAATTAAAACCACCCTGAGATGATATCTCACCCCAGCCAGAATGGCTAAAGTTCAAAACATAAATAACAACAAATGCTGAAGAGGATGTGGGGAGAAGAGAACCCTCATACATTGCTGGTAGGAAGGCGAACTTGTACAATCCCTTGGAGATTAGTATGGAGATTCCTTAAAAAGTTAAAATACCATATGACCCATCTATACCACTTCTGGAAATATTCCCAAAGAAAGCAACATCTTACTACAGAAACACATGTACATCTATGTTCACTGCAACTCTATTCGCAACAGCAAAGATGTCCAAATGGATAATGAAAATGTGGTATATATATATATACACAGTGGAATACTACTCAGTTGTCAAAAAAATGAATGAATGAAATTTACCAGTAAATGGATGGCCTTGGAAGAAATTATACTGAACAAAGTATCCCAGACACAAAGTATCCCTTATAAATGGATCCTAGAATTAAACCCTCAAAATGACAAACACAAAGGAAAACGTCTATAACACCCACAAACTACAAAGGAATGTAAGTCGAGGCAGGGGAGAAGAAGATCTCAAAGAAGTGGAGAACAAAGAACACAGGAAAAGAATAATAATGCCATTTTGGAAGGAAAATCTTAAAGGGAAGGGAAGTCAATAGGTCTTAATAAAGGGTAAAGGAGGAAAAAAAAGGCAAGTGGCCCAGGGGAAAAGAGGGATTAAGGGCCTCTCTCAGTTATGAATGCTGCAAGCTACTACGACTCTGATAAGAACAATCCAGGAGAGCAACGGAGTAAGACCCATGGGTAACCAATTACTCTCTGAATGGGTTCTAGACCCCTTCTTATTGTCAGGTAACTCACACATGATGCTGTAACTATCCAAATAACAGTAGAAAGAAAGAAAGAAAGAGAGAGAAAGAGACAGAGAGAGAGAGAGAGAGAGAGAGAGAGAGAGAGAGAGAGAGAGAGAGAGAGAGAAAGAAAGAAAGAAAGAAAGAAAGAAAGAAAGAAAGAAAGAAAGAAAGAAAGAAAGAAAGAAAGACAGACAGACAGACAGACAGACAGACAACTAGACAGGAACACATGGCTTAGAGCTAACTATAAAAACTTGACAGTAAATTACCATCTAAACACTTCTTAGTTAATCCTTAGATAAGAAAAGTTCTTAGAGCTTAACTAAGATGTACCACATTTCAATGGAAAATCAGTGAGATGGAAAACCACAACTGGCCAGAGTACAGCGTTATCAGAGACCCTAGAATGCTCAGTCCTAGTCAGGTCATCAAAATCTTCCCCACCCCAAGGTTCAGGGAAGCTTGTAGATGAGGGGGCAGTAAGATTGTAAGAGTCAAAACATGGGAGGTATACTTCTGACCAACATATACCAAACACAACAGGACTACTGAGCCTAGGAGTCCACTGCAATGAGAAGTCTACCAGCAGATCTACACAAAATATCACCATTCCTCCAAAGACTCCAAGGATCTCAGGGGAAACAACTTCCCTCACAGAGTGTCTCTGGAACAGGTCCTAGACAAGAGAAGAGGAACCTCCCTGGCTATGACTCTGCCCACTGAAAAGCCGCATATACTACAACAGACATCTGAATCCCTTACCAACACAAGCTTCTCAAAGGGAGCCCTGTGACTCACACACACTCAGGAACAGCAGGTTGGGATATACATGACTGGATTGAAGAGGGAGGGTGCGGGAGGAGGGAGATGGGTGAGGAGGGTGGGACAAGAGAAAGGTAGGTGGGTGGGAGGAGGTTGGTGCAAGGAGACACACCCATAGTTTGTATATGAAAATTTTTCAATGAAAGTAAATAAACAAATAAATATGAATGTCAGGTAAAAGTGACTAAAGTGAGATCACAAAGGCCCGAGAACAATACAGCAGACTTAAAAACAGAAAGGCCAATCAGAAAGATGTAGCATTGCAAAGCAGTATATACAATTTCATAATTTCATCTGCAAATAAAAAACATAAAGAGCAATTCGATGAAGATAAAGAATATGAGAATAACATTAATATTTTAATTCAATTTCTACCTAAAGCTATCTCCAATAATCAATCTTGAACAACACAATCCTTCCAGATGTACACAGTATGTTTCCTAGGATAAAACAAGTTTCAACATATATAGAAACCAGTAATAGGAACCAGGAGAATTCCAAATATTTGTAAATAAAAAGCATTTTTCTAATAACTCATCAGTTCACAAAGAATAACCTAACCAGAAAATGTGTAACTAAACAAAAACAAAAATATGTTATATGGTAAAATAATGCTTAATGAAATATTCAAAACTTTTAATGAGAAAAATCGAGTAAGAGAAATCAAAGATCTACAGTCTTAACCAAAATTAGAAAACAAATACCAAGTAACAGCCAAAACCAAGAAAACAAATCTACCCCGAGTAGATGGCTTGCCCCTAAACAGAACATCTAAACCACCCCCTACCACCCCAATGCTCAAGAAACATCACAAAAGAGTGTAAGAGCCGAAGGAGGGCAGAGTTGAGGCCAGACAGTGTCTTCTGAACATGTTGTATCCATGAACTCATTGCAGCTCTGCGCACGTCCACAAAACTTGCACAGGATTTGTTCTATCAACATTTTGCCATGGAAGGGGAAAAGATCTCAAGTGAGAGACTGCTGAGAGCTGATGCTGATGGGGGAGAAGGGAAGATGCTCTCCTCAGCGGTGGGCACACTGCTTGCTCAGCAAGCACTTGGGGAACATCCTATCAAAGGCAACCAGGGTAAAACTCAGTGGACAACCCATGCAAAAAGACATGAACAAGGAAAGAAAATAGCAGGGAAGAAAAAGTGTTACAATGGTAGAAGAAGGGTGATGAGATTGGTGTTAAGGTGTGAAAATATAATAAATGCACTATATTCATGTAGGAAACTCAAAAAGAATTAATAAGCAGCCCCCAAAATAAAAATAAGAAACAAAGAAATAAAAAGTGGATTAACATAAAAAGTGAAATAAAGGACATCACTTCCAATTCTATAGATATGAAAACAATAATTGAATATTAAGAATAACTTTCTGCCAATGACTTTAATATAAAACAAACTCCTTGGAAGATATGAATGATTTTATTTGACCCCATGAGAAATTAGTTTGACTAGAATTTCACAGATTAAAGGTACCAACTTTATATTAAGTTTATCCTGTGAGGCTCGTTGGTTTCAGTGGTGAATGACTTCCAATGCTTAAGAATACTGTGAAATACTGTGAAAACTCTCAAAGGATGGAGGACAGTAAGAGGACACTTTCTGATTCATCTTACAAGGTGAGGGTCACTCACTGTCAAAAACAAAGTTGTCAGAGGAAAAAAGAAACCTAAAATATTATAGACTAAGAGCCTTCACAAACACTTGAAAAATAAACATTCTATAAACTATACCTAATGACATATAAAAGAACACTATATTATGACCAAGAATTATTCTGAAAATGTAAAGCTGGTTTAACATACAAAGATCTACAAGAACACAATTAGAATGAATACACTTAGTGTAGTTATACAACATGAAAATAAATATAGCAGAGAATAGTCAAGAAATTCATATAAAATATACAATAAATTTAGAAATGTTTTTAATAAACATATACTAATGTTCATAAACTGGAAAACTCAATACTGTTAAATTGTCCCAGACTGAAATATAGATTAAATTAATCCCAATTATAATTATAGAAAGGTAAAGCTAGAACAGCCAAAATTGTTCTTTAAAAAAAAATGCTGGAGGGGCCTGGAGAGGTGGCTCAGGAGTTAAGCCTCTGCCTTGTAGGCGGAAGGTCCTGAGTTCAGATGCTAGACCCCACATATAGAGGCCGGGTGGAAGCGGGAGAGGCCTGCGTTTCTGGTCCTGGTAGGGCGGAGCCTGTGAATCCTGGGGCAGAGTAAACAAGGAGGAGGTGGAGGCTGTGGTTCCCGAATTCGCCCGTGGTTCTACACACACATACATACATACACACACACAGACATACACACACGTGCACACATGCATACACGCACAATTGAATAAATAAGAAAAAAAATTTTTAAAAAATGCTGGAGGATTTACCTCCCCTGATTTTAAGACTTACTAAAGCCACAACAACCAAGGCAAAATAGTATTAGCACAAGAACAAAGAAGCGAATTAATGACACATATGAATAGTCTGGTAATGAATGAAAACTGTATGTAGCCTTTTACAGGTGATGAATTTGACAAAGTATCAATGAGGAAAATTTAATTTTGTCACTAAGTTATGCTAGAACTGGATTAACTGTAGAAGACAAACATCTTGGAGCATATGCTAATTAGATATGTAGGTGTCGACTTGACAATTGAGGGCTAAGCTCTGGACACATCGTGAAGATTTTAGTTGAGGTGAGCCCTGAACAATCCTAAAGGAGAGCATTTAGTCATATGGAAAGACCCAGTCCAGTGGTGGGTGAGACCACTCCCTGGGCGGGTAGGTAAGAAGGAAGCTGGTTCAGAACTTCGGCATACTTCAGCATACTCAGATAAACTTGCAAACTGACAAGTGAGGTTTGGTCCTCTCTCAGCAACACCAGTGGATATGGCTGTGATCAGTTCCCTCAACAGCTAGTGTTGGTATAAGCTCTCCAAGAAGCTGCACTATAAACTGTAATGGCAAATTATAAACAAGAATGGTATCCCTTTGTTTCCCTAGGCTATTTGGCTCTCATAGGATTTCTTAAACTCAGAAGTATAAGCCATGAAAAAACAAAAAAGTGAAGAAGTAATCCATCAAAACTGAAAACTTGGGTTCTTTAAAAGATCCAGATTACAGGGGCTGGAGAGGTGGCTCAGGGGTTAAGCCTCTGCCTTGCAGGCGGAAGGTTCTGAGTTCAGATCCTAGACCCCACGTCTAGGAGAAGCAGGAGCGGCCTGCGTTTCTGGTCCTGGTAGGGCGGAGCCTGTGAATCCCCGGGCAGAGTAAACACGAGATGGAGGGGTCCATGGTGGTTCCCGAATTTGTCCGTGGTTCTACACACACACACACACATACATAAACACACACATACATACACATACACGCACAATTGAATACATAATAAAAAAAAAGATCCAGATTACAGATGAAGAAAATAGATTTGCAAAAATATACAGATAAAGGCTGGGGAGATGACCCAATGGACAGTCTTTGCCATGACAAATGCAAGAACTGAAGTCCAGATCCCTAGAAGCCACATAAAAGTTGGATATATCACAGCTGCGGCCTGCAACCCCAACCATTTGGGGCAAGGGAAGGGAAATCCCTACAGCAAGCTAGCTAGTTACAGTACCTAACTAGCGAGGTTGAGTTCAATTGCGAGACCTTGTCCCGATAAAGTGGACACGATCAAGGAAGACTCCTGGAGTCAACTTCAATCATACACGTATCCTCACTTATGTGAACACACATGTACACACACTACACAAAGAAATAAATGAAAAAATTACACATGAAAGGTCTGATTACAAAATATAAGACTACCTTACATGTCCATAAGCACAAAGTCAAATACCTAATTTAAAAACAGTCAAAAGAAAATATGTGAATGGTTTAAAAAGGCACATGACACTCTACATAACTAATTGTCAGGTAAATACAAATTATAATCACATTGAGATACAACTAGACACCCAGTAGAATGGTGACAATGAAGACAAACAAGATCAAATAACAATGAGGACACAGTAACTAAAACTCTTATACATAGTTAATGGGAATGAAGATGAAAGTGTATACAAACATTTCATAAAACAGGAAAGCAGCATCTAAGCACATTAAACATTCATTTGCCAGATGACTCAGTGTCTGCCTAATTTACCCAAGGGAATTGAAAATTAAGATACAAACACTTGTCCACAAATATTCACATCATTATGTATAATATCTAAAAACTGGAGATGTAATTCAACTGTCCATCATCTGGTAAACTGATAAACTGAAGTAAAGAAACTACAACATGCTAGGAAGCAACAAAAAAGAACAAATATGAAAAAAAGAACAAAATATGGACACGAGGAACATATCTGAATCTCAAAAACATTCCAGCACAGTTAAGCAATGATTATTGATATAAAAAATCTAAGAAACAAACCACAGTGACAGAAGTCAGACAAGAACCTGTCTAAGCAAGGAGTTGGAAGAAGGGATCAAAGAACCTAATCAAACTATTTTAAAAAAGGACTGCTCTACTGAATGTGGTTGGAGCCACATGCCTATATATTACTGCTGAATTAATCAAAAGAAAGGAAAAAATTACTTAAATTTCTCGATATTTTTTTTAATATCTAACCTTTCCTTTCTCTGGAAAAGACAAACTGAGCTAAAAAGGACACATTTGTTACAACAGTGAAGTTCAAAAAAGGAACAGAGATTTCCAGGTAAAAGGAAGGAAAAAGTAAAACTACTCCCTGTGAGCCCATGGAAGAGGGAGAGAGAGCTTTGGAAATTCACAAAATGAAAAGATACCTGACAAGAACAAAAAAGGTCTGTAGTAAAGAGAAGTACATTTAACAAGTTTCAGCAGCACAGCTCTGGAGTGGAGATGCACATCTCTTTGAAGACAGGTTCCCTAAGAAAAGGACAGTCCTAACCTCAAGACAAGCCCATAGTTCTCGCAAGTACCCAATCCAGTTGGGGGTTTATGTTGAGACAATGATGCCGCCCGGGATAGGTCATAGTAGTAGAAAGTGATTACATTTATCACATTATGTAACTTAGAAGGAATAGGTGATTGCCATCTGTAGAGAAAAATCTGTTAGAAACTGAGCGCTGCAGACCATCTAGAGGGCTTCCATTTCTGTTATTGTCAATAGAGCTGCAATGAACATGAATGTACAGGTGTCTCTGTAATAAAACATAGTGTTCTTTGGGAATATTCCCAGGGAATAGTATAGGTGGGTCATATGGTGTTTCAATTTTTAAATTTTTTTTTGGAATCTCCATACTGATCTCCAAAGAGACTGTAAGTTTTCATTCCCATCAGCAATGAATGAGGGATCCCTTCTCCCTAAATCCTCACCAGCATTTGTTATTTGTGGTTTGGATTTTAGACATTCTGACCACCTGTCTGCCTGCCTGTTGGACGGCCACTTATAATAAATACTACAGTACTAGTATAAACTCTAAAATGAAAATGAAAATGTATACCAACAGTTTATAAAACAGGAGAGTAGTGGGGCTGGAGAGGTGGCTCAGGGGTTAAACCTCTGCCTTGTAGGCGGAAGGTCCTGAGTTCGGATCCTAGACCCCACATATAAACGCCAGGCGGAAGCGGGGGCGGCCTGCATTTCCGGTTCTGGTAGGGCGGAGCCTGTGAATCCCAGGGCAGAGTAAACAAGGAGGAGGTGGAGGCGTCTGTGGTGGTTCCTGAATTCATCCGTGGTTCTACACATACACACACATACATACACATGCACACACATACATACGCACAATTGAATAAATAATAAATAAAAAAAATTAAAAAAAACAGGAGAGTAGTGTCTTATCACATTAAACATTCATTTGCCATATGACTCAGCCATATGTCCAATTTACTCCAGGGAAATGAAAATTAAGATACAAATGCTAATATGGGCACCCCAAAAAGAACCCTGTGGTCCACATATGTAGAAGGACATGACAGTTGGAGGGACATAGCGGGATTGATGAACAGAAGTGATGGTGGGAAAGAAGGGGGTAGGGAGCACGAACATAAACTTATTTCATTTGCACATGAAAATTTTATAGAATAAGAGAAAAAAAAAAAAAAAAGCTGAGCTGCCTCAGGGGTCTGAAATCAGGAAACAACCTACAGGGCAAGAAGCCTCAAATTTGGCCACAATTCCTGAAGTGTGAAGGTCGGGCAGTTCTGAGAGCAGAAGTCCAAAACTATCAAACAGCAGCAGGGGGCTTGGGTAAGTAAGAGAGGAACATTCACAAAGAAAGATGATGCCAGCCTCAGTGTATGTCCTTCAATGAGTATAATGCTGGAATTTTGACAGCTTTGAGTCTAATGTCAGGGGGTAATCAAAACCCTGAAACAACTTGTCATTCATTGTCAAAGTGCCCAACAATTCCAAAGTTCCAGGTCTATATCTGATATCCACCACTGAATCTAGTGAGAATTCTAATATTCTGAAAACTTTGAAAGTATGAAGGCAGACCTTGTCTGTACATTCGTTTGGTAAATTCAACACTCCCAACTCACCTAGTTTAACATTAGCCACCATAGAGGGTATGATGTGGAGAGTCTTGGAAACATTAGCACAAAGCTAAATGTGGTTGCAAAGGCCCTTGATATAAGAAGGAAAACCACTGGGGTAAAGACATCAGACACTTGTCTAATAGACTCAGCAACAATGTAAGTCACAGGAAACACCAGAGTCTACGTGTTCAAATGATCTTCCCACCAATGCACATACATGCAAACACAAGAGGCATTTAGAACCCTAAAAACATAAACAGAAAAGACCTTCTCCATAACAAAATGTCAGGGTCCATGAACTCACTCTGTGAATGGCCTATGGAGGTCCTGGAATCAACAGGCTCACAATGTGGACAACCTCCCAAGGGTCAGGCTCCATGTGCTCACGTAACAGATGGCCAGATGAGCCCTGAAGCCCATGTAAAGAGCCAGATGTAGTGGCTTGCACACATACTTCTAACACCCGTACAGATGGGAGGCAGGCAGAGACAGAACTATCAGCCAGAAACTCAGTGGTCCCCAGACTGGAGCATGGTGAGCCTTGGAAACAAGAAAAATTCTGCCTCAATAGGAGAACCAACTCCCTATCCTTTAGCTGTTTCAGAGTTTCACATCTTACATTAAGTTCACTTTTTTTAGTGTTGATGTGTATGTGAGAGTACAGATGTTTTTCAAAAAACTAAAATAGAAGTACCATAATGACATAGATATATACCTGAAGGCGTCGAAGTTAACAAACCACAGAGATTAACAATAGCCAGGAAACAGAACCAACCTAGGGGTCCATAACAGATGATGGATGAGGAAAATGTAGTGCATATACACAATGGAAATTTAGTTAACCATAAAAAAATAAACATAACATTTCTAAGAAAATGGGTGGAATTAGAAATTGTTAATTTAAGAAAAATGATCCACGGTCAGAAAAGACAAATACTGCATGTGTTTGTCTTATATGCAAAACTATATTTAAAATTACATAAGTAGCCATATTTATAAATTTGTAGTATTCTCTATATGTGAGTGCACATAGGCCACTAAACTAAAAACAGGGCTCTGAGAGAGTAGAAAAAGGTGTTAAGAAAGATGGAGAAAAGGAGAGCAATGGAATATAAGTATGTGAAAGCAGGAGGCAGGATCTCTGGAGAAAGAAAAAAAAAACAAGCCAAAGTAGAGAGAAGATATATGGGTATAATGTAAGAAGGTGATGAATGAGAAAAAAATAAAATGACACAAATGCAAGAAAATACCATCGTGAAACCAATTACTATGCATGCTAACCTAAGAATTTAATAACTGTATGTATCTAAAATCAGTCTTACAAAAATCTCATTTTAAATCTCAAAGATGTATTTATATTTATGCCTTGCAATCTATCTGAACTTAAAGAGATATGAAAAAAATACATCCTCATTCAATAAAGGACTTAAAGACAAAATAATGAGGAAAAGTAAGCAATAAAAAAATTAAAAGTTGCAGTGAAAACTACTACACAGAGATAAAACCATGTTGGAGTTTTAATACATTCTTTTTTTGCTCCTGAAATTTTGCTCTCAGTTTGCAACTGACCACAGAATAGGAAGTATGACCAGATACAAGACATTATGCCACACCATGTGCTCAAAAATCATTATTATTAGCAATACTATATAATGATTTCATAAAAAGCTACCTTTATAAAGAAAAATTAAAAGCCACCAAAATACCCAATCAGTTAATGAAATTAATGGTTTTACTAAATGAGTAGACATTGAGAGAAATACATAATTTGCAGTAACATTACGAAAGCAATTGGTGATACTATTTAATAGTCAATATGTTGTTCAGAATAGTCATACAAAATTACTGACCTTCCTGAATTGCCATGTCGACAGTTATCCTAGAAGCTGAATGCAGAAGCTTTTGGTAATTCTGTGCATTTTGGTCAAAGAGCTGAACAAGAAGTGCACATGTCTTTTCATATTCACACCTGCTGACAGTGCATAACTGCTCCAACTGCTGAAACACGGTAGCAGCATCATCCAAGGGGTCGTCCAAATGGTCTCTGAAGCACATGAGAGGACATTTGTGGGACATTAGATGGCAATGAGGCACCACAGACTGTTATATACAAATGCTACATTGAATCAAGAAATAAAAGAGAATACATCAGATGGGAAGAAGTAAAATTCTATATGTTAAAATGAAGTGATCATAAAAATAAAACTTACCAATGAAATCACTAAAACAACACTAGAATAAATTAATTGAATGAGGTATTGGCAAAAAAGGCCAGTATACAAAATCAGCATGATAACTTTATAACAATAAACATATTAAAGTTAAAAATCTTAAAAACGGGATCATACAATTTTTAAAACTATAATAGACCAGGTGTAATACCACATACCTACAGTCTAAGCACTCAAGAGGTAGAGAGGCAGGAGGATCAGAAGTTCAAAGCCAGCCTCTATTATAGGAGAACTCAAAAACAGCAATGTATACTTGAGACCCTGCCTCAAAAAACAGATATAGATAGATAGATAGATTAGATAGATAGATATAAATAATAGATAGATAGCAACATTATACAAAAGCCTAAAAAGCATAAAAAATTAACTAAATCTAATTCAACATATTCTGATAAAAGAAACCAAAGAGTTAAACAAATGAAAACACTGATATACCCATTAAGAAAAGACTTAAAATTACTACAATCTCTATTCATCTTCTAAGTTAATTTAAGGGATCAATACGAATCAGTCAAAACTTCAGAGCTTCCTTATAGAAACTGGCAAACCAATTCTAAAATATGCATGGAAAAGCAAAGGAATTATAAGGCCAAAGCAAATTTCTTAAGTAAAAACTAAATTGGGAAAGCCACACCTTACACTATCTGGTTTCAACATTACAGCTATAATAACTAAGATGAGGCATGGTGGAAGGAAAGATATATGAATTAGTAAGGAGAGACCCAAAATAGAACCTATGTATGTGATATATTCATTTTTAACAATGTAAAGCAAATTCCATGAAGAAAGGAAAGACTCCCAGAAATAGTATCAGATCATCAATTGGTCATCCATAGGCAAAAAGAGGAAGAGGAATAAAACATGAACTTGAACCTTATCACATGTGATATATGAAAAAAGTAAATTTTTTCTGGATTATTTATTTATTTTTGAAATACTGCCTTCCTATGTACCCATGCTGGTCAGCATTACATGGAGTTTGCAGTTCTTCTACTTCAGCTTTGCAAGGCCTAGGATACATAAGTTTCTACACCCAGACAATAATCTGAGATGAATCACAAACTTAAATGTAAATCCTAAAACTGTACAACTTGCAGAAGGCAAAATAAAAGAAAATCTCCTTGACATGGGGCAAGGCAAAAATTTCTTAGCTATGGTGGGTACCACACTAAATACATGAAACAAATGAAAAAGAATAAATCAGAGCTCATCAAAATTTGGAACATATCGTGGACTTAAGACATACATGACAAAAAAGATTAGCGAACAGAATATATAAACTCAAGTCTCAAAGTAAGTAAATAACCCAGTTTTAAAAGGAGACAATAGAGTTGACAGGTGTTATGCCGAAGAATCCATACAGATGGCAATAAACACATAAAACAATGTTCAACATTACAAGTCGTTGGAGAATACAAATTAAAACTCTCCACATACTGGACCAACAACACTAACAGTATCATCAAGTGAGAGCAGTCTTCAGACAGCAGAAGTAGCAGTGCAGTGCTGGAGCCGCTCTGGAAAACAGTTCGGCAACTGTTTCCAAAGTAACATGTCATACAGGAAAACCAAAAGTAAACGAATTACCCAAGAAAAATGAAAACTTATGCTCATATAAAAAAATATATAAGAATGTTTGTACCAGTTTATTTAAACTGCTAAAACAATAAAGAACCTAAATGTCCACCACAATGTAAATGAATAAACTGATATAATCACACTATGAACTTTATTCAGAAAAGAACTACAATATAACATGGAGGAATTTTAAATACATTATGCTGAATGAAAGACACTAAATATCAAAACCTGTTAATTCCACCTATACAATATTCTAAAAACGGCAAAAAATTATAGGAAAACAAAACCAATCAGCCATTGCCAGAGCTCTGTGCTAACTGCAAAATATCTGGGAGGACAGAACTATTCAATGCTTTCATTGTAATGACACTCCACAACTGTATATTCTTGTACGATCTCATAAAACTGTACATCAAAGATGAATTTTAACATTTTATCTCCATCTTCAAAAATTCCAAAATGCAACAGATGAAAATAAAAGAGAAGCATTAAGTATTTTAATACCTCACAACTATAGCAACGGATTCCAACCGGGAAGTGATAAAGGCCTTGGTGATTTCAGGTGCATAAGTGTCTAACAAGTGGGGTTCAGTTGACTTCACAAAAGGTACTGATGCTACCATCCTTTGCCACAGAGTTAATAAATAATGAACACTGTTGGGAGCAAATTCCCAGTGCTACAAAGAAACAAAGCAAATGTTACTTTAAAATGACATATTTTTCTAGAATAAGTCAAACAGCAGAATTATTAAACGTAAAATTAGTTGGTTTTTGTTTGTTTTACAAAAGGGTCTCATGCAGCCCAGGATGGCCTGAACTCACTATGTAGCAGAGGATAATCTTGAAGAATCACAAGATTCATAAGCACCTAGACATCCCCCTCCCAAGTCCTGGGATTCCAGGTGTGAAGCACCACACCTGGCTTCTGAGATACTAGGGCTTTGTAGATGCTAGACAAGCACTCTACAACTGAACTACTGCTCCAGCTCCAAGGAAACTAACTTCACTGTGATTTTATAACTAAGAACCACTTAAAATAGCAAACGTTTTTATTTGGGTGTGTGTGTGTGTGTGTGTGTGTGTGTGTGTGTGTGTGTGTGTGTGTGTGTATCAGAGGGCACTGTGTGTTCCTGTGGAAGCCCTAGGGTGACTTCGGGAATCATCCTGGATTGCTTCTATCTCCTTTAGACTCCACTCAGATTTCTCAGGCTATATCTTCCAGAGTCAGAAGTGCAGGCCGTTGCCATTTCTACCCAGCATTTTTATGTGGGATCTGAGATCAGAAACCAGTTCCTTCTGTTTCTGAGGCACGGTCTTTACCCCTGAGCTTTCTCTCCAGCGTCAAAATAGCAAATTTTATAAATGCAAAAAATTTTTAGAAATGAACATCTCTCATTATTGTACCATAGATGAATGACCACTACTAAAATATGGTATTTCTTTTCAATCATTTTATTACATGTTTTCATGTAATACATAAGGTGAAAATTGGCTTTTAACTTCTCTCCAAACTTTTTTTTATTTTTCTGCTCATACAAACGTAATAGGTACCCCTGTCTCTCCAAACTTATAAAAGAATGTTCTTATAATTCCTATGATTCATTGCAATGATAATTACACAACTGTATATCTTATGAGAACTCATAAAAGCGTATATTAAAGATGAATTTTAATATTATGCCTCAATCCTTAAAAATTTTAAAACGCAATAGATCAAAATGAGGGATTATTTCCTATGATTCTGTAGGAGCAATATTCCTTTACTTGGATTTTTACCACAGCTTCTGAAGTTATTCTTCAATTAGACATGTAAATTGCATCTCAATTTGTATTAAGGACATTGATGACTACTTACCTAAAGCTTTGCAAAGAACATTTTCTTCAAAATATGCAATAAATATTTTGAAAAGAAATCAACCCTATCAACCTTTATCAAGAAATTGTTTTAAAATTATCTGTAGTTTAACTTCAATTATACATCTTTACTTACCTGTAAACTAGTAATAGTAAAATTAGCAATCAATCTTATAACTTCAGGGTATTCCTTCACCATAACTAATTCTCCCAGCTGATAGTTTGTCTTTAAACGAGCCAAAAATCGACAAAATTCATGATAATTACCTGGGTCGGACAAACCCTAAATTAAGAGACACAAAGAACAGCTTTTCAAAAAACAAAGTAGTTTCAAAGTACTTCACATCTCCCAGTGTTCCTGGGGGCTTACTACATGGTAACATATACTGCTATTACAGCATAGCAAAACTTGTGGTTCCTGCAAACTGAACACTGCTATCAATTACTAATAATATGAAATTCAAACTGCAGTTTTTAGAAGAATTACTACACTGAGATGACTAAAATATGTCTGGGAACCTATTACAAAAAGTATGTGTGCTTGTGTGTTCATACAAATATGTATTATAACTACAGGGATTGTGACTTTATATTTCTTTTTTTAAATTTAATTTAACTATATTTCTAAGAAAATAATCACCAACAAATTAATGCAGTATAAGAGACAAAGTTTAACAAAATATATCCAAGATACACAAGTGGCTTTGAGGCAAAGATATATAAAGACTAAAAACAGGTTTTCCCAATTGTCTGTGAGTTGCTTAAAAACAGGGCACATGTAACCAAAGTGAAAAGTATATTGATTTATTACTGAAATATTCTAAATAATTTTACTCAAACGTTCCAGGAAGAAAAATAGTATTTGATTATTAAGGACAAATTCCAAAAAGACTTTTATAATCATAGTTTTTCTGACACATATGTGCAATTCTAAAATTATTTAATATTCGGATTAACCTTTACAGAAAAGTATCTACATGAAGTTGTACAAAATCATTTAAGTGAGATATCTGGAGGTTAGAGAGATAGTCAACGGGTAAGACACCTGCATGCAAACCTCGCAACCTGAGTTCAATCCCTAGAAGCTGAGGTAGGGAAGGAGAGAAGCGACTTCTGACCTTCGCCCATGTGCATTTATGCTTGTGTTCTCACTCTTGCGCTCCTGTATGTTCTCATGTTCTCTCCCTTTCTCCCACAAATAAATACTTTTAAAAAAAGACAGAGATCTGATATTGGCAGAGTCAGCAATAATAGCTAGTTGTTTACAAACTAAATTGAAAATTTTAAGTGTATTGATAAAATTCCACTATTAGCAAAACAGGTAAATATGATACCTGTAATAACATTGAAAAGATAAAAAAAAAATACGATTTGAAAGGTATTCCTTTAAGTAATCTGGAAAACACTGCCTTTGTACAATGATTATATTTCATTTCTAAACAAGGGTACCTAATCTCCTAAAAATTATAACTAAGATTCATAAAATCTTAAGTTTTAATTTTGTTTTAAACTCTAACAAAAAAGAGAAAAATTTATCTAAGAACCCAAAACTCACTTATTAGCAGTATCTATGGAACATTACCATGGGAGTTAATTCAGAGTATGTTTCTAAATCAATAAATTCTGATTTGTCCACAAGAGGGCAAAAGACATTTCAGAATTAAAAATCATTTATTTCAATATTAATATTTAGATCCAAACACTTCAATAGTTAAAAAGTGCAAAGAAATGAAGCACAATGGTAAAAGACAGAAGCATCATGATAGGACATACTATATTTCATTTCATTCATATTAACCTAAAAGAGAAGAAGTATGAAAAGAGAGGAAACACCTATATCTGTTGTGGAAATACTCATTTTTTTAACTACTACAAATGAAAATGAAACTAAGATTTCTTTGACATATTTCATGACCTCTCTTGTATTTGTAAATATTATATCTGTCAAAATCTAATAAATTAATGGTCTTATTATGTGCCTTTGAGCAGAAATATTATAAGTATTAATTAAAGTACAGATAAATACCTGAGGGTTTTCAAGTATCCTTTTGACTCCTTTAATTAAATTACCAAGGTACTTGGCACGTTCAGGACTGCTAAACAAAGATCTTCTTGTAGAAGCAAACTGAACTAAACAGGAGAGTGCCTAAAAACAACAAAAATTTAATCTCAATTTTTAAAGTAATTATGGCCGCTACCACATTCACAAGTCTCTCTCCCACTAGAAAAACTAGCGATTGTGTGTCATCCTTTCAGATCAAATTTTGTAAGATCTCCTTTTTCTAGAATAATTCCTCAGTTTTTTGTTGGCAACCTTAACTTTTTTTGGTTAGCATGCAAAGAAAGGGGTTTCACTTGGGCTCTTTTCATGTAAATATGCATCGCTGTATTTCATTTTACTTTCCTCCCCTCTAAGCTCCCTCATCCTCCTCTTCCCCTATTTCTAGATACTTTTGCTTCCTCTCGCCTGATTTCATGATATAAATATTCTGTTATCTTATATCTTTATATATTAAATCTCCCAAAACAAGAGTTACACAAACACACATTCAGAATGCTCTCAACTACTTATGATACCCATTCTGCTTGTAAACCAATAAGACATGTATTCTACCAAAAAGAAAATATGATTTTGTGGTAAAATAAGTTTCAAAATTTTGTATATTGTCCATATAGATCCTATAAGGGAGGAAAACAACCCTAAAGTTTAACCTAATACCTATCAGCTCTATTTGGTCACAGAACTTTCTACACTATTAATATCTTAAGGAGAGAGTTTGGAAAATGCTGCTGGAAAAGTTAGTTACTCTCTGAAAGTAGATTAAAGAGTATCTGTGGCCTAGTTAGTCTTCCTCAAATTTCCAGACAATTTCATTACTTAGGTTCTTAATTCTAATAGTACCTAATTCTAAAATTCTGTCTCAAGGGAAGAAGTTGTAAATTGCCAACTTTAAGGCCAAACTGGCAACATATATGCTTTATTTTGTCCTATACATTTACTTGTCATT
Source organism: Typhlomys cinereus (assembly GCA_023101885.1). Lineage (NCBI taxonomy): Eukaryota > Metazoa > Chordata > Mammalia > Rodentia > Platacanthomyidae > Typhlomys > Typhlomys cinereus. The sequence continues at coordinate 2,367,894 of JALPQD010000317.1, read as the reverse complement.
TAAAAAAACTTACATTAGTTGTTAACACAAAAACATATCAATTACATGATTTCATACAAAATGTCTGGCCTTACAGTAAGGGTGAGAATAAGGATAATAATCAGAATATTTTGTTTTGGCTATGTTTTAGCTTTCCACAGTCTCTATTGTTATTAAAAGAAAAAAATTTTTAAAAAGTAGCCCTCCTTAGGCAACTCAGGATGTGCACGTTAGGGAAACAGTATTATAGTAACAGCAAAATACCAATGCATGGTTTCAAGAGTCAAAACACCCTGTGCTTTAATCACAATGCCAAGATCTATCTTGCTGCCTTGGAAAAAGTCAATTAAAGCACTCCAGTCAGCTTTCTTTTTTTCTGAGTAATGAGGACAGTATCATGAACCCTTCAGGGCCTCTGGGAAAGCTAAACGGGGAAGCATCACAAGACGGATATGTACAACAGAAGTTATCTGGAAGCACAGGTTTTCTGCTTCACTTTTTAATTACTAGTACTTTTCTTGTTTTCTTCCAAAACATAATTTATATGACGTCAGCTTTCGAAACAAATAAAAGCAACTCCTCTAGCTGAAAGCAAAAGGCTATGGCACTGCCTAGAAACCTGAGTCTTTTGTGAAACTTCTACATTAAACTCTAGAATAGATCCAACAGCAAACATGCTGAGCTACAGGTAGGGCTCAGTAGTAGGTGCTTACAATAATGATAATAATAATGCTTTTTGAAATATGTATTTTTGTGAATATATTCCTCTTTTGAAATAATAATATTTGTAAACAAATATATCCAATAAGCTTTAATATGGAGTATCTTTCTTCAGGAAATGGAAATATTGAAATTCCACAACTTCTGGAAGTTTAGATATTACAAAGTGTTTCAGAAAACATCGAGCATGCAATAGAATTTGATTCAAAAGTAAACAGGAGGCATGAGTATCTCAGATTTTTTGTTTCTTTTTTTTTTAATTTAGTGTGTGTGTGTGAGAGAGAGAGAGAGAGAGAGAGAGAGAGAGCGCGAAAGAGCACTATGTATCCCTGTGGAAGACTAAGGGTGACTTGGGGACTCATCCAGGATTGTTTATACATCCTTCTTGCTCTGCTCTGAGATTTTTCCAAGCTCTGCCTACCAAAATGGGAAGTACAGGCTGCTGCCATTTCTGCCTGGCGTTTTTACCTGGGATCTGGTATCTAAACTCAAGACCTTCTGTTTAGAGAGGCAGAGTCTTAACCCCTGAACTAACCTCCAGCCCCGTTTCTCAGATTTCTGATGGAGGCTGTCTGTCAAACCTAAGACATGCAGCCAGGCAGGACTGAGGAAGTCTGAGCATAAGTGAAGAGAAGGAAAGGCCCTGGTGGAGTTGTCAACACTAGACTTGAACTCTGTGAAAACTGGTTAGGGAAGAAGATAGACTTAAGAGGTTGGTAGACTATCCTGACTCTGGCAGGAACACAATCAGTTAGTTACTGACTTTGATCTGAGCCATAAAGTGCAATAAGCTGTTAACAAAAGAGATATGACAAATAGGACAAGTAATATACATCCCAGAAAATGAAAGAACAACTTAAGAAAGGTCAACCCAATCAAATATGCAAGTAGAATTTTTATAGTAAATAAACATCATCCCTTACTTTCATTAGATAAAAGCAACCAGGGATACTAATCCAAGCAAAGTGACACAGCACATGAATGTAATCTGAGTCTAGGAAGGCTGAGGTTGGAGGACAAATCTGAGCGGGAGGAGCCGCAGGTCACAGCTAATGATGACACTAAATTCACATATCAAAGTCCTACATTCAATCTACAGTACTACAAAACAGAACAATAAATTACAGATGCTTTCCAATAAATAACACATAAGTTCTACTTACTAACTGAGACAGTATTGGTGGAAGTAAATGGTACAAATTGAAGAAAAGATCCAAGGTTTCTGGTTCCAGGAAAACTGGAGGAAAAAAACATTATATTCTAATACCAAGACTTTTAATATAAAGATCCTAACAGACAAGTATTATCCCACAAATAAGAATTCTAAGACTTCTACAAACTATAGTGAGTTTGGAGAACTACAAATTCTTAAGTTTCTTTTTTTGACAAACCAAACATTATGAATGTCAATATTAGTCAGGATGGCTCTTGTTTCTGTGTTTTCAGTATCTGTATTTCTAAGAACAATTTGCTGTTTTCTTAAAGTACTACAAATTTAAAAACTATCAGAGGATGAATAGCACTACGATGTTTATAATAAAAAGTTAACTATATCCTACCCATTCCAACTACGTTTTAGCACACTGACGTTTATAAATAATATCTATGCTATTTCTTGGATTGTTTTATTATAGATAGCAGCTGAAATCTAACTTCAGCATGTGAGACTTTAGTTGTCTAACTCACCCTGTAGCTCACCTCCACAATACTCTTAGCAATCCATATCTCTCCTTCCACTCTGATCACAGCTTGAATTAAATCAATTCCAGAATGATTTAGTATAATTATATAAAGAATGCTAAAAGCTGAATAAGAAATACACTCTAAGTATCTCACATTTATAAGACTTTTTGTACTTAACCTTAACATCTTTACTGTGCTTATTTATTGTGTATCTGTCACTAATTCTTTCCAAATACCTGACAAATTTGCAAAGTGTACTTCCTAACATTTCCACACAATCAATATAGACACCTTATCATTTCCACTTCCCTACACCTCTCTGTCCTTCTTCAATTAGATCTGGTTATCCTGTAACTTTGCTGTATAACTGCTCTCCTCTTTGTTTCTAGGCACTGCTAGCCCATGTGACCATTTTCTTGGCTTGTATATCAAGAAATTTCCTGAAAGCAAGTGCATGAGGGATAAATCTGATAGGACCTGCATGTATGAAAATCCATTTCCCATCCAGTTTGAAATCATTTTCCCTCACAAATATGATGATATTAATCTACTGTCTTCCACTAATAATGCTGAGAAGTGTCAATACTATTCTTGACACCAATTCATTATAAGCAACTTTCTTTTTTTGTCCTATTTTTAAGACTCTTTTAAGACTATTTTTTCCCATTTTTTAAGAGTATTCCAAGACTATTTTTCTTTCTTCTCCTAAATCTGAAATCTCATTCATTATGCTAATTGGCAGACTTTAAATCCACAAACTTTATGTCTTTTGGTACTGAGAACATTTGGGGACTTTAAATTTTCTTCTGTTCACTCTGCCAGAACTAGAACTCTCAGTTAGATGTTAAACCTCCACGTTTCATCTTCTAGTTTTTTTCTGCTAAATGCATTGCCATTTTATTCTCTTTGTAAATTCAATGACTTTTTCTTTTAAGAGTACAACTAAACTATTTATTGAGAAATGCCTTTTAAAATCGGAACTGTCTCTGAACTTTTCTCTTTTTAATATTTTATTTACTGGGGGGGAGAGAGAGAGAAGGGAAGAGAGGAAGAAGAGGGGGAGGGGAATGAATGGCTCATGGGCAGAAGTCAGAGGAGAGTCTTGGGAAGTCATGAACTTTTCCTTTAAACAACACCCTACGCTTGCTTCAACAATGTGCTGGTTTGGTTACCTCTCTAGATTAATATCTAGAGACATTAATCACAATTGTGTGAAGTTTACTTCTATTCTTCACATTGTCTACTTCTACTAATTTCCCCCTTTCAGAAGCTAAACTTTCTGAGATAACAAATAAGACTCCTATGTAGTAAGAACTAATCAGATTTACCCCTCAATGAACACAATACAACTCACCAATCTTATCCAGATTTTCCAATTTTACAAGTACTCAAATGTGCATGCATGTTTTGAGCCTGTCCAATTTTTTACATATGTTGGCTTATGAATCCATTACCAACAGCCCAGATATAGAAAACTAAATCCCTTTTGCTGCTTTCGTCTTTGATATGTTATTAGAAATTCTAAAAAAAAAAAAAAAAAAAAAAAGATTTTGCTGATCCTATACTATATCTGATATCCCCATGTGAATATTCTCCAGTTTAATTTTCAAGGGAAAAAAACTATGGTCTCGAAGGGAGTGGAGAGTTTACAGAAAGAGACAGTAACCCAGCTGCACAGGTGGTAAGTGAGATCCTATCTACCTGCCTCTGACTTCAGGGATACTCTAAACTTTTCTGGGATATGAGGGAAATGAACCAGCTTGTTTTTTTCCTGGTATCACTCCTGTTATAAAGTAAATTATAATTATGTTCTGCTAAGTCTCTGATTAATTCACTTTATAACTCTGAAAAATACCTCTTACTAACTGTTGGATCCTTTCCCATTGCTTATCTGGAATACCTGAACAGAGGTCTTGTCCTGTTTGCTACACAGCTCTCAAACTGTCCTCTTCTTATTCTAAACTCAAAACAGCATTATTATGATTTGAATTGGGAAAAGTACTTCAGTATTGTGTATTAGTAGCTACTCTGAATTAGAAATACTCCAGAGCAGCATTTGATTTCTCAACAAAAATAGAATAAGCACACAAGGGTAGATACACTATATCGCCTGTTCCTGACCTTATACGTTGACCATCTATCTCTCATGTTAAACATTTTTCAATTCTTACTTGATCTCCAGGTTGTTGGAATCTGCACTGTGCAAAGATCATCTGCAGATTCGTCTGCTGAACTGCCAATGAAGTCAAAGTTTAGACAGCTTAGGACAAGTTTCAAGACCTGCATCACCAGATTCTGTTGCCCTTGATCCTGAAGATTTAAAGGTTTGTCCAACACCTTTGAAAAGGTAGAAATAAGACATGAATAAATAAAAGAACTTCAACCTCATAAGTTTAAATACCACTTTACTACCAAATGAAAAATCAGTTTAAAAAAAAGTAGTTTTATAAAGTTATATGGTTCCAAATATTAGGAAAAATGATAAAAATCACTACCTACAAACTTCTACAATAGACTCTTTTTAAATTTTATTTTATAAAATGAGCATGAAAATATACTTAACTGCATCTTTCATGGTTCCGTCTAAAGCTGTTAAGAAGTAACGTCAGAATAAATTACATAGCACAACTGCACAATAATAAAGAATTTGTTAAGTCAAAAGTTGTTTGGAAAAAGCTAAAAATACAACTTGCAAAAATCTGGAGTAACTTCTTGCATCAAAGAGATACACTTGGCTAATAAAGACTATCTAAACTGTTGGAGTATAGGATATGAAAAAACTGCTAAACAAACCTGACCTGTCAAAATTAATGTCCATCTGACACAATCAGAAGAGATGTATCTTTTAGGAATACATTATGAAATATTTTAGAAGTTTGGAATTAAGAGTTATACAAAAATAATAAGGTATTATTTGTAAATAATATAAAAATTAGGAGATAGCTTAGCTGTTGAAGCACTTGCCACTCGAACAAAAGTACTGGAGTGAAGATTCCCAGAATGTTCTGTAATGGGAGAGGAGGGGTGATGGGACTGTGGACGAATGTACAAAGATACCATAAATTCACTATAGTCATACATGAATCTAAAAGAATTTTTAAAAACTTAAAAAAAAAATGTCATAGTTAGGCACAGGTGTCAACTTGACAGTTGAGGGTTTGAGCATATTTGTGGAGAATTAGTGGTTGAGTTGGGCCAGAGCAAGCCTGCAGGAGATTGTTTAGCTGAGGGGAAGGGCCCAGCCTATGGTGGGTGGGATTAGGCCCTGGAATAAAATACAGAGAGCTGGTTGAGGGAGTTGGCATCTATCTGTACACTTGGCCAGACATGCTGGTCTGGCAAGTAAGGATTGTCTGTCTCTCAACCATTACGTAGAGATGGTGTGGCTAGTACCCTCGGCCCTGGTGTTGGTGCATGCTCTCTCGTCAAGCTGAACTGAGAACTGTAACCAGTAATTGTAAGAGAAAATAAATCCCTTGTTCTCTTAAGCCGTTTGATGGTCATTTATCAGCAACCATGCAGGCGAACTGCAACAAATATATTCCACAAATCTCACCAGGTGGGCATGGTGGGCCACCTGCAATTCCATCCCTGGAAGGCAGGGTCTAGGAATTCCAAAAGCAAGATAGCTAGTCAAATTAATCCTAATGGCATACTCTGGGCTTGGAAATCCAGGATCAAAAAGATAAGATGGAAGAGAAATCGAGGATAGTTACAGGGTTTCACCCTAAGGCCTCCACAAGTGCACATTCTTTTGTTTATGTGCACATGCGCGTATGTACCTCAACCACATAAAACCACACATACACACACACACTGAGGAGGAGGAATAGAAGGAGGAGGAGGAGGAGAAGGAAAGAAAGAAATAATGTAGGCAAATAGGGTTATATATAAAACAAGATTGGTCTTGAGTTATTACTGTTTAGCTGGTTCATAGTTTTTTTTTTAATGGTAGGCTTTCCACACTAGAAGAATACTTTTAAAATTAAAGGGTCATTTAGTTTGACCTACCTTTGTGATTATCAGTGTTACTATACAAAGTAATCAACTCTATCCAAATAAAATCTGAAATCCAAACAACTTGCAATCTAACTTCTTCAGCATTCAAGGAGGTGTAAATTTTGCTGAATTTCAAATTTCAGAATTTCTCACAAAGAACGTTCATCTGGCAAAGTCCATGTACATACTCCAAAATTCAAAACACTCCAGAATCTGAAACAATTCTGGCCCCAAATATTTAGAATAAAAGATATTCAACCTATACCAGAAAAGTGAAATAAGTAGAAAGCAGTGCTCAGTGAAGCATACTTTGGGAAACAAAAGCTTGAGAAGCATAACAGAATTTCATCCTTACCGAGAGAGTAATTTAATTATGAAACATGTGATCACTAACCTTCAATGAATGATAAACTGTGTAACAAGTGGAGGATTCTTATTTCCCAAAGAAATTATTAAAACTACCTGGGAAAAACTATGAATAAGTGTTGACAGCTGATTAACTACGACAATTTGCTAGCATTACATTTTTCATCAGTACCCTACCAAAATATGAACAGGTAGATAAAGAAAGAAAATGCAATTAGTTTATCCAATTAAAAATCAACAGTAGGAAAATGATGAAACAATCACCTAAAGGTAAGGATCACAAATCTATGGATTTTACCTCCTTTGTCCAATGATTAAACACTTAAAGATTTGTACAAATTTACTACACTAAGGACTGTCCACAACAATTCTTTCAAAGACACAATTGGAAGAAAACAATCTAAGATTCTTTCATATAATACTGCCAATTGGGGGGGCTGGAGAGGTGGCTCAGGGGTTAAGCCTCTGCCTCGCAGGCGGAAGGTCCTGAGTTCAGATCCTAGACACCACTTATAGACACCGCGCCAGGCGGAAGCGGGGAGGCCTGCGTTTCTGGTCCTGGTAGGGCGGAGCCTGTGAATCCCCGAGCAGAGTAAACAAGGAGGAGGTGGAGGCGTCCATGGTGGTTCCCGAATTCGTCAGTGGTTCTACACACACACATACATACATACATACACACGTGCACACGCATACATGCACATTTGGATAAATAATAAATAATAATAAAAAAATTTAAAAAAAGAAATGCAAATACATATAAAAAAATACTGCCACTAGGGAACATGTATCATTAAATAACTTACCTCTTTTAGAAGAGAGCATGCTAACACTAATATGTCTTTGAGAGAAGTGTCACGAAATGAGGTAGCTATTTTCCTGTGTTTTGCAGAAGGTCTAGAATAATCAACCTAAAAATATCAAGATGAGTTAATTTAACCACATCTATAGAAAAGTAAAGCCCAAATGTACTAATGATTATAGAATCATAAAATACAGATCTAAAAGTATCAAGATAAGTTAATTTCACCACAGCTATACAAAAGTAAAGCCCAAATTTACTAATGATTATAGTCATAAAATACAGATCTAAAACAGCTTCTGAAAACTTGCTAAAGTGAGTGACTTGTTCAAGATACTCAGTGGCAGAGACGGGGTTAAAACTGAGCTGTTTCAATTCAGTGTTCTTCGTATAAACAATACTGAGCCAAAAATTAAAGGGTAGTCTATTGTAATTTCAGAAGCAACTGATTATACAATGTAAGATACTAAAATCAACTTCTGAACTCTGTATCATATTTCAAAGTATGTAAATAATTTCTCTATTCTTCAAATGCCATCTGTAAAAATGAGACATCTCTAAATCTCAAATTCTAATATTATGAGAATATTGATGGAATTATAGAAAGATCTACATGGGAGATACATTCATAAATATTTTATGTATGTCATTGGCTTTTGTTACTGATACTAAAAATACCATGTCATTGGAATTCTGGGGGGGGGAAAGCAGTAACCATAAATACTCAGGTATTTGATTATTATATGAAGAACAACATATCTTCTCCAACCACTTTATTAGTTAACAGCAATTAATTTTTTAAGAATAAATTACTGGAGTGATGGATATAGTTCAGTACTTGTTGTAAAAGCCTAATTACCTAAGTTTGGATCCTTAGATTGCAGAAACAATGCCTTAAGCATCTGTGATACCAGTGTGACTATGGGGAATGGGAGCCAAAGACCCAAGATTGTTCATAAGCTTAGGGAACACCTAGTCTGGCTTACCTAGTAGCAGTGAAGAGACCCAATATCAAACAGGAAAGGAGAGAAACAATACCCAAAGGTTGTCCTTTGACCTCCACACGTGTGCCCTGGCAACACATCCACCCATACCTATGCAGTTCCCCCTCATCATGGCACACCAAAAAAAGAAAGCACGTATTATTGGGTTCAGATAGATCATGGGCTAGGGAGATGTCTGAGTTGGTAAGGTACTAGACCTGCACATGGGGGCCAAAGTTGGAAACTCCAACCCACATAAAAGCCAGGCAGATATAGTACTGCATGAAATCTCAGCACTCAAAAGGCAAAAACAGAGAATCCCTATGACACGCTGGTTAAATTGGCAAGCTCTGGATTCAATTGAGAGAGACTGCTTTAAAAAAAAAAAAGAAAGAAAAAAGAAAAAAAAAGGAGAACAATCAAAAACACTCAACGTCAACTTCAGGTCTATATACACACATACATACATGCACCTCATCTAAAATAGAACAGTGTTCAAAACTATGCTACTGAGGCTAGGAATATTTAAGAACTGAGGAAAAAAAGAAGTCAGCTAAGAATTGATTATCTGATATTCCTAAACTCCAACCTACAATTTAGACTACACTTAAATGTTATAATTACTTACTAAACACTAAACATACACCTGAGGTTATTATGGAAAGTTACAGAAAAGATTTTAAATAGTATTTTGGGCATTCTATCCCTGAAGTAAACTTCAAAATCTGCCTTTTCCACTTCCCTAAGTACACATAAAAAAATTCTTAATGTAAATCCATAAGAGCACAAACTATTAGGACCCTGATTTAGCAAGTGCTCTTAATATGATTTCATTTAATTGTCACATTCAACTTTGAGATACAAATTATTCTTCAGCCATCATAATATGTAAAAAACAAACTTAGATTTACTGGTGGCTTCTATATATGAAGTGCTATGCTAACAAGTTATCTACTCTTAATAAGATCTGTGTAAAATAGCTGTCATTCTCACTTTTCAAAGAATAACATTTAATTTTCAAAAAATAAGCAATAAGAAGATCTAACAATAGAGCTAAATCACAAATCTATATCTTATCCAGGGTTTTCCTCAAGACTTCCATTCATAGATAATCTGTTCAGAGAGAGACTGCACCAAAAATTTTTATTACATATCTATTTCTCCATTGTATAGGAATAGCTGTTTGTTTCACTTGGATGATTACAATATACTCTATGATAAAATATACTCTATTTAACTTCTAAATGGTATACAATCCCCTTTAACTGTTGAATATAATCAATTTTACATTTTTCTAAAAAATACATTCAAACTGAATATGCATGTGACCGCACTATAAGAATGGATTTTCTTCACACAGTACAGATCACTCCTAGAAATTTCAGTTGGGAGTCAAAACAACAACAACCAAAAAAAACTGTTAAAAAGCCTTATTTTATTTTATTCATCTTATGAAGCTAAAGTTACACTTAGACTGAAGAGAGCAGTGGTGGTGCTTTGGCAGCACAGAACTCAACTCCTAATTCTCCCATCTGAGCCTCCTACCTGCTAGGATCATTCTTGGTTTGAGCTGTTTTGAAAAGAAACTTGACTGTAAGCAAGATAAGCTTGGAATAGCCTGTACCAAAAAGAAACAAAAGGATACAAGGTCGTCACACAGTGGGATGGCAAACATCTGAATACCAGGACTTGGGAAGTGGAGCAAGAAGACTGGGAATACAAGGTCACACTATACTTACTATATGTCAAGTTTGAGGTCAGCCTGGGCTACGTAAGACCCCACTCTTCAAGAGAAAGTGAGAAAGAGAAGAAGAGGGAAAAAGAGAGAGAAAGAGAGAGAGAGAGAGAAGAAAAAAGAAAAAGAAAGAAAAAAGGAAGGGGAAGGAAAGGGAATGAATTTAAAGAATGGAAGAAATGTTAAGTAGACACAAAAGCCAACCTGAGCAATCTCTCATTGGCCAAACCTTGGTAAATTTGTAAATGTTAACTGTACATTACAACCTAATAAATAAAATTGAATCTGTATTAGTAATTTAAGCCTGACGAGGAACAAAGTGTTTTCAGAGGTACAGTCAATAATACAAAGAGGAAAAGAATAAATCTATAATCAGGAAGCTGGATCAAAAACATGTTCAATCATGAGATTAAAATGAATATCATATCTGGAGAGATGGCTTAGCAACAGGTTCTTACCACACAAGCAAAGGACTAGACTTCATACCCTCAGTTCCTATGTAAAATGTTTGGCTGCCTACCTGTAATGCCAATCTAGGAAGATAGCCTGGGAATTGCCAGAGTAAACTAGACAACCAGACTATCCTATAGCTGAGCTCTAGGTTTGATTAGAGACCCTGGCTCACAACAATGAGATAAAGAACGATTTAGGGATGAATGACTCCTGATATCAACCCTGGGCCTCCACATGCATGTGCCCATATATACACACATGCACACCCTCCATGAATATCTATGTATGAAAATAGAAGGGAAAAAAGATGAGCATCATCAGTTACATGACACTGTGCTTCCTGACAAAGGACAATGGGAAGGAGGTAGCATCGTGTCTTTAATATTCCTGATGAATAAACACTGGACAATCTCAAAATGAAAGACATTTTACAAAACAACGGTCACCTTTTCAAATATTAAGATCATAAAGGGGAGGAGAGATAAAATCCTTTTAGGTTGAAAAAGACTAATAAATATGAGAATCAAATACAATGCATTATTTTATACTGGCTCCTTTTTCTCTAAAGGACATTTCAAGGCTAACAGGGAAAAGCCTAGATGGACTGTGAGCAGTAGAAGATAGCAGTGTGTCACTTCACTTAATTCTAATGGTGAGGCCTTAATTATGTAGGAAAATGAATGCTCCTGCAGTAGCAAATATTCTACAGCACCTTAGACAACTTATATTTTTAAAAAACACACTGGATTGTTCTTCAAATTTTTAAGAACTCCACATTACTTCTTACTTCAGAAACAAACCAAACCTGAAAACCCTCACTTCCAGGACAGCCTTTACTGTTGTTTGCTGTGATGTAAAACTTCTTTAAGATTAGAAAGTCTAAATGATGGGTGACAGGCCTGTGGGGTTCCCACTATATTTTTCTCACTCTTATGAAGTGAAATTTCCACGTTAATTTTTATTTTTTTATTTGTTTTGCATGCGGACGTGTGTGTGTGTGTGTGTGTGTGTGTGTGTGTGTGTGTGTGTGTGTATGTGTGTGTCAGAGAGCACTCTGTGTCCCTGTGGAGGACCAAGGGTCACTTCAGGACTCATCCTGGATTGCTTCTACCTCCTCTTCATTTCATTTTAGAATTTCCCAGGCTCCGCCCACCAGGGTTAGAAGTACTGACCGTAGCCCTTTATACCTGGCATTTTTTTACATGGAACCTGGGATCTAAACTCAGGATTTTCTGTTTCAAGGCAGAGTCTAAATCCCTGAGCCATCCCGTTAGCCCCCTTTTTTTTTAATTTTTAAAAATGGCCAGTGAGATGACTCAGTGCATAAAGATACTTTCTACACAAGTCTGAGGACCTGAGTTCAGTCCCCGGAACACCAATGAAAAGTGGAAGGAGATAGTCACTCCATAAAGTTGTTTTCTGACTTTTACACGCACACACTGTGGCACACACACACCAATAATAAATGAAAAATAATTTTTAAAAAAAAAAGTTAAGGGGCTTCCGGAAAGATGGTAAAGCTAGTAAAGGCACCGTGCACAAACCTGGGTACCTGAGTTTACTCCCTGGAAACCACAAGACAAGAGAACGAACCAACGTCCAGAATTTGTACTCAAACCTCTACAAGCACGCTGTGGCATGTGCTTGTGCGCACGCCTACCTGTGTGCACCTGAGCAGGCTTGTGTTCCATCTCGACCCCTCAAATGCACAAAACACTGAAAGCAAAAGTCAAGAGAGCGATAGTTCTTTACACTTACCACAGGAGCTTGAATAAGACCAGTCAAGATCCCTGTCATAATAACTGAAAACAGTATTACTCCCCTTAGAGACAGAAAGAGATAGAAATACAAACACATAGCAGATGAAGTTTCATACACCCTGGGGTGGAGCAAGAAGATGGCCATGATAAATTAAGTGATAATTTTAAATTACAGAATCCCATAAATTCAGATTTTTTTCTAATTTATCATTGAATACAAGTAAAAAGTTAATTGTGAAATTACTATAGCTATATTATGATTACAAAGGGGGGCTCTCAAGTGGTCTGAAATTCAAGCTCTCACACATAAACACCAGTCAGGACGATTACAATTCTTAGACTCAAGCACTATAAAGTTATTCCACATAAATTTCAACTACTGCTTTTAAAACCTGCTTAGAATCAGGGTAAAAGAACAGTAAGAAGAGCAGGTGATCAGTGCTGCATAGCGAGTGCTCGTGGCCTGAGGCCTGCGAGGAGGAGCTTCTGAAATGCCTTGCTGAGTGACAGCCGGAGCTAGAGCAGCAAAGCGCAACAGGCTGTCCTGAGGAGCTCCTCAGTCTATCCGTGGACCGTCGACCAAGCAAATAAAAGTTTCTGTGTTTCACAGACTGTATTTTTTTTTTTTATTCAACTGTGCGCATGTGCGTGTGTATGTGCGCGCGCGCACATGTGTGTCACAGACTGTATTTCTTATGGCTAATGCATTACTATCTACAGACATGAAAGGACATTTCTGAAAGTGTCGGTAGAGCAAACACTGTCTGACACTCTGATAATTTTATTTTGGCTGAGATTTTTCAATTACTCAATTATCTAGTCAATAAAGCAAATGCACAAAGAAAAGACTTGATCACTTAAGAGTTTTACACCACACAAAGATGACTATACATTTTGCTACAAATAAAAGTAGCAAAGAAACAATATTACTAAAGAGAATTTCATGTCCTATAAGATGGAAAAACTTACCAGGTTCATTTCCTGAGTCAATTCAGAAAGGATTATTACTCCTATTATACAGTGCTCCACAGTACCCTTTGGAGAAAACAAGCGAGTTTAGTCTAAGTAAAGACAGATGACTAGTTCTAAATGCGTGAACCAGGTACTATTTACAAAAACTTAAATGTAAAAACATCACATTTACCTAGCAATGTGTCTTAAAAGTATATTAAAAAATATGATCTCTACAAATAAGAAAAATTCAGACTTGCTTTTGAAGTTTAGCATCTAACAGAATAAGGATGAGAAAAAAATGTTTTTTGTTGATGCCTAACGTGATTGATTCATTCAATAAATAGGTAATAGATTTAAGAACTAGTTTAAATCTCTTGACCTACTACCATCTAAGATCACTTAAACCTTTTTAATATTATTTAATGTGTATGTGTATAGAGTAATTAGAAGTCTATAATGAAGACATCTGAAAATCTTAAAAGATTTAACAATCTTAAAAGTAAATTTCAGGACATAAATGTACTCAAAGGAACCATGTGGTGGGTACTAAATATTAACATCAACTCTCTTTTCTAATGACTTTATAAATAAATAAACAAATAAACAAATAAATACATCCCAGAATTTTTGCATTGATACTTTTTATGGCCTTCTAGTTTCCTATTCACTGATGCAAGACTAGACTATGTACATTAGGTCAACAAATGATTCATAGCCTGGCTCTCTGACCAAATACTAGCCTATGAATGTATTAGCGATCTGAAAACTCAATTCTAATATGAAGTGGTTTGTACTGGTCCAATGACTCAAGGTTAAGTCAAGTCACACATCCACGAAGTGATAAAACGGTAAATTTTTAAGGCAAACTATCTTCTATTTCTTCTCATCTTCCAAAACTCAAGAACTTCTCAAGAGGAAGTTTGAAAAATGTTAACCAAGAAGAATAATTTCATTCTATTCAGTTTTCAAGACATACCCATCTGGCTTTCAAAAATGTAAATATTGTAAACCAAAAAAAAAAAATAAAGCAAGTAATAATATTGCAACAAATAAAATAATATACTAATTCTTTCTTACCTGAAGAAATTTCTTCACATCAGCAATAATTTCTCTGAAGACAAATTCATCTTTCTGAACCTCAAACCATCCCAACTTAGTGATTTTAGCAATGACTTGAATAAGAGCTTGGATGACAAAGGTAGCCAGTTTGGGTCGCGATGCCACGTAATTTAGAATGTAGTTTCCTAGAAAGAAAATACGCTGTGGTCACTTGGGCTTTGTCGATATTTGAGATTTATTTTGAAAAGTGTATTCATTCTACTATATTTTGCTAAGTCTTGGGATAATCTGAATATGAGCATCATCTTTGCATATACAGCTTTAACCTACAAAAAAACTGATAGCTAATACAAACGACAACAATCACTCCAAAGGAACCAAGGTGCACTGCAGGCTGACTGTACCCTATCTTCTTTACATGGCTTAAAAATGTAAGTAGCACAATACAATAAAATAAGTGCACAAATGCATATGCCTCAGATATCTAGTAACCACTATTATTTCATGCTATGGGCTACCAGCTACATTTATCTATAATTTTCCATCTTATAACATCTAATGATTTCCTCGCTAGCACTTCACAGTAACTCAAATTACAATTCTAATCAACAATCACACAAACTCCAGATCTTTTCAAGATGTATGCTATATAACTCAGGTGTTTCTTAATCGTTTAATATGTGAAACTCTACCACTTTTTGAGTAGATCTACATTTTTAACCTATCAGACAATTTTTAAAAATTTGCTCTCCAAAGTCTTATTTTTCTCATAAACCTTGAAATATAAGAAAGGAAATCACTTTTAGAAACACTTATGTCATGTTACAAAGAAACTGACTGCAAGCAAACTGGGGACATGGCTCAGTGGCCAAGTGCTTCTCTTTCATGTAGCAGCTAGGCTTGATCTCTAGCACTTTTGAAAAAAATGAAAAATGAAAAGAACTGTTGACTCTTGTTAGTCTAAACAGCAATAATCATTTTTTAAAAACCTGACTTAAGGCCTGAAATATAGCTTGGAAAGTAACGGTACTTGCGATCAAGGCTGTCCCCAGAACCTACAAGGTATGCTGAGAGAACAAACTTGCACAAGTTATCATCTGACCTCCACGTACACCATGACATGCATACAGGCACAGTGCATGTGCACACACAATAAAAAAGTAAAAAAGTAAAAAAGAACTGTTAAAACCTGACTGTATACTATCCTAGTTAAGTGGCAAAAAACATGTTAGTAGTAGTACAAATATGATAAAGTATATAAAGTTTAAAAAAGAGCAATGCTTGCAATAAAGTTAACATAGTAAAATCAATTAGGCACTCAACTAATCAAAATGCTTTGATGGAAATAATACCAAATTCCAAGAACATTTTAAGAAATGAACTATCATTTTTGTCTAGTGTAGTTCATGAGCTATTATGGGGACGAAAAGAAGAACTAAAACGAAACTACAAGAGTAAGGTGAGAATTAGGACAGAGAAATGTATGGATATTGGAACCTTTACACACTGTTATAAAGAATACAAGAGGGGGTAAGTACTTGAGGCAAAAAGTAGGAAACTTCTTTAAAAGTAACCATAAGCTTGTCTTATAACTGAGCAGTTTCGCTCCTAATTTTCTACATGGAAAAACAAAAATATTGGGCATTACTAAGATTCATTTGTAAATGTATATAGCAGAATTATTCACGATAGCCCATAAGTGAAACTGAAATATTCAACTAGTAAAGAGATCTTTTAAAATATTTAATCTTATGCTTGTGTGCATGCCCATCCATGAATGCACATGCAATGGCACAAATGCACGGACCAGAGGACACAAGAAGAAGTTAGTCCTCTCTCTTTACCATGTGGCATACAAGTCTTAAACTCATGTTGTCAGGCTTAGTGGCACCCACTGAGCCCTCTCTCCAGTCCCAAGCAAGACTTTTAAAAAGGCACACAGGAGCAAGGGGTTGCAACTAAACGCAATGAGATACAAAATAAGAAACTCAAAAACATTTTGCTAAATGAAAGTTACCAGATGCAAAAAAACACATATGGTATGATTTGATCATTTGAAATATCAATAATAAGTTAATCCATAGAGGCAGAAAGCACATTAAGGAATATACTGGGACACATGAACAGAACAGCCTATTAATGAGTATGTGCGTTTTTTCTGGAATGATGGAAATATTCTAACACCAAATTGTAATGATATTAATTGAATAGCAATTACTAAAACTCATTAGTTATACTTCACTTAAAACAAGTCAATTTTATGGGACAGTACATTACATTTCAATAAACTGTCTGAAAAGAAGGAAAAAAGAAGGCAGGAAGGAAAGAAACACTGATTTGTACAAACAACCAAACTACACATCATATAAAGATGAAAATACAGCATTTTAGTTGATCAGAAACTATAAAAAATGTTTTAAAAAGGCCAACAAAACGGAATCATTTGGCACATGAGGAAACCCTTCTTACTCAAGTAATGGGGTGGTGTTAAAACATAAGGTTACAAAGTACAGAGAATAAATGACTGTGAAATGCTCAGGTCTAAATGGACAGGTCTAAATCACCCCCAATCCCAAGGTCCTTTGCTGAAGATGGGGTGGTACAATCAAGACCTGCTGTGGGGAGTATTAATATCAGGAAGCGTCCTCTGGTCATGGCAGGGATGCCCGCTTCCACAGGACCTCACCGCAGCGGCTGCCAACATTTCAACATGGATGAGCAAGATCTCAGCAAGTAATCACTTCCCCAAGAGATGACTGAAGGGACTGCCAGACAGGACAAGGAGCTTCTTTAATCAACAATCTACCCATCAATGGGTGATCCGTACTTCAGCAGGTGCTCAGTCAACTGTCAATGCAGACATACCAAATGAAACCTGAAGATCACACGTGTAAAAAAAAAAAGTATGAAAGTAGGAAGGAGATTGGCTAGATGGGAGGGGGGATGGGAATGAGTAGTAAGGGGAGAAAACATAGATTCTTTGCATCTTATGTATAAAAGTATCAAAAAATAATATACAGATTACAAAGAAAAAAATTTTTTTAAAACAAAAAACAATGTAAGGTTCTCTAGGTAAGGGTGATCCTTTAATGACAAGCTCATGAACAGATTTCAATACTAAACAGAAAAAAAAAAAAGGTATTCTGGACTGAAAGATGGCTCAGGGGTTAAGACTCTGTCTTGCAAGCAAAAGGTCCTGAGGTTGGATTCCAGGTCCCATGTAAAAAAAACGCCAGGTGGAAACTGCTGCAGCCTGCACTTCCAACTCTGGTGGGCAGAGCCTGGGAAATGGGAAATCCCAGAGTGAGGCCAAAAGGAAATAGGAACAATCCAGGATGATTCCCCAAATCACCTTGGTCCTCCAGGGACACATAGTGTCCTCTGGTACACACAATATAGCAATGAAAAGAAGAAAGGAAAGAAGGAGGGAGGGAGGGAAGAAAGCAGGAAGGGAAGAAGGAAAGAAGGGAAGAAGGGAAGGAAAGGAAGGAAATTTCGTTTTAAAAAAACAAACAGCATTCCGCTGATGAGCAGCAGCAAGCAAGCGCCACTGTGAACATCGTAGCACCACACACACTGGCAAGGGAGAAAATGCTGTAGCAGACACAAAGCCTGACAACAGTGTTTGTGACAGGAAATAATGAGGCAGGAACCACATCATCAAGGAGTGAAAATTTTGGAGTTCGACATGATAAAGGCACTATATACACTTTCCATTTTAACTTACATGTCCATTATGTCCATTACACAGATCTCATGACAAATATTCTAATATTCATATCCCCAGAAACAAGAGTGGTAAATCAACTAAATGAACTAAAAGAAAACCTATTCTTTCTTTTGAAACTTTCTTAAATTTTTACTTTTTCCCCAAATTTGATTCTTCACGTTTGTAGAATATGGTTAATCCTCGCATTTTTTTTTTTTGAAACGGAATTTCATGTGTCCCAGACCAGCCTTAAATTTGCTATGTAGTTGAGGATGATCCTGACCTGATTCTCCAGCCTTCAGCTGGAAGCACTTAACAGCCACCACCACATCCAGTTCATGAAGAGGGAAGATCAAATCCCACCTGAGCATTCAACACTTTCTACCTACTGAGTCATATCCCCAGCTCCGCCCACTATCCCTGGGGAATGACAACAGTGCAGCTCAGACATGACCAACTCAGGAAAAGAATTTAAATTTTGAAATACTGTTTCAGCAATATGATTACTGCTTTTTAATCTTGGTAAAGTAAAACAAAATTAAAAGTCAAATCGTTTGTAAATTAGAGAATATCTGTATTCCTCCTTTGTAAGTTTCTATTTTAAAAATGTAAGTCAATAAAACACCGAATTCTTACACACCTATTAAAGAAATTTGATGATCATCATGGTCAACTTGACTGGTTTTAGAATCACCCGGGCAACTGGTGAAACATATTTCTGAGTGCGTCCATCAGGAGTCCCCAGAGATTAGCTGAGTGGGGAGAACTATCTCAAAGTGGGCAGCACATCCCATGGGTTGAGGACCTGGATGAGCACAAGGGAAGAGGGAGGAGGCCGGCCGAGCCTGGCACTACCCTCCCTTCAATTCCTCAGAACGTGAGCACTCTGCCACGAGGTCCACAGGCATGGTGGTCCCCACAAACACATGGGCCCCGCCAGTGGAATAAGCACCCAAGCCATGAGCCCAGATAAATCCTTCCGCCTTTAAAGTCGTTCTTTCGGGTGTTCCTCCCATTGCAACACAAAAGAACTAGGTCCAGAGGGGTCCACTAGTGCATCCAACTCAACATTCAAGGGATTTTGTCAGTTCTTTATATCTTCCAATGCACAGAAACATAGGGAAATATCCCCAACTTACTTGTTGAAGCCAATGTCATCTCTTTTTTCACTTATTTGTTTGTTTACTGCACTTGCAGGGATCAAACCAGGGCCTTGTGTATGCTAGGCAAGCGTTCTATCTCTGAACTGTCACTTTAATGCTCAAATTATTTTAATACACAAACTGAAAACATTATAGGAAAATAAAACTAGTAACTCATCTTTCTTAAACTCAGCTGTAAACATCTTCAACAACTGTCATGGTTTGAATGTGAGTCCCTCATAGGCTCATGTGTTTAAATCCTTAGCTGACATTCATGTTTGGGGACGTTGTGGCACTTTTAAGAGGCAGAGCCTTGCTGGAAGAAGGCAGGTGACAGGGGGCAAGTCGCCCAACCCTGCTTCCTCTTGTGCTCTTGCTCTCTGCCTCCCGCTTACCAGCTTCCCGCTTCTGTCTGCGGCCTTCTCTTATGGGATTCCCGTCATAACAGACATATCCCTTCTTGAACCGTAAGCCAAATGAATCTCCCTTTCTCCCTTGAGTTGTGTGAGTACTGTCTCGTGGCAATAAAATAAAAATTACCTGTAAAACAATATACTAGCAAATTAAACCCAACAATGTATTATAAAAATGAAAGTGCCAAGATAAAGTAGGATTTATCCCATGTATACAAGACTGGTTTGACATTCAAAAATCAACAGTCTAAAGAATAAAAATAATAAATATGACAAACATTTAAAAAATGTTAATATCTGTTCAGGATGAAACCAACTAAAGACCGTTCTCAACTTGATAATATCTACTAAAACAAACAAACAAACCCCCTATAGCTAACACCATAGTTAATGTTGAGAAACTTATAGTTTCCCTGTAAGATGAGGAACAAGGCAAAATGTCCCCTCACCTCACATCTCTCTTTCCTTAGACAAGACCTTGCTTTGTAGCACAGGCTGGGCTCCAACTTGAGCATCTCCTACGCCAGTGTCCCATGGGCTAGTACTGCAAGCACCCAAAACCACTCAGTGCATCATTCCTGCTTTTCAGTATCACTTTGTGAGTCTTCCATAATACAAAAGAACAAGAATATGGAAGGTAAATATTGGGAAGAACTATACATGAATGATCACTTGTGTAAAAAATGCCAAGGAAATCAACCAAAAATTTTCTAAATTTATGAATAGTTATACAACAAAGTTGCAAGACACAGCTTAGTACAACAATCAAGTTCCTAAACCAAAATTTAACAGTGGAACTTCAAACTAAAAAAATATATTACTGGGTGGCAAGATAGCTTGGTGGGTAAGATGCCCACTCACAAACCTGACAATTTAGTCCTTGGGAACCCAACTTACAAAAGTTGTCCTCTGACTTCCACCCACATGTCTGACATATGTTTTTCTCTTTCCCTCCCTCCTTCTGTCCCTTTCAAATAATAAACGAAATAAATAGCACTTATTCTCCAAAAAATATTTGGACATAAAATATGTGCAACGAATCTATAAGGCAAATTTAAAAAGACCTAAATGAACTCAGAACACCAACAACATCAATGTTTAACAGATCTCTAATTCCTTGTGAGAATACAAAATGGTATAAATTTGGATATATTATAAAAACTTACTCTCTTACGATGGAATCCAACAATCTTTGTGCCTTGCTGTTTACCCTAAAGAATTGGACATGTATACAAAAATCTGCATACGGATATTTACAGCAACTTTAATATTGCCCAAAACTTGGAAGTAATCAAAATATCCTTTAGTGGTGAATGGATTAAACTGTGGTACACTCAGACAACCAAGTATTATTATTACTATTCAGAAGTGAAGAGAAATAAAGTTCTCAAGTTATAAGAAGACATAGAGGAATCTTACAATTTTTATAATCATACAGTTTCCTTTTAAAGTATAACTTGCTAAATAATAATAAATCACTTACTGATATCTATCCTCTGTTCAACAGGTAAAGGATTGATTCTGGTAACAAGTTTTGAAAGACATGTTGCTGCAAGGAGCTGAGCGTAGGATGTCTGTTAAAAAAAATGGTAATTTTTATTATCACAAAAAATAGAATATTATGATAAGAAATTTCTTCTAAGCAAAAACAAGAACTTCTCTGGTTTTCCGAAATGACAGACTAACAAATAAAACATCTGAAACACACATATGTATACACATGTAGAACATATGCATACAACCTCTTATAAAGGATCATTTGTTGAAGATGTACACAGCCATCAACAATAGTAACCTAATGAAAAACTAAAAGACTATCAACAAGTTCAAATAAAATACTTTTATAACAGAGTTCTACAATCTGGCCTTTATTTATTTCATCAAATTCATCTGATTCTACCTACAGAATGCACTGAACACAATAGCTTTTCAATTCCTTTTGATATTTTCTCTACTTTGACTTTTGTGTTCCTTCAGACTTCTAGCCATTTGTGTGTGTGTGTGTGTTGTGTCTGTGTGAGTATAAATACATAGTGCTTGTGCCACAGCATATGTGTGGAGGTAGAAGACAACCTTGAGTGTTATTCCTCGTATTTTCCACCTTGTTGAAATCAGGTCTCTGTTCATAAAATGGATGGCTAGCAAGTTTCTGGAGTAGGGATTGCAGAGGTTTGTACCACTGTGCATGATGTTTACATGGGATTTGGGGAATCTAGCTCCTGTCCTCATGTTTGGGCAAGTGCTTTCCCTACTGAACCATGTCTCCAATCCTTGATTCTGTTAACAGCATATTCAAACTCTACACATGCTCATCCTTCAAACTCCAGTTCAGTTATTCACACCTCTCCCTGAATTTCTCACCAAAATAATCTTTCCTTTTTTCTCTAAATAACAGGTCAATAGACCTTTTTTTGTTTGCTTTTGAAGTCTATGAGCTAAAATTGTTTTCCAGTTTTTAAATAGTTCAAAACAATTTAAAAAGCAGTATTTGTGACATGTAAAAATACATGAAATCTGATTTCAGTGTCCATAGAGTTTATAAAACATAGCCTTTCTCATTTTCTATGGATCCTTTAATGCTATTATGGCAGAGGTCTACTGTGAGAGTGCACAATAAATCATAGTGATATAACTCCATAGCATCTACTGTCATAGGTATTGCAAGACACAATCCTGCACTTATTACAGCACATCTTCCATTTCGAAAACAAGAAAAGATGAAGGTGGACTTCGAGTACCTAACTTTCAAGGCACAGTATTAAATTAGATAGCAAATCAATGTGCTTTTTCTCTTTTTCCTCCCCCCACAATGGTGCTATTGCTGTCCTATACATAATACATGTTAACAATTTCAAACTAGGCACTGATCACAACAGTCCCAAGACACAAAAAATCAGTTGTCAAAAAAAAAACCACACCATCTCTGAACAGAACAGAACTTTTTTTTCCTAACTTTTTAAAATTTAGAGTGAGTGAGTGAGTGAGTGAGTGACTCTGTGTGTGTGTGTGTGTGTGTGTGTGTGTGTGTGTGTATGTGTGTATACATGTGCACAGAGGTCAAAGGACAACGTCTGGGAGATGGGTTTCTCCTTCCACTGTAGTTCCAGACACAAGCTCAGGTTGTTGCTCACCAGTAAGCAACTTTTCCCCCTAAGGCATCTCACTAGATGTTTTTACATGAAAATTAAAAAATGAAATTAAAGGCTTTTTGAGAGTCAAGCAAAGAAAGCCACTTACAAATGACAGATTAATTAAATCATTATTTCACTGTAGTAGCTAAAGTTACATGTGTTGAGAAAATAAACTTCACTAGCTTTTCAGTGGGAACAAATGCTCAGAACTCAGAGCAATATCAAAAGTCACTTTAAAGACAAGCGATTTATAAAGAACAAACTAGTTTTCAATGAATATAGCCTATCTAATATTACAGATGCAGACTAACTTATTCTATAAGGCAATGTTAAGTATACTCAACAAAAGGATTAGCCTTAATTAAGATTTTGAAGAATGGGGCTGGAGAGGTGGCTCAGGGGTTAAGCCTCTGCCTTGCAGGCGGAAGGTCCTGAGTTCGGATCCTAGACCCCACCTATAGACGCCACCTATAGACGCCAGGAGAAGCGGTGGTGGCCTGTGTTTCTGGTCCTGGTAGGGCGGAGCCTGTGAATCCCAGGGCAGAGTAAACAGGGAGGATGGAGGCTGTCCATGGTGGTTCCCGAATTCACCGGTGGTTCTACGCGCACACACATACACACATGCACACACATGCACACACACACACACACACACACTCAATTGAATAAAAAAAAAAAGATTTTGAAGAACAACAGACCACAATATTTTCAAAGAACACGAAGAAACAATAATCTAATATAATCTTAGATACAATATACTCAGTACTGGTGATACTAATACATGAAACAGACAAAAGCTTAGCTGAGAAAATTTGCAAAGGGTATTAAAAAATACAGAAATTTGGGCTAGAGAAATGACTCGGGGGTTAAGACTCTGTTTCATAAGCAGAAGGTCCTGAATTCGGATCCTAGGCCCCACTCTAAAAACGCCAGACAGAAATGGCCTGCACTTCTAGCCCTGGTGTGCAGAGCCTGGGAAATCCCAGAGCAAAGGAAGGAAGTAGAAGGAATCCAGGATGATTCCTGAAGTCACCCTTGGTCCTCCACAGGGACATCAGTGCCCTCTGATACACACACACACACACACACACACACGCACACGCACACACACACACAAAATAATTTAAAAAAATTTTTTTAAAAACACAGAAGTTTAAAATCTATGATCATATTCATTGTATTATTAATTTGCATTTATGATGGAGTGAATATTTGAATTTGCCACAGTTTAATGAACCAAGAGTATTAACAGTAAACTTTATTTACTTTTGTAAGTTCATCTTCTGCAAATTTACCTAGAGATATTAAATATCCTGTCCTCCTGCCCCCAACATAGTAGTATAACAGCTAATAATGATAAAATTGTATAGCAATTGTTTAACTCAGACTAATATAAACAGTGTAATACTTGTACATAGACCCATTATAATGACTAACAGAAAAGTAAACTCACTTTGGTAAAAACACTATAAGACTCATAAACAATGTCAAGCTACTTGACATATTTCCTACACTGTTAAAAGTTGTAAATAGTGAAATCTTATTCCTAACATATATCTTCTAATCAACTGCTATTTCAACAATACTATTCAACCATTAGTCCAAGTGTAAAAAAAATTTCCATACTGAAAGTCTATTTTGCTGTGCAATTCAGAAACTTCCACTTAACGATTAACTGGAAATTACTGATCTACAATATGACAAACTAAAATACAAATTGCAAGAGATTTAACAGAACTGTATAGATGTCTTCAAATTGAACAATATGCTTCATTAAAATCATATACTCATGGACTGATATTAGCATTTGGCAGTACCTATATTTGTAAAAAGATACTTTCAAAGGTCAAATGTGCAAATTTCACTATAGATCTGCATGAATATAGGAAATATAAACACCTGTAATTAGTGCTAAGAGGAAACAACTATGAACTCAAATTAATCCCCAAAGAGAGTATTTCCTATTAATACATCTGTATGAAAAAAAAATATTCAACGATTATATTTTTAATTTCTTCAATAAAACTTTGAATATTTGTTTTCTACTTACTATAGATATACCTACAAAGTATCAGTTTTGCTTCTTGGTCCACAACTCTAAAATATTTACTATGTGGCCCTTTATAGAAAATTTGTCACCTGTGCTCTAAATCCTACCATCTCTTATTGTGCAATTTCCATATCATTTCATACTGCTTTATTTGTAAATCTATGTTACTCCAACTAAACAATGAGTTCATAAACCAAACAAGCAGTGTACATATAGTACCTGGCTTAATATATTTAAGTATTTCTTGACAGTTGAATGTTATCTATGAATAGCTAAAAGGGAAGCAGGGAAGAGATAATCATCATTCTCCTGAATAATCCCTTGTTTATCAAAGTTAATTACAGACTACCTGTACTACTTAGATTTTTTTTTTAAGTTGTTGTTCCCCAAATGTACTTCTTAGGGCTGGGAATGTAGTTCAGTGGCCAGAGAAAGACTGCCTGGCATCTTCATGTCCTATGTTTGGTCCCCAGCATTCAAGTAAGTAATAGGTAAATAAATCAAGAAGCTATTTCACTCCTGTCTGTACTTTGTAGGTCTTCCCTATGTTTCCTCAACTTTTAGAATCTTTCCATGCTCAATCTCTTTGGCAGTGAGACATTACAATAAAAAAACATGTGGCAAAAATCTGAGTATCATCAAAACACTGTTATCATCAGCTTTGATCATTCATGGTTAACGGCTGCTACCACATACTTACTGTTCCTTGTTCTAATAAAAGTTGACACTTGCTGAGGCATTCTGGGCTGTCAATAAGTTCCAAGAGAGCTTTCTCAGCCTCTATTCTTTGTGTAAGATCAGTTCCTACGTAGAGATGAGTACATAAGGCTTCCAGTTCAGCCAAACTCTTCGGAGAGAGGGGAAAAAAAAAAAAAAAAAACTAAACATTTGACTTGAATAAGGAAAAAAAAAAGCAAATGTATTCAACACAGAAAATTAGAGATGCAGACATCACATTCATATACAATAATATATAGGGATTGAACTACAATGGCTCACTGAGATATATAACAGCAAATTAAAAAGCATATCTCCTTCTTCCCCAAGTTTTTACCTATAAACTGATAGGCAATGGAAAGGAGTACATAAAGGGAAGACTTTCCTATTCTAAGGAACTTGAAAAGGTGAACCTGGAAAAAGTAGCTAATATATGCTGAAATGCTTGGGGTGGCTCAAATCTAAAAGGTTAAGCCAGATGAAAAACTTCTGGATGACAGTGCAGACAAAGAACAAGCATTTATCAGAACTTTGAAATAAAATGGAATTTACTTATTTCAAGGCATTAAAAGGTCACTGTGGCTAGTAAACAAAGGAAGAGATGACTGATGTTTCCTGAAACAAGGTAGGGGAGGCAATACACAGCTCGATTTATATAACTCAAAGTAACTCAATTTATATTCTCTTTATATTGGAAAATTTCCAACTATGTAATCTATAAAAAGGACTAATGATCATTTTTCACACACACACCTGCTTAACCCATAGTCCTTTAGATGAACTATATCATGATTTTTGATCCTACAGTGTTTCTGACAATGCAAAAACTAGTAATATGCTGGTTCCTGTCTTATAAACACTAAGACTAATTTGTTCTATTTATAAGTTTCCTTCACATGAAAATATAGAACACATGGTAACAATCTCTAAAAAAAAAAAAAAAAAACTAAAAAGTTGAGTTGAGCATTCCCCTTAGTTTAAAAGAATTTTTGTTAAAGTCATCTTACTAAAACAAATTATTTCACTGGAAACTTGAATTACAGACTTATCCCTTAGAAGACAAAATTTTGGCACAGATTTCAAAATCAGGTAGCCAAATGAACATAATGGGATACTCCTGAAAAACGCTAATTTTGCTGTGCTCTGGCTGAATTTTTATGTGGCAGCCTTGTAACCACACTGGTCCACACATTCCCTCAAACGCATACAACTTTACAGTTGGAATACACAAGCACCACTAAGATAGGATCTCTTACAACTCCTAATGTTATCACTTCTCTCTTAGCTCCTTCATAGCATTTTATGTTTCCCTATCTAAGTCACAGTCCAGTTTCTGACTTAAAAGAATTTCCTGCTACAGAAAAATACCAAAACTAAAGTTCCAAACAGATTCATTAGCTAAAGGACCTCACCGGGCACAGTGGTGCATGCATGTAATCCAAATACTTAGGAAGCAGAGACAGAAGTTCTGTAACTTCAAGACCAGCCTGGTCTACATGGTGTCAGACATAGAACAAAGGCAGAGAAAGCACACCTGTCCCAAATGAACAAACCAAAAGATAAATCACCTCAATAAACCACAGTTTCTTCCTATTAAAACTTCTACAAGCCTTAATACCACTATTAGAAATTAGAAGCCCACACCAATAACTGATGAGAACAACAAGAACTGAACACTGTATACCTCCAAAGTAACTGTCAAATATACATGGGAAGTACCCAAATGTCACACCCTAGGAGGCGATACACAAATCCTACCTCCAGTGGAAATAAAGATCTTGCTAATTTATTGGCTTTCCTATTGGATACACAGTTGGCCCCAAATCGTGTGACTTATTTCAATACAGCAAATTCCCCCACATGTATTTATCAACACACACACACACTATATATGTTGTTTTATATATACTTAAATGTTCTATTAATGGAAAGCAGGGAATGAACAGCGAGCTGAAGAGTTCAGGCAGCCAAGAAGGATAAAGAGGAAAAGAAGCACAAGGAAACTGCTTTTGGGGTGAAGGTATTTTCATTTCCTTGATTTCAGTGACAATTTCACAAATGTACACATGTCCCAGTCTAAATATATACAAGCCATTATACTTTGATAAACCTAAAATACCAGAGAATAAAGGCTTTTATTTCAACAAATATATATATACATGTATATATGTGGGTGTGTATATATGTGTGTGTACGTATATATGTGTGTGTGTGTGCATCACAAAAATCTCACTTCAATTGAATTTGAAGTTCTTCCATTACTTTCCTACATCTTTCCTGCCTTCTGGAATTAAGCTTGTTGAGTGACATTAATAGAAACTTTTACCCTCAGTTAAGTTACTCATTTCCCACAAACTGTTTCTTCTTCAGCTATTCCCTAAGAATGCCTGAATTGGATAAAACTTGTTTAAATGTTTTGCAATTTGTGAGTATTCTCATCTTTCTTTTTCAAACCAATCCTCAAAACAGACTTCTGTGCACATATTTTTAGTGCTTGTTTCACAGATGAAAAAAAAACTGAAGTTGACAGAGCAAACACATCAGCTGCTTAAGATCACAGGGTAAATAGGCAAAACTGAGCCAATTCCAAGTTTATAAGCATCAAGCATAGGTCTACTTAACAACTACCATCTTATGACTTTGCACTTCAATCATCAGCTACCTGCAGATGTTGCACTAATGTCTTCATTTATTTTCCTGTTGCTGTGATAAAATAGCTAACAAGACAAAACAACCTAAGGGAGAAAAGAGTTATTCTGGCTCACAATTCAGAGTACAGTACGTCATGAGGGGGAGGGGAAAGTGGAAGCAGCGGAGGCAGCACTATGCCCGTAATAGAAAAGAGAGCACAATGCATGCTCACACTGTTAGTTAGCTGGCTCCTTTGTGTCAGTCCAGGACCAAGCCCACAGAATGGTGCAACCATTTTAAGGTGGGCACATATAATTTGTCTGCAAAAGCTTCCAGAAAGATATTAATAACAAATATCAGAAAATTGAACTAAACATGTTTCCCACAGATTTCCACTTCAAGTGTGCATCAACAGTCGTTTCAGAGATGTAGGCTAAGATCTAGATTTACAAGTTTGATATCATCCTTGCCTTTTGCCCCCTTTGGGCCTCCTGTATAGTAAAAGTACAAAACAAAACAAAACATGACTTTGTCCACAGAGGTCTAGCCTAAGCCTGTCCTCCTGGGAGGAAATGTCGCATTTGCCAGGACTACTTTTGTTTAGGGAAGGACATACTTATACTTGGTGGTCACAGGCTGCGGTTTGCTGTGCTAGGGTAATGACTTTGATCACAAAGCAACAGTGGAATTAGAAACAATCAGCCAGTCAAGTCTACCTAAGGATTTCAAAACCCCTGGATAAAGATCCTTAGGTGAGCGTGCTCAGTTTGCCTTCTTCAGCAGTCTATGCTGCCATATGTTGATGCTGGAGAACCACAGCTGGGGACCACAAAAGCTTTGTTTTGGAATCATTACAGCTGCCCTGTGTGTCCTTCCTTTAACCAACTTCAATCTGTATTCTTTCTTTGTGATGAACCACAACTGTGAGTTTGAAAGTGTTCAGTGAATATTATGAGACCTGAGGGTAGCTTTGGGAAAACTCTGAACTTTCAGCTAGTGACACGAGTAAGAATTTCATGAACTCTCAAACCATGGTCTGGTCAACTCCAAAATATGTACTTAAAAAATTACAGTCATAAATTTCTACCAACTATTCTATTTTAGACTGAGACTCAATGCTTCCACATGATATTCACAGACCGAAGTAATTAAACAATATTTTCTAACTATGACCTCTCATACCCTGGTTTTCTTCAGATGCTGGAAGAGTATAATGACAGTTGGGTCTTAGAAGCCTCACACTACTTGAAAGCAGACCAAGGCTTTATACTCTACCACTCACTCATTAAGTGACCTCAGAAAAAAATATTTAGCCTTTTAGGCCTTTGTACTGAAACTGCAGAAAGAATCTATCCCAAAATACGTTTGAGGGAAAAGAAAAGAGGTCAATGACAGCTCAGCAGATAGGGCATCTGCTTGTAAGGCTGGCAGCTCCAGTTCCATCCCCAGAAGCCTGCATAGTAGGAGAGAACTGACTTCTGAATATCGTTCTCTGACCTCCATCTGTGTGCTGTGGCATGCATGCTCATACATTCTCTTTCCTCTCCTTCCCCTTCTCTATATCAAATAAATAATAAAATCAATTTTTTTAAAGATAGAAAATGGGAAAAACTAGTCCAGTACCTGCTACACATTACTACACATTAGAGTCACAACAAATTACAATTTTCTCTCAGACACTAATAATCATGAATGACCACACTAATTTTCTATAGTATCTCACTCAAGTCTAGGCTGCCAGAACTGCCAGTCTCAAACCACTGGTCATATTCCCATTCTGAAATATATATATATGAATATATTATGAAATATATTTGTATATATGTAAATATATAAGTGTTTGTATAGATATACATAGTATGCATGTAGTTCTTGGTCACATCTAGACCATCATAACTGAGAATTAAAAAGCATGTATTGTTTTTGATTTTGGAATCATGTGAGAGCAAAAATAGACAAGAGAGTCCAATAAATCATTTTTCTATTTCATATTTATGGGAAGGTTGCATGCAGGTGTGTACGTGTATGCACATGTCATTCTTTTCATGCTAGTTTTTCTCATGAAACCCAGAGCTGGTCAAAAGAACTAGTATTGCTAGCCAGCATGCTTTGAGAATGGACTGATTCAGAGGCCTGAATGACAGGTGTCACCATGCCCACCTAACATTTTACCTGGGATTTGGGTATCAGAACTCTGGCAGTCATATTTAGCAGCAAGCACTGTAAGCACTGAGCCATCTTCCTAGTCCTCCAATATTTCTTGATAATAAAGTACTTTTTCCCTCACTCCTATTCTTGAACTGCTTGCTCCCTTCTCAAGGATAACACAGATCCATATCTTCTTGTAGACAGGACACCCTCAGTCACAACACCCCAACCAGAGCGCTCATGCCTGGACAGACTACAGGAATACTATAGGAATACTACCGGAATGATACATTCCTTACTCTCCAAGCAGCCAGGACAGAGGCTGGGGCTACACAGGATGGATATTCTATGCTCGTGCCAGCATTGGCCTGAGACAGTTTATGTCATGAGCCACACAATTACCATAACGTGAAGAAGACGACGGAAGCAATGCCCTACAATGCCACAAGAACACTGATGTCTGGGAAACCAAAGATCAGTTTGAGCATCAGCATTTATTTTTTTCAACGTTGCACCCAAGTATGAAGAAGTCTTCCAGGACTTGGCGAATTACCATCCATCATTCTTCCAAGTTCGAAAAGGTCTCTAAGTTCCCCCATACCTTTTAATTTACTCTTAAGATTTATACCTGCAACTGGGGGCATCTATTTATTTACAATTCCTAAGTTCTCCCTGTGAAATTCTTCCTGTGAAATTTTCCCCACAAGGCATATTTACTAAGGTGGTAATAAATACGTGATTTTGACCTGGGGACCCTTAAAAGAGGTAAGAAGTCAAAGGGTAGGTCTGTTATCCTGAAGCTGCACCATTACCTGACAAAGGAATGCTTGTCTGGGAAGACCCTGCAGAAGCATCGATCAGTAGGTAAGAGGTAAGTCAGTGTGGCCTAGGATCCAAGCAAGTCTTAAGGGAAATGTGACAAATCCCTTGTCACCGTTATCACGACTCTCCACGTATCGCCAAGGCCACCTCTACGCACACCACCTCCCATGACCTCTTCCTTTTCAAATGGACTTTAAGATCCAAGAACAAACTTTCTTTGGCGAGCCTGTGCGTCGCCGCCCACCGTCTCTTCTGCTTCTGCACACTTCCCTTCTTCCTCTGCCCCTGCACACCACCTACGATCCCCACAAAGCCCCCCCCCCGGACTCCGCTAAGTTTCCAGAGAGCACCTACAACGCGTGGAGTTTGCTCGGGGCAGTGCCTCGGAGCGCCTGAAGGTGGGCGCACGGGACCCCGGAACGACGTGGACGAACGGCACGTCGCAGCAAGTGGCCGAGGGGCCCGGCGGCTGCGCACCCCTGGACCCCCGCGACAGCCCCTACCGCGCCCGCTCTCACGTGCACCGCGATTACCGTGCGCAATCAAAGAACAAGGGCAGGGACGTGGCTCTCCATCCCTGGAACCGGCACAAAGGTGCGCGCGCGGGGACGGGGGAGGCTGAAGGCGGGAGCCCCCCGCGCCCTCCCCAGCGCGCGCCCCCCGCGCAGCCCCGCGGCCCGCGCGCCCGGCCCCCCGAGCCGTCCTCCAATGAGACGGCCGCGCAGCCCGCGCCGCGGCCCCACAGCCTCTGGCCAATGACCGCCGCGCTCCGGCGGGCCCCGGAGCCCCGTGCAGCCCGGCCGCGGCCGCCCGGAAAGGCGGGAAGGCGGCTCGGCAGCCCCGCGGCCGGCCGGCCGGCGGGACGCGACCCCGGCCGCGGGCCCCGGCTCCCGCCCGGCCCCGCGGCGCCGCCGGAGCGCTCCGCACCTCGCGCCCCCCGGAACCCCGCGCCCGGCGCAGCTGCCGCGGGGGCCGCGGCCCGGTAGCCTCCGCCGCCCTCCGCCGCCCTCCGCCGCCCCCGCCGCCGCGGCGCCCGGCGCACTGACCTGGAAGTGCAACGCCATCTTCCCGGCGCGGGGCGCGGGGCCGCCCGGCCGAGCGCCTGAGGGGAGGGCGGGACGGAGGCGAGGGCCGCGGAAGCCCGGCCGCCCGCGGGGTCCCTCCGCCGCTCGCTCCTCAGGCCGGCGCGCTCCGCGGCGAGCAGGGCTGGGCCGGGCCGGGCCGGCGGGGGCGGGGCGAGGCCGGGGGGCGGGGCCTGGGGAGCCACGCCCAACCGCCCGGCCTCCAGCTGCAACCGCTGCTGCGGAAGGGCCTGGACCTCTGACCTCTGTCCTTTGACCTCGTGGCCGCCGCCCAACCGCCCGCCACGGACGCTCACGTGTTTTTTAAGATGAAGTCTCCTGTGGACCCCGGGGTCTTGCGGCTGCGGTGATGCTCCTGCCGCTGCCCCGCGCCACAGGCGTGCATCACGTCCTGAGTTCCGTCCTGACTGCCCCAAAGCATGTCCCGTGGCTACACCTCCCACCCGTTCAGATCTTCCTGCCCCCCAACGACCCCTTTGGCGACCGAACCGACTTGCTGCCCTGAATTCCTCACCTCCAAAGCCCAGTTTCCATCGTGTCTGTAAACTTTAACTTTTTCGTATTGAAATTAAACTGACAGTGTCCACCCAGTGTTGAGCTGTAAAATACTATTGTCTACAACTCCATTGAATATGAACATGTATTTCTTAAAAGTGCTGGTCATCATTTGATTAACATCAAATTCTTAACTTAAAAGCATCTATATTTGACCTTCATTTTTAAAAGTAGTTTTGCTGGGTATAAAATTTCGCATTGTCCTGGCTGGAGAGATGGCTCAGGGGTTAAGCCTCTGCCTCACGAGCACAAGGTCTTCAGCTCGGATCACAGCTCTCACATAAAATAGCCTGCACTCTGGCTCTGGAAGGCAGAGCCTGGGAAACTCCACAGAAAAGCAAAGAAGGAGGTAGGGGCAATCAGGGTGATTCCCAAACTCACCCTTGGGCCTTCACGGAGACACACAGTGCCCCTCTCATACACCCACACATAAAAATAAATTTTTTTTTAATTCCACATTATCCTTTTAATCTTTGGCATTTTAAACATCTTCCCATTGTCTTCTGGTGGCCATTGTTTCAGATGAGAAGTCAGTCATTAGTCCCATTGCTGCTCCCTAGAAAATATAGTATGTGCTACATAAAATTTTTTTTCTGTCTCTTTGGTCCTAATAAGTTTGATTTGGATTGTTAATAAGACTGTAGGATGGTTGTATGAGAACATGGATGTATTCTCTATCTTTCTTTCTCTTTCCATCTTTTTTTTCTGTTTCCCTGCCTTCCATCCTATATGCTATGCCTTCAAGTACATGTATGTTTAAACTGCTATACTTTGAAGTACATGTATGTTTAAACTATTTGCCATATTTCTCGTGTTTCTTGCACTCCCTTCCATATTTATTGTGTACCCATTTGCTCATGCTTTAAGCAGAATATTTTCTACTGACCTGTTGCACAGTCAGTAGAAACTCACCTGTGCCATTTCCAGGATACTGTACTCAGATTTTTATATTCCTGTATTCATAATTTCATTTCTAGTAATTTGAGCTTCCAAGTTTTCATATGATTTCTTCCATTGTTTAAATAAGTTTCAGGACACTGAAAAAATTTTTTTCTTTCTTCTGTTTTCTTAAAATTCTAATCATATTATTTGAAGTTCCTATAAGACAGCCCCAATATCTCGATCATCTGAGTCATCCTAGTTTTTTATACCTGGATTTGTTTTGTTGGTTGACTTTTCCCCAATGCTTTATCTTTTCTTTTTTAATGCAGGTAGTGTGGAAGAAAATTCATATGATATGACTCTAGGTCATAGCAGGAATCTCTAAAATGCTATAGTTTTTCTTACATTACCAGGCAGATAAGAAGAGACTCACTTTAATTCCATTGAGCTTATTTTTAGGATTTTCAATGTTGGTACATTTCAATTTTATCCTGATCTTTGATCACATCTTTTCCAGTTCTTATGGCTGAGACGTTGCACATTTACCTTGGTGATCTGGACATTAATCTCTGTCTTTCAGCACCATTCAACTCTTTGGGTACTGCAGCTCCTTTGGGCTTCCTAAGTCTCTTGTGGACAGGTGTGTGTTAGGAACTGATTGATGTTTCCAGGGAAGTTATAAACAGATTTTGAACCTTACATCTCTGCAGATACCTTTGGCTCTCTAGAATCTTCTTCCTTGAGTCTTACCTGCATTTAAATCCAAGCTCCAACATCCACTTCTCTTCTACTGTGATTGCTGCTGTGGATCTATCTCTGTTACTTCTTGCTGCCACTTAGAAAATGCTCAGGGGGCAGAGTGCTTTCAGTCTCTTTAGGATAATGACCAATTAAGTTATTTTCTCATTGATGGTTCCCTAATGCCTTAAGTTGTTATATATGTTTTTGTTTTTAGTTGTCTGGTGCAGCATGTGTACATATGTTTATAAATGTTATTAAATACATATTAAAAGTTGTTTCACACATATTTAGTATACATAATAAAATAAACATGAAGTGTGACCAGGTTATTATAATTGCTCTGTTTCTATCATTGTTCTCAGTGTGAGGTCTAATTTAACCTGTGGTACATCATTATTACCAGATTCTCTATAACTTCTACTCTTGATCCTCAAATTCCATTTTTAATCTGGGGCCCATGACTATTCATGCCCACCATTCACATTCTAAACCTTAAACTTTTTAGTAGCCTCATCCTCTATTTTTCATCCCTTTATCCCAAAGTTTCCATTAACTTTATCCTAAGTTCTGTTTCCATTCCTCACAAATTTTAATATCCAGTCTCATGATGATTCCCACACTTCAGCCCTTCTGACTCCTACACCTCAGACACCAATGAGCTGTTTTCAAATCTCTGTCACATCTGTGGTAAAATAACCTATTATTACAATTGCCCAGTGTCTTTGCTGAGTTTCTTGATTCCAATCACCTTTAAAGCTAGTGTTTAAAAGTCATATTTTACCATATTTTAGGTCCTTGGAGAAGAAATGGCTATATGAGTTTTGAACATCTTACTTTTCCTCCTCTCCAGAGTATTTAGATATAAGAGTAAGATTGTAAACAAACCATAAAGGATGTTGATTGTCCTATGACTTCACCAGAAAATTCTAGGAACAGGAAATCTCTATTTTTTTAACCAATAAACTACTGAAGATTTCGGTTTTAATAATCCTCCCTTCTATGACTATCAACAAAATATACATTAACTCTATATCTTTTGTCAGTTAATAAAATTTAAGGTGGAATTATGTCACTGTAGCTATTAAAATTAGCATAAAATGTTCTCCAGGATGTTAGAAGATTCACATCCATCACAAAAAAATCAATTAATGAAGAACAATAGGGCCCTGAGGAACCAGAAATTATTTCCCTTTCTACCAACTAGCCTTTTATATTAAAAAAAAAAACTCAGATGGATCTTTGATCTTCTTTTTTTTTTTTTTTTTTTAGGAGATCCAATTAAAAATTTTAATTCTGGTACTCTAGGAAATTCAGCAAATGGGTCTGAGTTCTGATTTATTATTTCTAAGATCTGGATGACAACATTATGATACAAAAATTTTCCACAACAATACAATACTGTTATGAATGATACTGTGAAATGAGGTGGTGTACAATGCTTGGGGAAATGAGCTGGGGAACCGTATGATTAGTCAGGTTTGAATTCTAGCTGAATGTATTAGTTACTTTTCCCATAGCTATGGCCAAATCCTGAGAACAACTTAATGAGACCCTATCTCAAAATAAAAAATAAAAAGAGAAATGAAGCTCTGGCTCAGTGGTAGAGCAAAAGTTAGTAAATGCGTGCCATTCATTTTTCTAATCTCGGAAAGACCCATGCTGTAATGAAAAATCCTATGTGATCTGATCAGCAATCCTTCATGTTCTTATTAAAGATAAATGCTATGCAGAAATGAGGGAAAATTCGGGGCTGGAGAGGTGGCTCAGGGGTTAAGCCTCTGCCTTGCAGGTGGAAGGTCCTGAGTTCAAATCCTAGACCCCACGTATAGATGCCAGGCAGAAGCGGGGGCGGCCTGCATTTCTGGTCCTGGTAGGGCGGAGCCTGTGAATCCCCGGGCAGAGTAAACAAGGAGGAGGTGGAGGCGTCCATGGTGGTTCCCGAATTCGTCCCTGGTTCTACACACACATACATACATACACACACATACATACACACACGTGCACACATGCATACATGCACAATTGAATAAATAATAAATTTAAAAAAATTTAAAAAGAAAAGAAAAAAAGAAATGGGGGAAAAAACCAATCAAAAAAAGTGAACTTGTAGTCACTACCATTGCTACGAATGATTTTGATAAAGCAAAGTACGTATATATACCATTAAAAATAATGTGATGTTCAACTGATATAGAGTGCAAGAAATGTGCAAAATAGCACATGGGCTGTAGAAAAATACTGTCACAGTGATAGCCCATCTTATTCCCATATTTCCCAAGAACAGACATGTCAGTATATAAAAAGATTGCTGTAAAATTTATTTAGACCTTATCAATTGAGGAAAGCAATGTTTTCAAGGTTATATTAGGTCTGAGGAGATAGTTCAGTGTTTGAACAAAAAGACCTGAGTTCCAATTCTAAGATCCCACTTAAAAAAAAAAAAAAAAAAAGGCAGGTGGGTAGGCAGCAGTCTATAATTTTGGTTCTAGAAGGCAAAACCTAGAAAAACAATAAGCAATCCAGGATGATTCCCAGTGTCATCCTTGGTCCTTGTGAGAGTTAATCCAGGGTGTTAACTTAACACACCTGGTATCAACTAAGATCAGCTGAGACCACACCTGGAAGGATCAACTGTAGGGATTATACCCCCCTAGATCCCATAGGAACCTCTCAGTGATAGACCATATAAAAGGGACCACAGAATATAGGAGGAGAGACATTTCAGGAATGCTCAAGCCATGTGGAGGTCTGCTGTGACTTAGCCTGCCAGCCAGCCATGCCATCTCCACCATGAAAGACTGTATCTATTTCCCCTCTAGAACTGTAAGTTGAATAAATCTCCCTTTCTCCCATAAGTTGTTTGACTTTGGGTGCTCTGTCACAGCAATAGTAAACAGTAACTGCTTTAGTCCTCCACAGGCACACACACTCAAGTGCCCTCTTGTACACACACATACACACACACACACACCAAACAAACAAACAAACAAACAAACAAAAAACAAATAAATAAACAAAAAACAAATAAATAACTAAATGTAAAATAAAATGGGAGTTAAGATATACTGTCTTCACGTAGACATATTTCTTAAATAGGCAAAAGCAAGTGCCGGGTCCTTTCTTTAAGGGTCAACATTTTCTTCCTGTTCGGTTATGCTTCAAATGACTATGAAGATACAGAACTAACTAGATAAGTCTCTTATGACAAGGACATAAGAGCCTCAGAAGAGCTCAAGGAAAAACAAGTCCTCAGTGTTCTCTCTTTTCTTATGTCTCCAGCTCTTGGGTCCTAGGACTATTCTGCCGTGCCAAGAGGTCGAAAGGTGGGCAACCATTGCTGGTGCTCTGCTCAAGTCTGCAGCTGCCCTCCTCAACTCCTCCTTAACTGCAACAACTCATAGTACAGGAGCATTTCTAGCACTTTCCTGATAATAGAAGAATAGAACGGATGCTGTAATTACTATTTGATTTACCATATGGGGCACATGTTCGTTTCAAATTATTGATGACTTTGCTAACATTAATAATGCTAATGTACTATAATTTTTTCTCTTTTGTCAGTAGACTATATTCTACTAAGGATATATAGTTAAATCATTGTTTTAAATACATTTTGAAATAACTTTTTATTCTGAAAACTGCACATCCGAAGGAAAGAATTAAGCACATTTTCTTCCTTATAAGTAGTTTACCAAAGAGCTACATTTGCTGAGAAAGTATTTTTCACAAAGAAAATATCAGTTCATAAACATGAAAAATATTAAGGGGCTGGAGAGATGGCTCAGGGGTTAAGACTGTGCCTCACCAACAAATGGTCTTGAGTTCGGATCTCAGATCCCATTTAAAAAAAAAAAAAAAACAGGCAAAAATGCTGGAGGCCCACACTTCTTGCCCTGGTGTGCGAAGTCTGGGAAATCCCAGAGCAAAGCAAAAAGGAGGTAGAAGCAATCCAGGATGATTCCCAAAGTCACCCTTGGTCCTCTATAGGGACACCTAATACCCTCTCTCTCTCTCTCTCACACACACACACACACACACACACACACACACACACACACAAACAAACAAATAAATAACTAGATAAATAAAGTGTTTAAAAAAGTGTCCTTTAGAATTGTGTGGGTGAAAAGAACCCAAGGAAGCTGTAGATTTCTTTCAGCTATGTTGTCAAAGGAAAATGTAAAACTCAAAAATAGGATGGTCTGTCGATGTGGTCAAAAGTTAGCCATTATTAAGTCATTGGGGGGTATATATTGGTCTCACTGCTGAATATGGCTGAAAATTCTTACAATAAAAATAAATTATTAATTGATAATTCTTGCCTGAATCCAAACATACTTTTTCTCTCATCCAATTCTAATTTTCTAGATTTACCTTTTAATACTCACATATGTGTACACTTGCCACAGCAGTAGAGCATGGTTTGTGTACTATAGATGGAAATATCCCAACACCTTTCCTCAAAGGGAATAAGAGGTAGCTTATTCTCGAGCTAAATGTGAATGAATGGGCATGACTTGGGAACACAGATTCAGATTGCCCCAAATTCCAAGTGTTCTGCTATAATAGCAGTTTAAGTTTTATAAACACAGAACAAAATAAACAGTAAACGAAGGCACTTTTCAAATACATTGGTGGAAGCGGCAGGTAGTCTGGTTACAGAAAAGTAGAGAGATCTATGTTTTAGGCTATAAATGCTACCCGATGGCATTCTTAGACTTTTGCTTGATGAAAGTCAGGAATCTGGCTATATCTTCCGAAGAATTTACCTAATAGTCACCAAGATGTTAGGTCACATGCAAAGGTAGGTAATTAATGAATATTAAGGGGACCAAAGATGGCGCAAGATAATCTGACTATGGACTTGCAACTCTTTACATCACTGTAGGCTCTGGTTAGTCAATCAACCTCGTAGACGCAGCTCACGAGTGTTTCACTGTCTGCATGGCTCTACCTCTTAACTGTCTTCTGTACCTGTTATTCTGAGCACGTTCCAAAGATACGGCTAATACCCTGATAATAATACCTACCCCATGTTCAGTGCCTGTTCTTCCCACGGGAACAGTTCTTGGCAATTGACGTATATTCACTACTAAAAAATTCTCAAATATTACTGAGAAGAGAAAACAAAAGGAACAAAGAAATGCCACAATTTTCTCAAATCTATTTAACTTTGATATATATGTATGGTTTTTAGTCACTTGTTAATTAACTAACCCCATGGCTTCAAACTGTGCAGTGAATTGAGATTATCCAGAATTGTTATTTTGGCATGCAGATTTATGAGAAGATATCTGTGAATACAAGGACCATATTCGAGTCCTGAAGTTGACTTTTCACCAGGATGCAAAGAAGACTCTAGATTTGTAGTCTTTGAGCCACACTTTGGGAAACAATGTGCCTAAAACTTTATTTCATCTTTTATGTCTCTTGTCACATGCAGATATCTAGATTATACTGATGAGATCATATATAAGAAATGACTTTATATCTTCCTTTATCTTAAATATGCAATGTACTATATTACCTAGGAAGACTTCAAAACAATCTTTTTAATATTTCAAACTTGGAGCATAAAATGCAGTCATGTTAGATAGCTACACAGGGATTAACATATTTGGAAGCCACTGAAGAGGGGCTTCCCTCATGATCAGTTTTAGAAGTAGGAGGACCACTTCCCTGGCAATACCAGAAAAGGAAGGTTTGTATTTGCCATTCCTTAAAATATCATGTGGAATGATAGTGGTTTCATGACTTTGTTGAGGCCTATTAGAAAACTACTTCCCTCTGATCAAAAGAATGGAATCTGTGTTCTACTTCTATTTCTGGGTGAAGACTCCAAAGATTAGAATATTATTACTATTCTCTCTTTCCTTAAGCGTTAATTCAACTAAATTACCTGGACAGGAAACCATACCTCAGGAACACTAGGTTGACTCATCCAAAGACTGGTTAAGGAGGTGGTATAATTATATCCCTGAGTTCTAAATTGAAAAGCACAACTTTTCCTTTTCCTTCTTCCTTCTCTCTGGCTATCAGACAAGATCCTAAACATGCTTAGCCCTCTGGGCCTTCACGCTTCTCTGAACCCATCTACACACACACACACACACACACACACACACACACGCACGCACGCACGCACACGCACATGTACACACGTGCACGTGCACATAAAGCACACCACACACGTGTGCACATGCGTGCACACACCCACACGCATACGCAAAGAAGCTGTTTAGGGATCTTTACTGCTAAGCCTACCTGCTTTTTTTCTCAGTTCTATATGAAAAAAAAAGTTAATGTTACTTTTCTTTTTCCTTCTTTCTGCCTCTTCAGATATTGACCAAAATCCACTGCAGAATCTGTCTTTCTTGGCCATGACTCCGAAGGCGTGCCTTTCTCTTTCCTCTTACCCACCTCCCTTTTCCTGTCAGTTACTAAGGTTTACAGCTATCCTGCACTGTTTTGTTTTCTCTCAAATGCTAATAAAATGATCCTCAAGCTTTTTTCTGAGTCCGTTTTCAAATTGGTTATTAAAAGGAACCCCAATATAACAGTCTGTGTAGGAGAATTCATTGACAACATTAGTAAGTGTATCAGGGGTATGTGTGTATTACAAATTATTTTGATACCTGAATTGAGATGTGCATATCTGCATTGGAAAGGATGTTTTGTCTACTTTTTCCTTCCACTCCAGATGTTAAATTGAACAGACCAAAGCATCACAACCCAAAATGATACTAGTTCCAGAGAGGGTCTCTGCATTTTGACTAGGCAAAGAATTAAAACACCCTTTTGTCAAAAATAGCTCTCTTGTGTACAGAGAGATATTGAAACAATTTGTGCATTTGTAAACTCAATTGGCACAAAAGACTGAGGATTCTTTTTTCAGTACTTGCCCAAATAGTCATAGACCTAGTCAATTTGCTACAAAAGTATATGTGGCATTCATGAAGCGTGAGATGGGGAGGGTCAAGGACAAAGAAACTTGACATTGTAAACTTATTCAAAATGTCTGTTGCTCAGTTGGCTGTGGATTTTTTTTTCTTTATCTTTTCTTTCTTCAGAGCCTCAGTTATCACAGACTGACTTCTACCATCCTACGTATCCACAGGCAACCTTGAACTTCTGATTACTGTGCTTCCACCTCCCAAGTGCTGGGGTTACAGCATGTCCCCCAGCCTGTGTTTATGTGATAATGAAGATTAAACGCAGGGGTTCAAGCTTGCAAGGCAAGCACTCTTTCTAAAGAATGCCAATAAGTACGTGAAAAGAAGTCAAGTTTTGCCAACCAGTGAGAAAAGGCAAGCTAAAACCACAATCAGATATCATTTCATACATATTTGGAAGGCTCTAGTTTTAAAAAAAAATCACATAGAAGACAATAATAATGTTAGATCACAGACTCTCTAGCTGCATCTTCCAGACATCAGACCTGCTCTCCTGCAGCCTCTCTCCTTGTCGGGTAGCCCCCTTTCCTTAGTTGCAGCAGGAAGCAAACCCAGTCTCCCTCCACACTGCCCAAGACCAAGACAACTTGATATCATCCTGTCTTTATCAGTACTGTCCTGACTTCTAACATTTACACCAGGCCAAACTAAGTCACATGACGTGAAATGTCTCACCACACTTTATCAAATTCTAAAAGTGAGACCCATCCTTTTTTTGAGGAGGGGGGCTCTGAAGTCTCTGGGGCCTTAGGGAGATTTCTCTGAAGTCTTCAGATCCAGCCCCATAGGGCCTATCTGTCTTCGCCATTCTATTACTTCTGTTCTAATGCTCTCCCACCTTCAGACCTAGTGAGGGTCCCTGTGGCTTCAAGGACTCATCTGTGTCCAGTCTAAGGGGTCATCTTGTCCCCCTTGAACCCTCCCCTCCTTTCCCCTTCCTTTGACTCCCCTCCCTCCCTTTCTCCAGATGTCCCCTTTCCCCCGCCCCTCCCATCCCCTGGGGCATCCTTTAGTGTGAATATCAAACTTCCCTCTGAGTCCTCCACTCTAGTGAGGTGTAAGGACTCACTGGCATTGCCAGAACCCTTTCTTGGGCTCCCCTTTAGTACGGGAACACTATTATGACTGTTAATCCCTTGCCTCTAAGGATCCTAGTGCCTGTGATCCATGCTAGACTTTGAGCTGTCGTTGACATATCAGTCATTGTGCAGGTCATGCAAAGTCCGATTATGGCTACTGCAGCCCTAACTTGTGTGGAGTATCTTGCATACCGTTGCTCCTCCCCATCTTTAGGCTCTTACAATCTTACTGCCTCCTCTTCTGCAAATTTCCCTGAGCTTTAGGATGGGGAGAGATTTGGCTGGTCTGGTTCCAGGTGATTAATGTAGGGTCTCTGATGTTCTGAATCATGGTTTGTCGTTGTTTTCAGTTTTGCTTTTCCTGCACTGCCCTTGGCTCCATCATGATTGGTATTGGAGGTCACCTCCTAACCAGAAAACACCCATTTTTAAGCAGAAAGGGAAAAAGAAGAGATTTATTTGGCATATAGTTACAGGGGAGATATATTCCATTATGGTGGGAAAGGCATAGTGTGTGGCAGAAGCTGGAGGAGGCTCAAGTCACAGCT
Organism: Typhlomys cinereus; assembly: GCA_023101885.1. NCBI lineage: Eukaryota > Metazoa > Chordata > Mammalia > Rodentia > Platacanthomyidae > Typhlomys > Typhlomys cinereus. The sequence continues at coordinate 2,324,801 of JALPQD010000317.1, read as the reverse complement.
ATCATCATGAAGGCTGAGAGAGCAAAAGCACATGGCAAAAGCTAGTGAAAGCAAGACAGGACCACCCAACCTCAAGGCCCTCCTGTGACATGCCTTCCTCCCTCAAGACTCCACCTTCCAAAGTTGCCACCACCTTCCCAAGCATTAATATCAGCTAAAGATGCAAACACATGAGCCTGTGGGGGACAACTCACATTCAAGCCATGGCAGTAATAATTAATAGGAATGAGTTTTTTGGTGGGGTTAATGAAAATATTTTTAAATTAATTGTACAGATGAACAACTCAGTGAATGTACTTAAAGTTCCTGCACTGAAAGCCCTAAGTAGCCGAGTTGCATGCATATTAAGGATATCGCAATAAAGTTGTTGCCAGAAATTTAAGTTATATAATAACATAATATTCATTAAATGTAAAAATAGTCATTAATCTAGGTTCTTATTTCCACTGTGTGAGTGACAGAAAGGGAAGCATCAAGCTCCGTGAAATTTTGTTTAACACCAATAACTAGCTGTGTTGGTATTTTTCTTTTATTTTATTGTTTTTCTTTTTTGCTTGTTCATGCACAAATGTGTGTGTTTGTGTGTTTTTCTTTTATTTTATTGTTTTTCTTTTTTGCTTGTGCATGCACAAATGTGTGTGTTTGTGTGCACTGTTGTGCACACGTGTATATGTGTGTGTGTGTGTACATGAGGTCAATGTAAATCTGTTATTTGTACAATAGCTAGGCCTATAACCTTATTTCAATAATGAAACTAAATGTACAGCAGGTGCTTTATTCAGAAATAAGATATAACTAAAAATAAATTCTATTTCAGCTTTATCTGGACCTTTTAAAAAAATTTTTAAAATTACAGGACCAGATAGATTCGGTGCAGAATTCTACCAGGCCTTCAGAGGAGAACTAACACCACTACTCCTTAAATTATCCCATAAAATCGAGAAAGAAGCAATACTCCCAAACTCTATGAAGCCAATACAACTCTGATTCCAAAGCCAAAGAAAGACACATCAAAGAAAGAGAACTATAGGCCAATCTCACTAATGAACACAGATGCAAAATTCTTCAATAAAATACTAGCAATCCAAATCCAAAAAGGGTTATATCCAAAGGATCATATACCATGATCAAGTCAGGTTCATAACAGGAATGCAAGGATGATTCAACATATGTAAATCAATAAAAGTTATTCATCATATTAACAGACTCAAATCCAAAATCATATGACCTTTTCAATCAATCCAGAAAAGGCATTCAACAAAATCCAACATCACTTCATGATAAAAGTTTTGGAGAAAACAGGAATAGAGGGTACCTATCTCAACTTGATAAAGGCTATATACGACAAGCATAAAGCAAGTATATCCTAAATAGAGAATACTTGAAGCATTCCACCTTAAATCTGGAATGAAACAAGGCTGTCCACTGTCACTGCTCCTGTTGAATATTGTGCTTAAAGTCCTAGCTAGAGGACTAAGGCAAAAGGAGGAAATAAAAAGAATACTAATAGGCAAGGAAGAAATTAAAGTGTCCCTTATTGCAGATGATATGATTCTATACTTGAGAGATCCAAGACTCCATCAAGAAACTTCTCAAATTAATAAACAATTTCAGTAAAGTGGCAGGCTACAAATCAACATACAAAAATCAGTAGCCTTCCTAATACAGGAGACAAACAAGCTAAAAAATAGGAGAATCAATCCCATTTACCATAGCTACAAAGAAAATAAAATACCTTGAAATAAAATTAACCAAGAAATAAAAGACCTGTACAATAGAAACTACAAAACACTGCTGAAAGAAATTAAAGAAGATACTAGAAAGTGGAAAGATCTTTCTTGGTCATGGATCAGAAGGATCAATATTGTGAAAATGACCATCCTACCCAAAGTAATATACAGATTCAATGCAATTCCAATTAAAATCCCAATGCAATTCTTCACAGAACTAGAAAAAACAATCTCAAAATTCATATGGAAGAACAAAAAACCACGATTAGCCAAAACAATTTTGGGCAATAAAAAGATTTCTGGTAGTATCACCATACCAGATTTCAAACAATATTATAGAGCTATAGTAATAAAAACAGCTTGGTATTGGCACAGTAACAGATGCATCGACCAATGGATTAGAACAGAGGTCCCAGATATAAACTCCCACGCATAGAGCCACTTAATTTTTGACAAAGGTGTCAAATATGCACTCTGGGGAAATGACAGCGTCTTCAACAAGTGGTGCTAGGAAAATTGGACATCTACATGTAGAAGAACAAAAATTGACTGTTGCCTCTCTCCTTGCACAAAAGTCAACTCCAAATGGATCAAAGACTTCAATATTAGGCCTGAAACTCTAGAATTATTAGAAGAAAGAGTAGGAAGTATACTTGAATTGATAAGCCTAGGTAAACACTTTCTAAACAGAACAACAAATGCCCAGAAACTAAGACCAATAATCAACAAATGAGACCTCGTGAAATTAAAAAGCTTCTGTTCTGCAAAAGAAACTGTTAATTATGCAAAAAGACAACCCACAGAATGGAAGAAAATCTTTGCTAGCTATGAATCTGACAAAGGACTAATCTCCAGAGTATACAAAGAGCTCAGAAAATTAAACACTAAGACAATCAAACATTTCAATTAAAAAATGGGCCCCAGAACCAAACAAGGATTTCACTCAAAAAGAAATTAAAATGTCAAAGAAATACCTTAAAAGACGCTCAACTTCCTTGATTATTAGAGAAAAGCAAATTAAAACTACCCTGTGATACCATCTCACCACAGTCAAAATGGCCAAGATCAAAAACACAAATAAAAGAGATTGCTGGCAAGGCTGTGGAGAAAAAGGGATACTTATTCACTGCTGATGGGAGTGTAAACTGGTATAGCCTTTGTGAAGATCAGTGTGGAGGTTCTTCAGAAAGTTAAAAATGGAACTGCCATATGACCCAGCTATAACAAAAGACTCTCAATATCTTATTACAAAGACATTTGTCATCTATGTTCATTGCAGCACTATTCACAAGAGAAAAAAAAAAAAGGAAATCAGCCCATATGCCTATCAACAGAGGAACAGATAATGAAAATGTGGTACATCTACACAATGGAATATTACTCAGCCATCAGAAAGGATAAGATTATGGAATTTTCTGGTAAATGTACATAACTGGAAACTTTAATATTGAGTGAGGGATCTCTGACACAGAAAGTTAAGCACCATACGTTCTCTCTTACATGCAGATAATTGAACTGATAATCCTTATCAATGTATTTGGATTGGCAGCACTGTAAGAGCCAGACAATTTGAAAAAGACCTTGAGTGGGAGTATACTTCCTACTCTTTCTTCTAATAATTCTAGAGTTTCAGGCCTAATATTGAAGTCTTTTTTTTTTTTTTTTGATCCATTTGGAGTTGACCTTTGTGCAAGGAGAGAGGCAACAGTCAATTTTTGTTCTTCTACATGTAGATGTCCAATTTTCCTAGCACCACTTGTTGAAGATGCCGTCATTTCCCCAGAGTGCATATTTGACACCTTTTAAAGGGGAGATTTAGGACACCAGGACAAGGGGGAGGGAGAGAATAAATGGGAAAAAATACATAGCAGGGAATGAGGGGATGGGAGATAGGAGGGACATGAAAGATAGGAGGAACAAAGGGACTTAAAACCCAAAGATTGTGGAAAGTGACCCCAAAGGAACATCCTATGCTAATAATATGTTAAAAAAAAGTCTTTTAAAGAAAAGCAGAGCAGCATAGAATGAGGAAAACCGGGAGAAAACATTGAGCTGATCCACTTAGAACCCACAGACAAATTTATACTACGAGTAACAGGAATGTGGCACTTCCTGATAAAATGTTGATCAGAGAGGTCTTAAAGGCCACCAAACATTATAGTCTTTGCCACTGCTCTTGGTGCACTCCAAAAACTGTCAGTAAGACCCAATTACTGAAGATGCAACACAAATGGATCACAGCACATGGGCAAAATATATCAACTGGAACTGGTCTGTGGATTTTCTCCTTGCTGGATACCTTACACAGTACCAAGGAATACTGTAGAAGCTGCTGGGGGGGGGGTGAAATAATCACAAGCCCCATCAACAGCATGAGATCTGTAAGTTGCAATGTAAATCACCATGGTAACAGGTGACCACAAGTAAAATAGTGGCATAAATATTAGGAGACAGCCAATAGCTTTCTGATTGGATTCAAGCCCTGCTTTCCAAAAGGGTACACATCCCTGTTACTGTAAACTAGAACAAGAACCTAAAAAAGGGAAGGAAATAGATCAATAGGGAAGACAGCCAATAAACCTATAGGTAGAAAAACAGTACATCAACCTGCTCTGTAAGTAGTTGTTATTATACCCATAGAATGGGTACTTAGAGGGGAAACCTCTAAAGCTGGATTAGTGAAGGGAAATGCACTTATCAGTGAAGTGGCCTGAAGAGAGATAACTTGATACACCATGGAGGCCTGAGCACCCACAGGAGTAGACAGGTCAGAGGGAACCTGAGGATCTAAAGGAGCACACAGGTAGGATTGGAGAGAATGGTGAAGGGAAGGGAGGAGAAGAAGGGGAGAGATGAGAGAGATGAGCTGGGATGAATACCCAATATGCTTATAAAAGTAGAAAAAATAATAATAAATTACATATGGGGAAATAGCTCAGTGGGGAAAGTGCTTGCTGCACAATCACAGGGACCTGAGTTCTAATCCTAAGCACCTAGAGCCAGGTGTGACTAAACACACCTGTAACTGCAGTGCTGGGGGTGGGGCCAGCCAATTAGATCCCAGGAACTTGCTGGCCAGCCACTCTACCTGAAATGGCAAGTTCTAGGCTCAATGACAGGTCCTGTCTCAAAAGTTACCGAGAAACAGAGACAGACAGTTGACATAGACCTCAGACTTCCCACACATATGCATAGAAGCACCAGCATTAGCACATTTACAGCACACATGCACGCACATGTATGCACATACACACATATGCCTACAAGTGCACACACACAAAAATGCATCCACCACACAAAAATGCCCAAAACTTCTAAGAGTTGCCTCAGAAAACATTTTATGCATTTAAAGAATACAATGCAAAATGTATGCATATGCATTTATTTAATTAATATTTGATGATGGGTACTAAAATTCTGAAAATAATGTAATATATCATTGTCGCATAGATCAACTTTATTATAAATTATATAACATTTTGGAAATTGACTTTGTTTATGCCCAAAGTCAAAAAGCTACATTTAATACAACTGTGTGAATTGTCTTGCCTTCCTGTTTAACTATTTATTTGTTGTAGTCTATGTAGCAATTGATACAAACTGACATTGCATCATTATTTCATGGGTGGTATAAAAATAGATGGAATTTATAAATGTCATATTCCATAGCTTCTGTTTCTTAATATTAAGTATTTTTCATTAATAATAATCTTAGGAAATCAGAATGGGCCATCAGTAAAATAAACATTACACTAATCTTTTTTATGTCCTGGGAAAGTGGGAATGTTTAGACCAAAGGCACTAATAAAAAATAAAAATCACATAAATTCTCTTTTCAAGAGCAAAAATACTGTATGTGGCCCTTGAGCATATTAGGCTGCCTGCATCCAGTGAAAATAAATAAATTGGATAAGAAATAAAACAAAAAGTGGACTGGCATTAAACTGTTGCTTTTCAGCATTCAAAAGTGTATATTCTACCAACAAATTCATAAAAAACAGATGGTAGTTTTTAGCTCTCACTAAGTTTTTGTCCTCCTGGCATTAAAATATCCCAATATTTAGAAATAGGTTTCTTTTTTTTTCTTCTCTGGAGAGTAATTTGTAATTATCAGCAATAGCAGCTTCATATTTAGCTTAAAGAAATCAAACTTATTTCTTTTATATTCTGAATTATCTCCAGATCAATTAGTCTATTGCAGGCTAAAGGAAACTCTGATCAGGAATTCATTTTTTTAGCTAATGTTGAATATTAATTAGAGGGGCTGATGCTTCCATTTCTCTGCATATCACACACTTAATATGCTCATCATATCCTGTGCTTCAATCCCTCATAATCAATCCACCTGTCTGGTCTATGCAAGAACTCCCACCTTTCTCATAGCCCAGCGTGATCAAAGTCCAAGTCCAATCCATCATACTTTATGTGCCAAAAGCCCAACGAAAATCAGATGAAATGGATTCTGAGGCCACATTAGGTTTTCATTATTTAGCTCAAGAGCACAGGACAGCTTAAGAACAGCAGTCTTGGGGCTGGAGAGGTGGCTCAGGGGTTAAACCTCTGCCTTGCAGGTACTGAATTCAGATCCTAGACCCCACGTATAGACGCCAGTGGAAGCGGGGGCGGCCTGCGCTTCTGGTCCTGGTAGGGCGGAGCCTGTGAATCCCCCGGCAGAGTAACCAAGGAGGAGCTGATGTTCATGGTGGTTCCCGAATTCGTCCGTGGTTCTACACACACACGCGCACACACGCAGACACGCACAATTGAATAAATAATAAATTAAAAAAAAAAAGAACAGCAGTCTTGAAAGCATTTCTTCAGGATTCTTGCTTGTTCTTGCTGTTCTTTGTTGGTGTGTGTGTGTGTGTGTGTGTGTGTGTGTGTGTGTGTGTGTGTGTGTGTCTGACTAAATTATTTCATACAAATACAAGAAATCATAATTCCATTGCTTACTCTTCAAAGTACAAGAATTCAGGCCATTAAAGGTAGGCACAAACAGTACCAGAGTCCTATGTTTTTGGAAAAGTGATTTTCTGAAGATTTGTCACACATTCTGAAACAGTCGTCACCAAACTCATTTTTTTTCTCACTTCAATTTCAGTTAGTACCATTGTTACTCACGTGGAGATCAGCTGATGGAAGAGGAGACCAAGCAGTCTGTACTCCCAAAAAACTGCCACCACGTGTCTTTCAGATTCATCTACTCAGTTCAAGAAACTCAAACTTTCATGGAGAAGTTGTGAATCAGTGAGTAGAAGTAATGCCAAGAATTTTTGCAAACTAGTTTGGAGAGCTTTGAAAGTGGTTATACAAGAGCTACTGTGAGCATTCACTGCAGTGAGACCCACCCTCCCCAGACCTGCACAGTGACTGCACGTATCATTTCCCCATGGATCATCGAGGAACTCAGGAGAAATAACTACCTGTAGTGGGAACCTTAGGGGCTAGGGCTAGACAGGTGAAGGGGAGCATCCCTATCTGTGCGTCTACCCAAATCAAGGAAAGGCCACTTAATTCACCCCTACTAGAGCAGATGACCTGAAGCAACCCAGCGGCCCACACACCCAATCAGGCACGAGTGAGTCTGGGAGGGACAGAGATGGACTGGTGAATGGAGGGGAGGGAATGAGAAAAGAAGGGAGGGAGAAAGGGGAAAGGGACAACCACTCATTACGTTTATTTAAAAGGAGAATTCTTCATTTAAAGTATTTACAGAGTATTTAAACCATAAGTTTAAAAGAGGCTGGCAATATGCTCAGTGGTTAAATTACTTGCCTCCACCATCTCTGATGGTCCGGATTGGATCCCTGGAATTCAGTGTAGAAGGAAAGAACCTGCCTAGCAGACTGTCCGCTGATGTTCCCGCATGATCCGCGGCACACTCGCGCATTGGTTTGTACAGACACATACATGCATGATTTAATTAATCAATTAAATATGAAAGAAACAAAAGGACCTTGGAAGGAAAACTTGGTCTCTTGAATACTCATTGCCTAATAAATATGACAGTCCTGCAGTATTCATTGCCTAATAAATATGACAGTCCTGCAGTGTCCCTAAACTGACCCTCTGCTGTTGATAGTATCACTATTACTCCGGAGAAAAAGACTTGTTTCTCAAAACAGACAACCTTCATAACTATAGGTTAACTGAAGATTTTGTTTTGAGCGTGCAGATCTTTTTGATTTTTATAATTTCTTGAAAACACTTTTTTTTGTTTCATACATGAATATAGTGCATTTATCACAGTTTCACGCCTTATTTCCCAGTCCCATCTTCTCTCTCCTTCCCACCACGACCCTTCTTCCTCCCTGCCAGTCTCCCTTCCATTATCTTGCTTGTGTGTCTGCCGTGAGTGGCCCACTGGGTTTCATCTGATTTCCTTCCACGGCATGTGCCTGAGCACTTGCTGCAGCGTGAATTACGTATCAGCAGGAATAACACTGAGGAAAACAGCTCAGCTGCTTCCCCACCAGGGCTGGCCTTCATCAGTCTCTCACGGAGCTCCCTGCCCTTTCATGGTCACATGTCGAACGTGTTTAAGTGAAAACATTCACCTTGCCTAAACCACACAATTCTCCAAAGTCTTGGATTTTAGCGCATTTGGCAAGAAGCGTTCATCTGCGTGTGCCGTTCCAATATTGCATCAGAACGCATCGATATTGCAATGGGGACAAGTTTTATTTCATGCCAAGAATCTGCTTCTTGAGACTTCAAATGTCTCCTTGTCAGAAGGGAATGTGTTGGGGGAAATTGCATCAACAGACGACTTTTGGAAACCAAATGAAATGACCAAACCTGAAATAGACATATTTTATACTGTGTATGTGTACCCATGATAACATCCATTGGCTCTTAGTGCTGGGATAAGTGCTTAGCTTACTCTATTTCATTAATAGTTATCTCCAGAACTACGTTTTCAAGTAGGTGGAGCAGTGCTACACACGGCGTGCTTTAAAACAACAGAAAAAACTGTGAACAATCGGAGCAACTTGGCTCTGAAGAATGAATTGTACCCTTGAAGGACTGTTAAGCTCTCTCAGTGAAAGTTGCTCTTGTAATTGCTTTATTTTTCTTCATCTTTCCCAATGAGTACAGAAGTTTCCTTGTTTACTTTAGCTTCTTTATCCTATCAAAGAAAATGCAGTCTTAAAGAGAACTTTATTTTGTCTTGTTATAGCTTTTTAGTGCACCCAAATTAATGTCCATGATTTCCGGTTGGCATAGGGAGTCTCTTTTATTCGCTTACAAAGCAATGAGATTTATACCCTATACAACGTGCCTGCTTTTTGCTTTTATTTAGTGATGGATTTGCTCTTTTTATGACGTCATCACACGTTTTTGAAATCTTCCATTGGCTCTTCTGCTAGCCTGTTTTCCTGTCCTCTCTCACCGCCCCCTCCACACACACCTGTGTATTTCAAAGGACTTAAATTACTAACTCTCACACCAAAGCAAACTTTTATGCAAGGAATTATGTACTTTGTCCAAGCACGGACATAATTTTTGTTTATTAAACTGTTTACCTTGTATTACTTATTTTTAATTTCATCTTGGTATCATTAAAGTTTTAGCTGATTTCGCACATCTGTAGAAGAGGTACAAGACATTTTGTTGTTGTTTTTGCAATAGACACAGAAACATTCCCTGTTACTCAGTCAAGCCACATAGACACCATTTCAGTTGATTTTCTGATCCTCATACAGTTTTATCTGTGGAGCTCTGAGCATCTGACTCACTGCACATCTGAAGTTTTTAAATCTACTGGAGATCTAATAACCCAGAAGTTAAGTCAGATTAGGGCCACATAATAGTTACTAAACTGTTAACTGAACTTCAGCTCACGTGGTCAATGTTAGAAACAGAGAAATGTATACAAAGATCTATAGACTCTATTCTTTAAAATTCCATTTATCTCTGTGAGTATTGTTGTAGCTGAGCCACAAAGTCCTTTGAGTTTCATTCTGCTAACGATGTTCCCTGGAGAATTTGGCTCTTTGAATAGTTGAATAGCAAACACTCTTATAGGTCTTTTGGGCGCTGGCAGGAACGGGACACCCATAATTTCCTGATCACACATTTCTAACACAATCTTTGAGGAAGTGTTCAGAGACTGGAGATGGAGTCCTTTCATTTTCTTTTTTTAAATTTTTTTTATTGTTTATTCAATTGTGCGTGCGCGCGCGCGCGTGTGTGTGTGTGTGTGTGTGTGTGTGTGTGTGTGTAGAACCACGAACCAATTCAGAAACCACAACGGACCGGACGCCTCCACCTTCTTTACTCTACCGGGGGGGGGGGGGGGGGGGGGGGGTTCCCACAGGCTCCGCCCTACCAGGACCAGAAATGCAGGCCGCCCTGCTTCCGCCTGGCGTCTATACATAGGGTCTAGGATCCAAACTCAGGACCTTCCGCCTGCAAAGCAGAGGCTTAACCCCTGAGCCACCTCTCCAGCCCCCTTTCATTTTCTTAAAGCTGTTTGTCTATCATCTATCTATCATCTGTCTGTCTATCTAGTGTGTGTGTGTGTGTGTGTGTGTGTGTGTGTGTGTGTGTGTGTCTCAGAGGGTGTTATGTATCCCTGTGGAGGACCAAAGGTGATTTCGGGAATCATTCTGGATTGCTTCTACCTCCTTTTTGCTTCATCCTGGCATTATTTTATGTGGGACCTGGGATCTGAACTCAGGACCTTCGGCTTGCAAAGCAGAGTCTTAACCCCAAGGCCACATTGTGCAAACTATCTCTCCTTCCTCCAGAGGATCTCAGCCAGTGCTCATGATGCAATGTGGAGAGACTTTACAGTGCTCCTAGCCAGGCAATGAGCCCTGTAGTCCCATTGCAGGCTTCCCTTCTAAGGCCGTGGATGTTGGCTTTGGTTCTATGCTTCTCAAAAGACATCTCCATGTCTCTTTTCCTCAAACCAAGGCATTTACAAATTTGGCACAGATAACTTTAAGCCAATAATGATATCAGATTCCAAGTCTAGAGAAGATAAATAGGATATTTAAACACCCACAAATGCTCTTCTGGGATGCAGTTTTCCTAAGGACAGCTTTTGGGTTTAAAACAAAATATACCCTTGATAGAGGGATTGTAATTTTTTGCCTCCTGGGTGGTTTTGGAAACCAAATCCCAAGACAGTTATTGTATGAGAATAGAATTACTTTATTCTATCTAATAGTGAAGCGCAGGAAGCACTAATGAAGAAAAATTATTTGAAGTATAAAGTTTGTCAGCATAAAGGATTAATTTTTTTTTAGAGAATGGTTTTCCATGTTCTTTCCTTTCCTCCTCTGTCTTTCCTTCCCTCCTTCCTTTCCTTCTCTCCTTCCCTCCTTCCTTCCTTCCTCCCTCCCTCTCTCCTTCTCTTCCCTTGCCTTTCCCTTGCCTTCCTTCCTTCCTTCCTTCTTTCCTTCCTTCCTTCCCCATAGTCACAAAATGAACATTATATAATACATATAGGGCAATATTTATGAAATACTAAAGATTATCTATGGCTCATCTAACTGGCCTCTGTTTATATAAGGATCAAGTGAGGATCTAGGTCATCATATTATGATCTGAAAAGAATCACTGAACAATAATAAAATATGAGAATTCTGGCCAAAGTGTTCTCACATGCTGTGATTGCCAACCAGACACCCAGGAAGCAGGGGTCTGGACATGCCTGTGGGAATTGTCTTGATTACTTAAACTGACATGAGAAGACCCACCTTGACTGTGCAGAGGACCAATCCCAGGCCTAGGAAGATGGAAAGAGCGAACAGACACGCGCCCATCTGTCTGCATTCCACTGTGCATGTGGTGTGACATGTGCTTTCAGTCTCCCGCCGCTGTGCTTCTCTGTGCGATGGACCTGTAACCTGGAACTGTAAGTGAGAACAATCCTTTTGCCTTAATTTACTTTCCAGTCGTGCTATATATCATGACAAAAATGATTTATTTGCTCAGCTTGCTTTCACTCGTGTATACTCCAGGATCTCAAGTCCAGGGAATGTATCACCCACTTTTGGGCTGAGTCTTCCCGCATCAGTTAATGCAATCAAGACATGCCCTCTCAGGTGGGCCAAGAGACCTGTTTCCTAGGTGTCACATCAGCAGTTAATACAGATTATCACCACTTTGTCCTCTAACTGGTTTGGGCCAGATTTTTTTTTTCTTTTCAGCAATGTGTAATGAAACCGAGATATGTTTGTTCCTGTTTTATCTTCAGTATGTATTCAAGCCCACTGACATGACACTGCAGGAATTTGAAAAACTAACAAGGACAAATAACAAGGAGAGGGCTCATTTCACTGCAGATAAAGGAACTTGCCACAGTGTTGAGAGCTGGAAAGAAAACAAAACAGGAACCAACTAATTTAGCTGGCAGAGAGAAAAGGAGATACATGTAGATAGTTGGATAGATAGAAAACATAGATGCATTGTACTAGAATGTACCATGCATAATGTAAAAACACAACAAATTTTTAAAAAAAGACATATGTAAATATGCCATACATCTAGTTTGAATTAATCATTGCATTTGAAAAAAAACTTGAAAATACTGTGAACAATAAGTAGACATAGTGTTGTGAAACAAGATAGAGAATGACATTGAAAATGACAATACCGAGCTGGAGAAGTGGCTCAGGGGTTAAGACTCTGCCTCTCAAGCAGAAAGTCCTGAATTTGGATCCCAGGTACCAAGTAAAAATGCCAGGCAGAAATAGTGGCAGCTTATATACTTTCTGCTATGTTAGATGGGGCAGGGGAAATCCCAGAGGGAAGCAAATAATTAATCATTCAATCAATCAATCAATCAATCAATCAATCAATGCAGCTTTTCAAGAAAAGAAAATGACAATACAGAAAAGTAAGAACCTTTTGCAAGCAGCTCATCAAAAATGCAAAGAAAGAGAAAATAGAAAAAAAAAGTAGTGTCCTGGCATAAGATACTGACCCAGAAAAGAAAAGCCACGTCTGGGCTCCCAGAATGCTAGTTCTCACGTTCCCCCTTCCAAGCAAGGAAGTGGGGGACCATGCTGACCTATGGGGGTAATGCAAACTTCAGATGATACACATGTTGCTTAACTCAAAATAATTTTAATTACAAGTAGTAATGAGGAAGCAGATACTCATTCATGACTTGACTTGAATCTTGGCTCTATTGCGCAGTTGGTGACTTTGGATAATTTCATTAAGTTGATCTTAAAATTTCCTTAAAACCACAAAACCCACCATGGAGTTGTGATGAGGATGGGATGATATATATATATATATAAGCTTCTAAGGGAGCTAGAGACACTTAATAAAAAGCATCTCTTTTTTTCATTAGTTCACAGTGATCAATAATTATAGCAAAAGTAAGTCCTTTTGGAATAATTAACTTACTCTGGCACAGTAACCTTTGGCTGCATATTACTTGGAGAAGAATTTTATATTGGCTGCTTCAGACTCTTGCTAAGTGGCCTAGCTATTGCCTGAGAAACAGTGATTTAAGCTAGACATATGGATTTCTGTCTGAGTGTGATAGATGAGGCAAGATAACACAGGGAAAGGAGGGAAGCTTAAGGTAGATTGGGGAAAGGGAATTGATTTTGGTTTTCTTCAACGGGCCAGTGTCATTTTTCTTAGATTTGTCATGGTGTCTTGTTTGATCACTTGAGATCCAAGTGTCAAATACCTCTCTGCATGCTTCACAAAACAGCAAGTTTTGTTGTAGGTTTGGAGTTAGAGGGAAAGGAAGAGGTGGTGCTTCCTGTTAGTTACCCTCCTGGAGAAGAACAGCTATGACGAGACAGGGTGTAGGTTGGACCTTGAAGACACCCCATATCATAGTTAGACACAGGTGTCAACTTGACAGTGAGGATTTGAGCTCTGGGCACATTTGTAGAGAATTAGTGGTTGAGTTAAGCCCAGAGCAAACCTGCAGGAGATTGTCTGATGGGGAAGGCCCCGCTCATGGTGGGTGGGATTAGGCTCTGGAATAAAATACAGACAGCTAGTTGAGAGAGTCGGCATCCTTGTGTACACTTGGGCAGACATGCTGGTCGGTCTAGCAAGTAAGGATTGTCCCTCTCTCAGCCATTATGTAGAGATGGTGTGGCCAGTTCCTCGGCCCTGGTGTTGGCGTGAGCTCTCTCATCAAGCTGGACTGAGAACTGTAATGAATTGTTCCCTTAAGCTGTTTGATGGTCATTTATCAGCAACCATGCAGGCGAACTGCAACACTCTGTCAAAGGAAGGAGGACAGGAGGAGCAGGCTGGATGTGCGTCTACAAGGGACACACACGCTGCACCTGCTAGGTTCTAAGTCTCACCTCCTCAGTTTCTTTTGAAGCTACACAACCCCAACATGCGCCCACATAGCTGCTTCATAACATAGCTCTTTATACTCCTCATTCAAGAAATGAGAAAGCGTCAGCAGAGGCTCAATAATAATCTGCCCAAGGCTAAATCGAAGCAGAGACACAGGTGGTACCCAGTGCACCTCGCTGCTGAGTCCATCTACTTCTTTCTGTTCCTTCACTCTTTCTTTTCTAAGACATGACTCATTTTTATGGAATAAGTGCAGGCAATCCTTTGTAAGGCATAACGGGGCATATAAATCTAAGACATTTCAGGAATGACCTAACATTTGAAAACCGGAAGACACCTGAAAATCAAGGTGTCTGAAGCAAGGAGAGTCATGTAGCTCAACACATGGAGTTTGCTATCTGCTGGTGGGATAGGCTGGGAAAAGCAAAGGGGGACATGAGGGTACTATGGAGAGGAAGTGGAGACACAGAGAAGGAGGTGGGCTCAAGTATTTCACAGTAAAAAAGGTTAATAGTACAATCATTTCATGCTTCTATTAGAAATTGCTCAATTTAACCATTTTCCCTGCATTCTCAAATTATGCAAGCACATTTTGATTTTTATGACTATAAAATTTAAGAGAATTTTGGGCTAGAGAGATGGTTCAGTGGTTAAGACTCCGCCTTGCAAGCAGAAGGTCCTGAGTTCAGATCCTAGGTCCCATGTAAAAATACCAGGCAGAAATGACTGCAGGCCTGTACTTCCAACCCTGGTGGGCGGAGCCTGGGAAATCCCAGAGCAAAGCAAAAAGGAGGTAGAAGCAATTCAGGATGATTCCTGACATCACCCTTGGTTCTCCACAGGGACACATAGTACCCTCTGATAAACACACACACACACACACACACACACACACACACACATGCACACAAAATAAACAAAGTTTTAAAAAAGTAAGTGTTTTTAAAAATTTAAATTTTGAGAGTGATTCATCAAAAGTTTATGCTCTTGACATAAACTGGGAGCTTCTTAGAAATGCAGAGTAGGGGGCCTGTGGGTATTTTCACTGTTAACTACATGCAAACCAGATAATTTGAGCTACATCCCCATAGCCAACATAGTGGAAGAAGAGAACCAACTTTCAACAGTTGCTCCTTGTCCTTCCATATACACACCATGGTATATGCATTCTCTCTATCTCTCTCTCTGTCTTTCTTTTGCTTGGTCATTTACTCGCTCATCAATAAGACATCTTTTAAAAATGCAGAAGGGGTCAGAGGTACACATTTCAGGGTCAAATATGGTCTTATCAAGAAAGAGTCACATTGCAGAGATTTTTACAGGCGGTTTTAATGGAGGGGATGTTGATTCGTGAGTGACAATCGTTTATTCATGAGGTAAGGCAGTGCTTTCTTCGAATGGACTCATGTATTTGAAGTTGATGGTGCTGTTTGGGAAGGTTGTGGCACTTTCAAGAGCTGGAATCTTCCTGGGGAGGACCTTGGAGTTTGGAGGCTCCCACTGCTTGCTTCTTTCTTCCTTTCTCTGCCTTCTGATGACAGCCTTGATGTGAATCAGCGTCGTGCTGCCTGCCACCCTTCCTTCTGCTCCGTGTTTGCTGTCATATGTGGACTCAATGCTCTCTGGAACCAAAAGCCCAGCCATGAGCCCCACCTCCCTTAAGTTGCTTGAGAGTGTTTTTCACTGCAACAGAAGAGTATGACAATGGGCCTTTACTCCTCTGTCTTGTCCTTGGATGAATTCTTGAGGGGTGACGTGGTATCTCGTGCATGATGGGAGTTGGCAGTTCTGCAGAACTAATAAAATGGAAATGTCATTTTAATCAAGCATTCATTTCGGTGGGTCATGAGTGTCCCTACCAGTTTTGAATATCTTGTGTCTTTACTGTTTCAATGGTCACATTGTGTCCTGTTCTAACATAGCTCTGAGGACTTATCAGCCAGGAGCCATTCATTGTGAGGTTTGCTTTGGTTTGCCCTACGCCTATGTAACCAACCTCAACTGGGCAGGAGTTTATAGACTTGCATATTGTTAATGAGAAAAAAAATTTCAGTGAGTACAGGTGACATTAAATTATCCAAAAGAACTTGAGCAGAATCTTAAAAGTTTCGCTTGAACTGAGACATATCTTTCATATACCTTGTTAGTTGTGATTGAAATGCAAAGCTTTCATGAATTTCTCTCTTGTCCAAACAATCCCTAGGCTGGGAAGCTAGCTTGTGGCTAAAGTGGTTGTGCAGTTAAGCATGGGCCTGCACTCCTGGAGTTGGGAGGTACAAACAGGGGGATCCGTAGGGTTTGCTTGCCAGCCAGTCATGACAAATTCCTGAGCTCCAGTCTCAGTGAGGAATCCTATCTCAAAAATAAAGTGGAGGATGATAGAGGAAAGGGCCCACTGTCAACCTCTAGCCTCCACACAAACACACATCACCTATAGACATATGCATGATTCACACACACACACACACACACACACACACACACACTTAGTATTTTATAAACTGTAGTATATCAGAAGAGAAAGAACTACCTCATGTCCAGAGAACCAAACAGAGGGAAAAGTGAAGTCGCGTTTAGATCTTCTTGTGACCTCGCCAGTGGCTAGATGGCCTTTCCATCCACCTCCCAAGCTCTCTCATCTCCACTTGTGCCTTCGCACTTTTGGCAGAGAATTATACTGGGAGCCATCGGTCAAGATGTGAGGCCAGGGGGCAAAGATTCATGACTTACAACAGCAACCACAAGTATTTAAGGGAAACTACAGTTCCCGGGGTCCTCGGGGAGTGAATTAAGAATTTATCATCTCCAATCAAATCATCAGCATGCATCCCCTAAACCCTCGCTTTGTGAACAGCTCGGTGCTATGTACCAATATGTACGCCTTAATTAAATTTCTTCCGAGATTGTAAAATCTGAAATAGAATTTAAATGCCAGAAACAGCAGAGTGTTCTATTGTCTGTGATGCCTGTTGAGATAGGAGGAAGCACCTGGCAACCCGTAGCCGGCAATTAGAACTTGACGGCAAACAAACACATGTTTTCCTTATTTCCGAAGTGTGGAAAGGGGCCCAAGGTCACTTCTTGTTAGCAGAAGTGAAACCTGCTAAATTCCATAACAAAGCAACTCATATGACGGTGATGGGGATGAAGGTGGTGAGGATGAAGGTGGTGGGGATGATGATGATGATGGGGCTGATAGTGGTAAAGGGACTGGAAGGAGGGTACTCGGGGCTTCTCCACCTTAAACAAAGAGCCCTGCTGCTGGCCTCTCGCTAATGCCTTCCTTCTGCCGAGGTGGAAGAGTGACTTCAAGGGAAGGAAACTAGGACAAACAGAGGGATGGCGGCACCCCAATGTGCCCTTAGCGCGTCTGGGGCTTCCCAGAGTGCCGTGAAGCCGATGTAAGTGAAGAATCCTTATTGTAACCCACAACTGGGGTTAAAGAAAAAACAAAACATGAAAAACCACAGGAGCTTCACTAAACGCATCTGGCAAGCATTTCGTCTTCCCTTAAATAAAATAAATTCCCTTAATAAAGCCAATGGAGGCAGGGTTGGTGGCGGGGGTGAGGGGTAGGGAGGACGGGCGTGATTTATGACAAAGCAAGGAGAGGGCCTTGCTTGACAGCTCAGAACTACCTATTTAGAACCGCTGGCTCTAAAACCAACTTCTACACCGGCTTCTCTTTTTGTGCCAATCTCACATTTTTTAAAAAAAATATAACTTTTATGAATATCATCATTAGTGCTATAAGCACAGGGAAGTATAAGTTAATTCTACAGTAAAGTGATTATTAAATCCATTAGTCATATACTGGGAATCCATAATTAACTTATTCTCCAGCATCAAGTAAATGATTCTACTGTGTGCTTTAAGAAAGCAATTGTTCACTAATATGCAAAATACAGCAGAACTATTAGATCATAAAGCTATGCAATCTTATAATTAAATTATAAATTTTACATATTTTAATAATGGGCTTTATATACTTTAATTGTTTTCTACGCAAGATTAAAAGGAGATGCCACAGTTTTTCTCAGACACATTATATCTTGACCTGAACGGTGCAATGCTTAAAAATAATTGATGAGGATCTACCAGAGATGATAGCAGCCTTTCAGCACAGTCAGATTTTCTTTGGATTATTGCCGAGGACCCATTATGCAGATAACGGTCACCCTAAGTGGTAACAGCTATACCCTGGGGCTTTCTTTGTCTCCCCCCCACACACACATACACACACACTGGTCTAATAGTTGTGGGCATCTACATTCTTTTTTCAGGCCACCCAAATGGACTGGCCTCCAGTCACACACTGCCTTGCCTGTGTATGTGGATAAAGGCAACATGCACATTAAATTCTCTACAGGGAACTTGTGAACCCCCATGAGCAATCTATTGTTGTTATTGTGTTTTGGATTAAATAATGATGCCATTATTTTCCATGTGCAAAATTAAATGTATTTGAGAGAACTGGGAAATACTGTGGATCTGTGCTAAAGGGAGTTCATCTGTTTTTCCAAATCCTGATTGCTGCAGAGGGAATTGTAGTGTTGGTTCTCCCTTCTCTCTTCTTGGATGGAGCTCAGCAATCCTGGCATGGTCCCTATGCTTTCAGCCTGCCTTCCAGTTTCCAGAGAGAATGTCGCACAGAAGTTCAAGATGCAAGATGTCTACTGTACCCACATGGTCAGTGGCTCATTCATCCCTTTATTCATTTAGCCAACACTTACTAACAATATGTGAAATGCTTGGCCTTGAGCTCAGTATTAGAGAAGGGTATGGAGAGAAAAACAACTTAAGTTTTTTTTGTGTGTGTTGTGTGTCTATGTAGAAGAGGGCATTTGTGTATGCCTTTGGATGCCAAAGGGTCATTTCGGGAATCATTCTGGATTGTGCTACCTCCTTATTGATTTGTTCTGGGGTTTCCTAGGCCTCCGCCATTTCTAATAGGTATTTTTATGTGAGAGATGGCATCAGAATTCAGGTCCTTTTGCTTGTGAGGCAAAGGCTTAACCCTTGAGCCATCTCTTCAGCCCAAAATTAAGTTTTTTGACTTGGATCCATGAATAAGCATATCACCAAGGCTTAGGGGAGGTTAATTACATTAAATTGCCAGGTCTGCTCTAACTAAGTAGCGAAGGTGGGGCAATTCAATGGAACGTAATTTTCATAATTCTGGAGGCTGAAGTCCAAGATTGAGGCATTGGGAGGGTTTCTCCTGAGACCTCTCTCTGGCTTACATTCTCCTGAGACCTCTCTCCCTGGCTTACAAACGACCTTCTTTTCCTTCCTCTGGAAGCCTTTGTAATGTTTTTCTTGCAGAGAGAGTGGTGTGGAGTTCGCTGTTTAAAGTCGAAATCTTGGGGCTTCCCTACTTATAAATCTCAGACCGGGGAAAAAGGCACAGTAAGTTGAAGTCAATTTATCATGCATATGTGACTGTCACTTTCCTGAACCTCTAGCAATCCCGGCTTTCTGAAGTTCATTCCAGGGATGGCCGCTCACTGCCTGTAGTGGTGTTTCGCATTGTGGCCTTCCTGCTCATTGGCATTTATGGTGCTGCATTATGATTTGATGGAGTCAGTGTGTGGATGCTTGGGAAAGGCAGTCCGTGTGATGGGACAGTACAGGGGAAACTGCTCAGGAGATATCAGACTGTTTGGAACTAAGAGGCTAGGGTTTGACTCTGTTTCAAGGGCATAAAAATCATGAAGGAGGGAGACGTATGAAGTGGGCTGCTGGGTGCTTCAGTGGTCTTTCTAAAGACTTAAACAAATGTCATAGTGTGACTTCCCCTGTCCATTCCTTTCTTGGGTCTTTCTATACTGTGGCTACCCAGACCAAACTTGGTTTTCCAGAATCGTCTGACAGAGCAAGAGCTTGTGAGTATTGGACACAAACTCATTCTTTGTGGCAGCTCTGATATTGGCACATAAGAGATGTAGCTCTGTCCTGTTTATATAGCAGCAGCTGATAGATAGTGACTTCATAGTTGGATATTTATGAGAGGTTTCATTTCAAATAATATACTTTTGGCCCATGGCAATGCTAAGGCTTCTTGCCCATTATTACGGAGGAGCTAAATCTTTAGGATATTGTAACTATAACTGCAGGGTCCGTTTGATCTACCCGGAAGAACTGCAAAGTTAATATTTTTCAAAGCGATGAAAGCTTTATTATAAAAAGTCTCATTAGGATATTATCTGTCCCTAAAACATATAGGCTAACCAGAAGTTCAGGTATATATAAAAAAGCAACTTTTCCTATTTTTCTGTCACCTTATGACTCTTGTCATATAACAAGGTAATTAAAGGATGGGGGAGTCTCTTGCCTTCATTAGAGAAACAGGGCACCTCTTCATGCCTTCTAGCTAGGTGCTAGTTTTGAAGAAAGTGGACAAAGTCCTTTCTCCATAATTTAGGACCACAGCACTGACTGTGTTAAGATACTGAGGCCACTATTGACAAACTCAGTAGACAGACAGACAATCATGCCATGGGTGGCCTTCCTTTGCCCCAGCTGTGAGAGACTAACCTACTTGAACACTAGTGGAGAGGTCTTTTGAATTCTCTGGGTTGAAGATCTTGATAATAGGTTCAAAGACCTTATGCATTCAGGAAATTGCTGAGTCTGGAAAAAAAAGGATTAGGTAGATGTTGTGAAGATTCTTCCAGGATGGACTCTCCCAGTCAACAGACAGGGGTCTTGGTGCTCTCTGGTACTTTCCTGGAAAGGAAAAGAGTGGTAGCAAAGGGCCGGAGTCATTAGCTTGCTCAGTTTGGGAAAGACAGAGGAAAGGCTACAAAGGTTGGAGAGAAACTGGAAAAGAAATGAGAACAAGTGGCAGCTTAGCAAAGGGCTTATGATTTTTTTTCTTGTTGATTTTTTAATGCAGAAAATTAAAGAGGGTCAGGGTAACTGTTTGGCAGATCAGTGAATGAAATTAGACTCATCGTTGGTGCTGAAATATACCATTTTCAACCCTCTCTTCCAAAAGTCGTATGGTGAAATCCTGACCACCACTGCCTAAGGACAAGGCTGCATTTGGAGAGAAGGACTTTAGAGGAGTGGTTAAGTTAAGGGAAGAGTATTTTTCAGGTGGGTCCAAATCTCCCAGACAGGTGTCCTTGTTGTAATAAGGGGAAATTTGCACAGACACATCACAGGAAATGCTCACAGGAGCCAAGGGCTTTCAGAAGAAAGCCACCCATCCAACACCTGGCTCATAAACTCCTCTCTATGCTTACAAACTGTGGAACCCTAAATGTTTGTGGTTTGAACCACACAGTCTGTGGAACTTCATTATATGACAGCCCTAGAAAGCCACTGTATTTAGCTAAGTCATTTGGAGGAAGAGGAGGAGACCTCTAGTTAAAGCTGTGTGATTTATCATGTCCACGAGGTACCTTTTTTATCAAAGCACAACGGGTGGGTTATCGTGGTGGTTAGATTCAGGTGTCAACTTGACAGTTGCAGGCTGTTCGGGGCTCAGCTTTGAAGAATCGATGGCTGGGGCAGCTCCTTCTTGAACAAACCTGCAGGTGATTGTTTTACTGATATGGAAGACCCCTATCACCATAGTGAGTGGTGCTTTCCAGGGGTGGTCCAGATAAAAGGAAGTGTCGAGTCCATTGCTGGCACGCCGCTGCCTTCTTCATTGCTTCTGCCGCTGCTACCTCTGTTCTTGGCTGGCGTCAGAGCTTAGCCCTCTAACCTTACTGCTGCCCTCACTGCCCTTGCAGCTAGTCTTGTAGGCCTTGTTGCTATTTATTGATGATGTTGGAGTCCACTTATTCCTCACAGATTTCAGAGCCCAGCCCTTCAACCCTCCAATGTGATTGAGCCTCAAAATTTTCCTGTGATCCAATGGTCTTGTGAAATATATGGCTCAGGAATAAAGAAGCTACAGGTGGCTATTTTGAAGGACATTGCTTTTATTAATGAGGTGACTTAACTATTATATATATATATATTTCTCTCTCTCTCTCTCTCTCTCTCTCTCTCTCTCTCTCTGTTCTATTCCTCTAGAGAACCCCGAGTAATACAATCACTGTCATAAGTACCATCATGACTTGGGTCTGGGCTCTTCTATGGGATATGTAAGGCCACATCCAGGTGGTGTTCTCTGATGTTATAAAGTATAATGCCTCACTCCAGGCAAAAACTTAGGCTGTAAACACTTAAAGTCAGACCTTTGATTTTCATATACATTTTGTTTTATCAATTTGATTTTCAAAAAGTTACCCTGACAGTATTTCTTTAATACCTATAATTTGGAACAGCATTTGCTCCCAATATGTTTCTACTAAAAATCTAATTTAGAATTCCCAAAGTATGTTTTGTAAAGTATCCACCAGGTTTTCTAATATAATTTATTCACATATTGCTATAGTTATGAAACATGGAGATTCAAATTGTTCAGAGAAGCAAGATGGATTTCCCTAGGAAGTGAAAATTAACACTTAAAGTAATTTTTTCAGGGCCCAGCCCTGTGGATGATTGCTTATAAAACATTTTATAAAGACTTTGGGTGGGGGGTGGCAGGTTGGCTTAGTAGGTAAAAGCACTTATCATCTAAGCCTGAAGACCCAAGTTTGATCCTTGTAATTCATATGGTAGGAGAGACTGCTTCCACAGAGCTGTTTTCTGACCTCCACACACGCACAGCAACACACATACACACACACACACACACACACACTAGTAATAACAAATAAAATTGAATTTAAAAAGACTATAGTTTGACTTACTTGAAATTATAGGTTTAGCTTCTGTCTATTGCTGTGTGGCGTGTGTATCATGCCACATGTGTGATGTCAGAGGACAGCCTCAGACATTGGTCCTCACTTCCACCTTGCTTAAGGAGGGTCTCAGAATTACAATTTTTAATGCAAAATCTTTTCATTGGGTGTTTGATAACCTTTCCTTTTCCTGCTTCTCTGCCCAAATGCCTTCCACTCTTCGTTCGTCCCGAGGTAGGCATTTAAAGCTGGTGCCGTGGTTTGCACAGTGTGAGTGTAGCCTCTAAAGGTCTTTCTGTTTCTCATTGTAGTGGTTCTGGGAAGTGGGATCTTTGAGCTATGGAAGTCTACTGGGAAGCCCTTTGTTAAACTGGGAAGGTTGCCTTTGGAAAAGATTTCAAAATCTGATGTTCTCGTGAGAGTGGGTTTTGTAAAACTAAGGCAAACCCTTGCTTACTCTCTTGCTTCCTGTTTTGTGATATGACCCTGTTGCAATCAGCCTGCATGGTTGCTGATAAATGACCATCAAACAGCTTAAGGGAACAGGGGTTTATTTCCTTACAACAGTCCGGTTACAGTTCTCAATCCAGCTTGATGGGAGAGCACGCACCAACACCAGGCTGAGGGAACTGGCCACATCATCTCTACACAACAGCTGAGAGAAGGACGGTCCTTACTTGCCAGACCAGCATGTCTGGCCAAGTGAACTTGGCCAAGGATGCCAACTTCCTCAACCAGCTGTTATTTATTCCAAGGCCTAATCCCACTCACCATAGGCTGGGCCTTCACCATCGCTAGACAATCTCCTGCAGGCTTACTCTGGGCCCAATTCAACCAGTAATTCTCCACAAATGTGCCCAGAGCTCAAACTCTCAACCGTCAAGTTGACACCTGTGCCTAACTATGACAGACCTATCTCCTCCTGTGCCTCACAATTGCCAAAGGAGGGACCTTTGCTAAAGCCCCCCGCCCCTCACTGTTTGGACTTTCAGCATCTGCCAATCTCACTTCTTTAGGAAGTTGTCCTGTTTCAGGTGTTCCTTATGACATTGGAGGCATGATTATGGCAATTATATTCGTGCCAAGCAGACTAATAGATGCTCACTTTTTAAAGGGCTGTCTGAATTTCCTTTTGGATTAAGCCAGAAGACTGAAGGTCTGATATGGTTTCCTGGGCAGAAGGTCCACGTCAAGTTGGTCCTCGTCGGCTATGCGTGTAGTCAGGCTGCTGTTTCATTCTAGTAGCCCTGTTGGTTTGCTATTATGTTTTTTTTTTTTTCTCCAAGGATTAAGGCAGAGTGTATTAGAGGAGAGAAAGAACAGAACTCAGGGACTCCACACATGGAGTGCCATGAAGGGCAAGGGTGCCCTGAGAACTCATGGACTCCAGGCATGGAACCTATGAGGGCCAAGAATCTGGAAAAGAACTGAAGGACTCCAGTGTAGAGTGCTGTGAGGGGCAGGCATCCTATCATGTTTTTTAAAGAAAGAGTTTGGGAACGATGTGCATGAGAATTAGAAGTTTATTATGTAAAAATAAAAAAGCGTGGGACATGCCTCTTAGGGTCTGGCATGCTAATTAGAAATTCTAGGAACTCTTTGCACTCCTAGCGGGACTAATTTCTCCTTCAGCTGTCAGGAGAAAGCGAGTGGGTTTTATTTTAAGCTATCAGACTGACTTCAGAGTGTGCTGAGCTTCAAAAAGGAACATCTGTTTTTGAAAATTGTAACCTGGTGCTTGATATCCACTTCTTGTTTTTAAGGTTGTCTTAAATCAAGAGATGTTAGAGCCATCGGGTGCCAACAAAAACCAGTTAAAGTAGAAACTGTGAGTTTTGTTTTGTTTTTACCGATAATGTGTCTTTTATTTTTATACAGCAACCTCACAGCAAAAGTTCCAATAAAAAGAAATAACATTTATTACACATAGAGCAATGTGCTGGGAGCTGTGTCAAGTGTCCCGCATACTCGAAGCATCATGTCCTGTCTTCCCCATTTACAGAGCACAGAATAAAGTTCTAAGAGGTTCAATAGGGTCACATCCTGTATGGTAAAAGTCAGGGCCAGGACCTAAGCCCAAATGGACTCAGGTGAAAGTCATACTCCAGACCTCTCCAGTCCACTCCTGAAGTTCACCACAGAGTCAGTTTCCTGCTTTGCCTCCACCTGGTGACTTACTGCTCTGAGCATGGCAAGTTCAGAAGTTCTGAAGTAAGAAGGCAAGAGGGGTATGTTCTTATCTATCACTTTTTGACTTTCTTTTCTTGTACCCAGATTTACTTTTTAGAAACTCCTAACAGCTTGTAAGCATGAGGGTGGATATCATAGTGGATGAAACATAGATCTTAAGGCCAAATAGCCCCAGGTTTAAATCCAGGTGTTTCTTTCCAAGTACATACCTTCAACTGGCTGCTTCATCTCAGTGAGTCGGCCTCCTCATTTGTAATGTGAGTTAATAACATCTATCGTATAGGATTATAGTCAGGCAGACGAGGTACTTGGTATATGGCTGGCACTTAATAAATTGTAGCTGCTGATGAGCGTTTATGCACCATTGGGTTTCTGTTGTTTTATGTGACTCATAACATCAAGTCTATCTGAAATATCAGAGAAGAAGCAAAATGAGAAAAACCACTGATGGACTGCATTGTGGTGATTACTTTTAATATTTCCCTCAGCAAACTGCATCAAAGTTATTTTATGCTTGTGTTCTATTTGGAAAACATTATAAAACTTTGAGCAGACAACAGGGCACGAGAGCACAGTGCTTACGAAAGCACTGTATGCTTTTCTGATAAAGATATAACTTTATTGCCCTTTATGTACTCTCTTGGCTAATACAGTAAGCAAATGGGAGATAATTTGAAATACCTTTACCACCATGTATAGTGTCAGAACACACAACTTACCTTTAAAAATGCAAACGATTCACTGCCACGGAAGCCATTGTGTGCACAACCAATGCATTTTTAACGCGATCACCTGGGAGGTGCTGGGAGGGATCATGCTAAGAGCTTCCTCCTGTGTGGTAATGAAACAAGATGCTCTTGCTAACTGTGCTCGTGGACCAGCTAAGCCAAGTCAAAAACAATGCTTTGTGATCTCTGTAGGGACTTTTAGAGGGAATGAGTAAAAAGCTGGATTCTTCACATTTTTAAAAAATTAGCTTAAAATTCCTGTTGGATAAGAACGATCTGTTTAAAAGCAAAGATTCCAGGCATAGCTCTGGAGGAATTTCTGGGATAGAATAGTCCAGGAAGGTCAGGAGGAATTGTTCAGACACAGGCCACAGATACTGGCATTGTGTCTCGATGACAGGCGGGGCTCTGTGTTATACTGAGATATAATCTTACGATCTGCTCCTGCATTGGCAAAGCGTTAAGATATATGTATGGCATCATTTGGGGGAGGTAATGGGCTCAGGATAAGGATGTTGGGCTTAGGACACATGGTTTCTAGCTTGGCTATACTGTGTTTGATCTTACAAGTGTCTACGAGATCTTTAACCCTTGTTTGCGAATGCATAACAGATGCTGGCTAGATTTTGTGATACCCCAGTCATTTCTCAGTTCTAATTTTCCAGAGTGCATGATATGTACATAATCCATTAATTAGGACCCATTTTATGGCACATATCACCTTTCTAAGATATTGTCATTCACATAATCTCAAGCCTACTACAAATCTGTGAGGTGGGATGGCTGAATGCTTTTGTTCTATTTGACATATTAAGAAACTTAGGCAAATAGAGATTAAGTTAATGGCAGCGTGTAGGTCTCCTGACTCTCATTTATGGGCTCCTACACTAAATTAAACTTGGATTAGTCTTTTGGGATAACTGTGAAAGGATATACAACTGAAATTTTGAGGAAAAAAATAACTTGATAAATTATATTAAATTACTACAGGAGTAGATAAAAAAAAAAAAACAGTTGTATTTCCCTGGTTGAGAATTTGCCTTTGAATCCCACTGTGAAATGGATTAGAATGTTTTGTTAGGATGTAAGCAATATACAAACCCAGAAAAGGTATGTCTCATATTCTTTTAAATGGATAATTTCTCCTGGGACTTCTTTACAGTCTGAAAATCTACTTTATTATTGCATTTCTAAGGTGTGTGCTTTAAATGCCACAGTGCTCAAGTCTAACTTTTATTGCTGATATTTGTGGATATCACTTTCTACTGTCGTTCTCTTCCTTGCCTTTGTTTTGTTCCGTAGACACGATTTGATTTATGAATAGGAGCTTTCTGATTCTTCCACATGTATTTTGGAGAATTGGTTCAATAACTTGTTATTGAAAAGCAGAATCCATCAGGGATATATTTGCGTACTCTCTCTAAAAAGAAATCCTCCATGGAAACTAACGGCTTGTTCGTCAGGCCTACCACATTTCTGTATTTTGTGAAAATACATCCATATTTTTGGTTCGTTAAAGATGTTCATATGATGTTCGCCCCCCCCCCCAAAAAAAAGGTTAGCTCAAGTATTCCTCTGATATTTTAAAATTAAATAAGTATCTTGATCCCTGAGATAATGAGCACAATATCATGTAGATTCTGCAGGCCTTCGGCTGTGGCACAGATACTGAATGAACTGGTAGGTCTGACTGCAAGAAGCTGTAAGAATGAGAAATGAGTTTGAATTTGAAGATTCCCTTTTCTGTCACAAATCTGGAGAATTCCTGTTTCTCTGCCACACTCTCTTTAATCTCTTCCTCTGCATCCTTTTGAAATTGTATACTTGGTACCTTCGAGAAACATCTAGGAGGTATCACCAAGCCAGCTGTCCCACCTACCCACCGTAGAAGACGAACTCTGATTGCATGAAGTCTAACGTTTGCTCACCTGGACTGAAGCTATTTTGCATGACTTCTGATTGAGAGTCTCAAACACTAGACCTTGTAAAGAAGAGCTATTCTGTCCCCATATTCCTGCCTTACTCCTTCCATTGTAGTTTTATCATTTGATGCTGCTTTGTTGTGTCACATCTGTATCAAAATTGACATTTGCTTGTTTCCTCTTGGCACTAACACAGAAGATTCAATGAGATGAAAGAAAAAAAAACCTTTCTGTGTACTCTATATTCATATATTCAGCTATACTATTCCACATAGCAGACATTCCATATGATCTTTCCCTTTGAAAGTATTTGTATACAGATATTCTCTCTTGTACCAACGTATGCCATGTTTGGCTTCTGGTATCTAGCCCAAAACATCTGGAGAGCTTTGAACATATGAGTCTTGAGTCCTCACATCTAGCATGAGACTCTGGGATCTGTTGCCTACAAAGATGTGCTGGTTTGGGACCCGTGGCTTGTCAGCTTGTGTGTCCAAGTCCCTGAGAGCGTCGCACTGTTGCATGATTCATGACACTCAGTGTGCAGTCGCATGCCTAGATAGTGAAAGATCCTACAGCAAAACCAGTGAAGAGAACTGGATCATGAGGCAACATTGAAAGGAAATCAGGTACAGGCAGGATATGCTTGCTTCCTCTGGTAGAGAATGGGGGGAGGGGGAGGGCGGGGAGAAGGTGGGCAGTCACACAGCACCTTCTTCCTACCTGGCACCAAAAATCTGGACTCCTGGAGGGAAATCAAGGCTGGGGCCACTTTTTTTCAGCTAGAGGCTGTTGCAGTTTGTCTGCACCTTGTCGATAAATTCACTACCAAACAGCTTAGGGGAATAAAGGGTTTTATTCTGGTTTATGATTGTCTGGTTACAGTTCTTAGTCCAGTTGGCAGGAGAGATTGTACCAACACCAGAAGCCAAAGGAACTGGCCACACCACATCACAGAATGGCTGAAACAGGGACAAACCCTACTCACCAGACAGTGAGACAGTCAAAATATGCTGAAGCATGCTCGCCTACTCAATCAGCTCTCTCCAGGTTATCGACTGGCCTAGGGACTGTAGGCTGCTGCTTCCCACATCCATCAGACAGTCTTGCTCAGGGTTGGCCTCAACTACTGATTCTTCACAGGTGTGCCCAGAACTCAGTCTCCAGTTGTTACTTTGACACCATCTATAACTAGCACACAGCATGATGGAAACACTTTCAAAATTTAAGTTCCCAGATGCCAGTTGGGGGCACCTAGTTCAGACATTCTAAGGACAGTAGTTTTAGACCTATTAATTACCTTTGTTTCCCTGCACTGACATATAGAAAATAGTTAAAGAGGGGCTGGAGAGGTGGCTCAGGGGTTAAACCTCTGCCTTGCAGATGGAAGGTCCTGAGTTCGGTTCCTAGATCCCAGGTATAGACGCCCGGTGGAAGCGGGGGCGGTTTGTGTTTCTAGTCCTGGTAGGGCAGAGCCTGTGAATCCTGGGGCAGAGTAAACAAGGAGGAGGTAGAGGTGATCCATGGTGGTTCCCGAATTCGACTGTGGTTCTACAACACACACACACATACATACGCACGCGTACACACACACAATTGAATAAAAAAAATTTAAAAAAAAGAAAATAGTTAAAGACCTTAGGTTCAAAGGATGTTAACTAAATTTTTGCATATATAGTGTATTTATCATTTTGTTTTCCTGAGACTACAATCCTGGCAGAAGCAACTTAAGAGAGGAAAAGACTTACCTTGGCTTGTGTTTTCGGAGGGCTTCAAACCATGGCAGGGAAGGCAAAGTGAAGTTCATGTTAGGGGACATATGTGCCAGAAAGCCAAGAGCAGCCTGGAAACAGGGGCATGTAAACTCTTGAAGTTCTACCGCCAATGACCTACTTCTGCCAGCGAGGCCCCACCACCTGACGGTTCCTCAGGCTCCCAAAATAGTGTCGCACGCTGGAGAAAACAGGCATTCAAATCATGAACCTGCGGGATGTATCTCAGATTCTAGCAGGTAGAAAAAGCAACTTGTGGGATGAAAACGGAGATTCAGTGATGAGCTGTTTCTTGAGGATCTTTGTGTGTGAGGGAGTTCGTGTGTGTGTGTGTGTGTAGTGTGTATGCACGAGTGAATGCATGTTGCATGCATAAGCCAGATATTTTCTGGGGTGGGGGGCTTTCTCAGTCAACTTATTTGTTGACATAGGGTCCCTCACTGAATCTGAATCTTGCCGATTTGGCTAGATTGACTGACCAGTAAAGCTGAGGTTGGGGGGCTCACCTGCCGTTGCTTTCCCAGTGCTCGGATTACTGGAGTGGGCTGTTACAGCTGGCTTTTTAATGTAAGTTCTGGGGGATCAAATTTAGCTCCTTTGCTTGACAAGCACTTCACCAACTAAGTTGTCTCCCCACGATGTCTTGAAGATCTTAGTAACATTCATCTGCCTTACTTGAGTAGGAAGCAGTCCGTGAAAAAGGGACACGAACCACCCAACTGTCTAAGACCTCTTGGTTATTGTCTACAGTCTTCACTGAGAGAAAAATAGATAATGTATGAATACATTGACCCTCAAAGGTCATACACATGCAAATGAACATTCCTTACCCATTTACTTTTTTAAAATTTTGTTTCCTTTTCTAATTTTCCAAATGGCATTGTTTCTGGGAACGTATCATTATAAATAAATATAAATATAAATAAAAAGATCGGATGGTCAAGGTCTATACCCCAAGTCACTGAAAGCTTTGGGTCCCATGACACTACTCCAAGCCCATGGGCCGCCAGGAGCATTCCTGGGCATTCTTTTTTTTTTTTTCTGTTTGTGATGCATTGCATGCTACTTTAATTTTCTCCACCCAGAAGCACATCCCTGCATATACAAACCTCCCGAGAGCACCTGGTAGAATACAGCCATCTGCTTTTAGGCAGGTGGATGGCAAAATCAAAAGGAAGAGATGATTGTTTATTCCCAAGGGAAATTTCAGATGGAGAATCTGAGTATTTCATTATTCAACTAGCACATTTACTTCCTTCTAAACAATTAGATTTTCTTTGAAGTTCATTTATGCCTATTTGCTTGTATTCAGTTCAGTAACTCCGGTGAATAGCAGAACAGCATGTCCCTTACAAAATCTTTTTTGAATCTAATAAAGGCAGCCGTTATCACTCAGCCTTGCATTTCAGGCTGCAAACACCTCTTCTTATTATATTTGTTTTCCATGATTTTAATCACGTCTGTCATTTTTCTATTTTCCCATTTCCTGTACATCCTTCTTAAAAGTTTGAGCCAGAATTGGACTCAATGATGTTCAAACCAAATACGCTTCAGTGTGACACATTACTAAGTTCTTTACAAAAGAATTTAATATTTATATGTATTTTTTAAATTAAAAAATAGATGAAGAATGCATCCATATCTTATCTCTTTTTAAGTCCTTGCTTGGTATGGCATAGAAATTACATAGATCATATATTGTAATTCTTTATGCATTAAAAGTCAATTTTTAAGAACTATGTATGTTTAAAGAAGCTAGGCTTTTTGGCAATGATTATATTGCCGCCTAATGAAAGCTCATTGTGGACAGCAGTTGAGAAACTCTATACATGTAAGAGTAATGCCCCATATTGAGGAAGGGCCATGCCTCAATCCTGGATCTTCAGTTCCCCCTAACTGTAGGCCACGTCCCCTGAGAGTCAATACTGTGGTATCTTTTCTTCTAGTGATACTCCGCTGCACTGCTGTTCTTCTGACATCTCAAGCTCTTTCCCGCTGTGTTATTTCTTCACTCCCCCTCCCTTCCCCCCACTAGTCTTCACCTGACATGAACCTTCCGTCATTGATGTGCTATCAATTGTCTTTCTAAATTCATGTAACTTCCTAAAGGGACACTTTTGGTATTCTCCATATCAAAATACTTAAAAATTATATTCCCACAACTTAGAATATTCCTTACTCTGCCCAGTTTTGTCTAGGATATTTGATGGGGTGGTTCTTAATACTTACGCCTAAAACTAAATGTTTTGAATAAGATCCAGGGCTGTTGTGGATAGGTAGGGCCAGTGGGACAGTTTTTACCAGGAATTTGAATGATGTAGGTTACTATCTAAAGTTCACAGTGGTACAAAATCTAAAGATTGCTTTTACTCCCCAAATAATTTTTCAAACCATAAAATTAGATTTCCTTTTTTCTTTTTTCAGATAGGGTTTTAACCACATATCACAGGCTGTCCCTAATACACTACATAGATTAGGCTGGCCTCAATCTCAAAGCCATTATCCTGTCTCAGCCTTCCAAGTTTTGGGATCACAGTGTATGCAACTGTGCTCATCTTAAAACTACATTTCAATACAACAACAGAGAATTCTAAAGAGGCTTAGATGAGAAACTGTAACATGTTTTGAGAACTGAATCTTACTCAATGCAATGATATCATGCAATGGTGATGAAGAAAAACATATCTGTGTTGCCAATGTTTACTATTTCCTTTGTAGGAAGCAGAGAGAGAGAGAGAGAGAGAGAGAGAGAGAGAGAGAGAGAGAGAGAGAGAGAGAGGGAGGTGTGTGCTGCCTGAGACAGGAGGGAACACAAGGATGAGGTGAGAATTCATACCACACTTTCTATAAACAATCACTTGATTTAGTGAGTAGCTAATATGGCTTATTTATTTCATAACCACATATTTATATTGTCCTTAGTAGTTTAAATAAAGCTTCAGAGAAGATACATTTTAAAACATTTTTATTTAAAAAATCACAAATATAATTGAATCATTAAAACATGTTCTACCTCTTGAATCTCCCCTTCTAAGGAAGTTCGTGACAGATATAAAATATGAGGAATTTTTGCTAAGAACTCTAATGGTACCACTACACTTGGCTAAAAGCTCTATTTCAGTTACACATAGAGAATTTCAAAGGGAAAATGTCTTGTTCAGCATCAGGAAATCAAATCCACAGAAGCTGAATTTTGAGAAGTAGTATGAAGGGAACAAGAACGAGAAGCTACAAGACAGAGCAAGGGAAAGACCCTCTAAAGGTTTGTTTAGGAAAGAAAGGCGCACCCGTGCTTTTGCCAGGGAAAGAAGCAGAAGAATTGAAGATGGTGAGATTCTCTAAAATAATTAAGTCTGAACTGAAGGCCTTTGCTGGGATGTGCCAAGAAGCCGCTTCTCGTGGCACTGTTGGCTGAGCCCTGCCAAGAAACACAGGGAGAGGCACACACCTGCTCCCGTGTTGGGTGGCATGACTAGACTTGGAAAAGACAGCTCACGTAGCAGCAACATGCCCCGTCATTGCTCAGAACATTCAGGACTTAGGGCCAGCAGTCTCCTGCTCGTACACGATGAGCCACTCAAAGTCGTCCAGCTAGAAGGATCTGATAAAAGTCTACTTCAACTTGCCACTTGTGCCTGGGAACTTCGGCTCCTCGCCTAATGAGCATCACTCCTGCCTGGTCACTGGAGCACAGGGCTGGAAGTTCCTCTTGGAAAGATGCAGGCATGTTATTGCTTGATGTTAGAGTCTGGTTCGTCTGGTACCTAGGCAGCACGCGAATAAAGGTGGCCAGAAAATGCACTCCACCTTGCAAGTCTTCAAGGTAGCATTCTGTACTAATACTTCTAGAATAAGTTTTAAAAATTCTCCCATTTTCTTGATGTAGGAGAGAGGGGGTTGTGTCATTGTTCACTAAGCTGCATACCACAATAAAATGATAAGACAGCTATAATAGCAGTATAAAGCCCCAGCATCCTTCTAGTCTGGGGGAACCCTCTACATTAAGGGATTTATGTTTTAGGTTCTTGATCCATTAACTTTACTCACTCATATTTGATTTTTCAATGATAGGTCTTATTGGAATTTGGGGGCTATTCTTGGTATTAGATAATACTCACTAAAAACTCATGTTGGCATTGAGTTAACAAAATAACTACCAGTGAATGACACAAACTCACATTTCATTTTAATCAGAAACAAAAAACATAAAATGTTACTTCTTCAGGGACCACAATGAATTTTGTAAGTATCGCAGAGCTTTAGGAACTAGCATGGATGGCTAATTTAGAAATAACTTTTAAAGGTTGAGGGCTGTACAGGCAGTTATCTTCTTCCCATATTTTTATGAGGCAATGCAGACCAGAGAGCCAGGGAGCTAATAGCTCCAAGGTTTGCAGTCTTAGGTTCCATGTGAATACTCTTCACAAAGATGAGGGAGCAAAAAGGCTAATGCCCTCATTCTAAAACTCTAAGGCTTCTACACAGCTTAGAATAAGGACTGACAGCTCGGTTTTTTTTTTAAGAGACACGTTTACATCCTGTTTTAGCCCATCTGTAACACATTGGACTGGGGTGCACATATGGTCTAGAGTACCTCTTACATCATTACCATATTCTGCTGCAGACACGGCTTACACTATGTTCAATGCCATTTCAAAAATACATGTAGTACGCCCAGTAGAAAACATTGGCTAGCATAAAAATCAAAGGAAATAACAGTTTGGAATATCGATCCACATTGCTGGGGTTTTGAATTGTAAAATAATCGGCGATCCTGCCAATCTTTTCTCGGAAAACAAACTTGAACTTGCCGCTGGCTTTCATTGTCAAACCGCTGCAGTCGACGTTCTCTCCAGAAATTTCAATGCTGGCAAAGCTGATCTTTCGTTTCAAGCTGGAGATGGAGCTGTTGATGATGTTAGTGATATTAACTTCTTCTACTTCCTTTGCTGTCCCCTGGTTCATAGATGATGCAGTTAGCTTGGAAGAAGGGCATAGCAACACAAATAAGTGTATAATAGTATGTAGAACAATGTGCTACCCGCCTGGCTTTAAATCTTGTCGGTCTGTTTCTATTGTGAAACTTAAGTCACCTTATACCTTGTAAGACTTGATTTGATATTGATACCTACGTCATGAAACTAATGGGAGATTAAATGGTATAAATCATGCAAGTCAGGGGTTGCGGAGGTGGCTGGGTAGTTAAGGTGTAAAATAACTGGAGTTTGGACACCCCGGTCACACATAAGAATCTTGGATGAGGGTGGTGGTCCACCTGTAACTCCAACCTCAGAAGGCAGAGTGTAGGAATCCCTAGAGCGATATAGGTGGGCTATGAGTTTAACTAGTGACCTAGCTTAAAAAAGTAACATGAAGAAGCAACTCAGAATGATTCCTGATAGCATCCTTGGCCTCTGTACACATGTGCGTCTGCCTTCTAACACACATGCACCCACACAATGCAAACATGCATACACACATTCATGAACCCCATGTATACAAAACACATGAAATAGAAAAAAATAATAAAATAAATTGTAGAAAGCACCTAATAGGTATTTTGTGAAGTTCTATCCTGTTCCAAGGAGAAGAGACGATTGCTTATGAGATATTAACTAGTTATGTCTTGAGGGTTTTGCCATACACGTAGAATAGTGTTGCTCCCTGCAAATCCAGGCATTTGCCATATCTCACATGGAGCCAATGATAGAATGTGGGCAGTGTAATGAAACTGTAGAGAATTTAGTTCAGACTTTTGGCCAGTTTATTTATTAGATGTGAGGTCTTGGATAAGTTTCTTCACCTCTCTGAGGAGCAGATTTCTCTATAAAAAATAAAGATAACAATGGTCTTCACGTCACTGAGTTTTGTGTATACTCGACGAAGCATTCATAGATGTTTAGAATATAGTACACACTTCACAGTATATCTTGTTACTGGACACACAGAAAATAAGACTGTGCTGCTATCCTTAGGGAAGGATCAAGAATTCTCCAGTCACCATTTACTAATCTAGCAAATCTGGATCTGTTGGGCGCACAGAGGGGAAAAACATCCCTCCTTTCCCTTAGAGGAGCCTACAGGGAACAAGATGAATGAAATCCGTACTCTCCTTTGGCTGGTGTATGTGCTCATTTGCTTTTGATGCTTGGCTAATGTGATTGCAGAAAGTATTCCTCACACAATGACCAAACACTAAGTCAAAGCAACTGGCTCTTGGTGTGATTATTAGACCCACTGTGACCCCTGAACGTTGCTGAAAGTAGACACTTTACTGAACACACCCCTACCACTCTCGTGTTTGTTAGTATGAACTTCAGTGTGCTAATATCCCTCAGGTTTAGCTTCCAAATTACCCCAGAGTTCCATGAGGCGGTAAAGAGTAATCATTAATAGAACTGTACGAGAGGAAAACAGAGAGCAGCCAGGATTCAAAGCCAAGCAGTTTTAGGTTGGAACCCCAATTCTATCTCTTGTCTCTGGGGTAATTCATTCACCCTTATTCCATAATTATAAAAATGATGCTAAAACATTGCATTAGAAGATTATGAGTATTTAAAATAGTATCAAATTTGCTTGTTGCTGTATCAGGAACATGTAAATATTCAAAAAATAGCAATCATAGCTATTACCCATGGAGCTAGGCCTGATGTTCCAATGCTAAATCAGATAATGATAGACTTTCATGTGCTACTCAAGAAGTTTGTGACAGGTTAATTTCTTCCATACATTTTTCGATAAACCACTACTTGTATGACTATAGGGTTACCTAACATGAATTAGGTAGTAACTACACATAGGCTGAAGTTGTAAGTAGCAGGTTATATCGGGCTGGTATGGATTTTTTCATCCGTGCTTGTCCTGGTGGCTGTAACTTTTCTGTTGCATATGGATGTGATTGCCTCTTAGAAAATTAAATTTTGAAATCCCGTTTCAGTTGGCGAAAAGAATTTTTGCCTTTGCCTGGGGATGGCATGGTTTCCAGATGTACCCACCTGAGTAAGGATGAGGATGGCTAGAACAAAGCGGCTTACCTGGGGATGGGAACGGGTCTAGCTCTCCTCTACAGAGCGGTGCACACACAGCTCAAGTAATGGACAAGAACCTCAAAAACCTTACCCTATCTTTGGCTGCCATCTGCTGTAAGGAGCTGTAGTGAGCAACTGCATATTCCAGTAAGGCCCCGAACACAAAGCTGAAGCAGATTCCCAGGTACACATCAATGGCTTTGATGAAGCAGTTGGTGTTGGGTAGAGACGTGCGGGACCCGATCATCAGCGTGGTCATGGACAACACGGTGGTCACTCCTGGAAAGACAGGCAGCGAGCGTTCCATGCTTGGTGGCTGGTTGGCCCTCCTCTGCCCCAGTGCACTCCTCAGCTGGTGAGGGGCAGGCACATCTCAGAAACAGAACAGATCTCAGCTTGAAAAATCTACACCCTCTAAAACAAAGAGTTGATGTGCTCATAAAGTACAGATCTGACAGATGTGGTTTTTCTGAATATTTCACCCACCTTTTTTCTCCTTAGAAACACAAAATAACCACAATGGGCTATCTGATCACAATTTTACCTCTTCCTGAAGCAGCTTTGATCTATCCTGCCTTGTGTTTCTCTTGCTGTTTTTGTAAAAGACCAGTGGGAGATAGCTCAGTAAGTAAGGTTATTTATTCCAAAACTCAGTATCCTGAGTTTGATCCCCGGAAGCCCACGTGGTGGGAGGAGAGAACTGACTTCTGAAAGTTGTCCTTTGACATCTACCCACGCATGCATGTGGATTATTTCTTTCTCTCTCATAAATAAAACAGTAAATACATTTTAAAAAGAATCAAAACATCATTTCTTGTATTTATCAATGGAAATAATAGCAGAGGAAGAACAAAAAAGTATCTGATTGTGGCACTACCCATTCAGGGAAGCCCTAGCCTTGCTCCCGAATTCAGGACAAGCCTGGACACACACAGACATGCCCCAGACATGTCCCAATAGAGGAACCATACAGGATGGTTGAACAAGATGAACAGCCAATAGGAAGGAGGGATGAATAACCAATGGGAAGTGACCATCTAACCTGCCCCTGCAATAGACACCTAGTAAACAGTCAAATGATTGGTGGCTGTCCCCAGCAGAAAGATGGCCACACCTGATTGGACCCCTGACCCTATATAAGCCCAAACACTTCCTGAATAAAGCTGAGTCTGCAGCCAACTCGTCCTCTGCCTGCTGCTTCTCGCCTGTCTCCCAGGGTCTGGGTGGTGACCCCATCGCCTTGAGCCCATGAGGCCCTTGCTGTCTGTCCGTGCCCCCCGCAAGGGATTCGGCAATATCTGATGAAGTAACCCCGTTTTTGGAAATTGCCTGCTGGAGCCACTTACCAATGCAGGTTCTGGCAGGAACCGACTCAAGGGAGATCCAAAAGGAAACCCAGGATAACACCACGAGGAAAGTAGACGGGACGTAGGTTTCCAGAATGAAATACAGGACATTCCTCCGAAGTTCAAACTGCAGAACCAATCGTGTATAATTTCCTGACAGGAGAAGCAAGAGAGGAGAAATCATGTCTGTTCGTGTAGAGGAACAGCTTCCAGACGGGATGCTCAACCAAACTATTACCTAGTCACATTAAGGCTGGTGGTCACCTTGATGGAATTGGATCTACAGGGGGCTGCTGCATACCCACTCATGCTCTTCATGGGCTTTTCTCTGTCATGAATTCCTTCAGGGTTGTGATTGTGGATTTTGTTGACACCTACGTCAATAGACAGTGGGTCTCAAGGGAGCAAGCATCTCTCAGTCCTGCATTCACCAGGCAGTTGTTAATAAATATCTATTAAATGAAGATTGCTTAAAACAATCTATTTTTTCAAGATTACTGTGCAATAGACCTAAAGTCCTATTGAATATATATTTGTGTGCATCTCTGTGTGCTTATAGATACATGTGTATGTGCATATGCACATGTGTGTATTGCAGGTGAAGACCAGAGGATAATAGCATGTGTCACTCTTCAGATGTTATTCTTCTTTGTGTTAGAGAGAGAGTCCCCTGCTGGGTGGCTAATGAACTCCAGGAATCTGCCTTCCTCCATCTCCACAGTGTTGAGATTGTAAATGGCTCACTCAAAAATTTTAAATTCTTCTCTTATTTCATACATGAACACACACCTTAATTCCCCAGTCCCATCTTCTCTCCCCTTCCCATTACCAACCCTTTCTCTCCCCTGCCACTCTCCCTCCTCTTATCTTGTTTTAGTTGTTGTTCGAGTGACCCACTGGGTTTCATTTGGGTTGCCCTTGATGGCACATACCTGAGCACTTGCTGGTTTGTCAGTGAGTAGAGCACTAAGGAAGGCATCCCCTCCATCAGAGTTGACCTTCATCAGTCTCTCAGGGAGGTGTGTGCGGGGTCCCTTGAGCTCTCTGTTCTTTCATAATGACATGTCGATAGGACAAATTCTGTGCAGGTCATGTGGACATATACATGTGCTGTGTGTTCGTGGATGCATCATGTCTACAAGTTAATGTCTTGAGGCTCGTCCAATCTTATTACTCCCTCTACCACAGCGATTCCTGAGCCTTGGGGTAGGTGGATTCTGGGGCTCAAACTCACATTCTTGTGTTTACGAAGCACTTGACTAACTGAGCTATCACTCCAACCCCTAAAATTTATCCTCTTGGTGATTTCAGAGGTATCATAGATTTTTACAGTATCTCAGGATCATGCTTAGAAAACTATCAATATGCCCTAGATGTGTGAAATGTACATGGCAGCGAGATGCACTCTGGCAACACACATCCTATGCCCACGGGTTTCATGCCAGACTCTGGTCCTGCAGTGCTTCTGAGATGGAATATGAGTAAATAGCAGGAACTGAGTGTAGGTGGGGTAAGAGCATGAGAGAGGTGGTCCTCTTGGAAACAGGAAAAGTCCGGCTCAGGTGAGCAGCAGTTAAAAGGAGCAAGGATGGGAGAAACCCTAACTTCCAGTCAGAGTGAGAAATTCATAGCAACATTGAATAAATATCAAGCTGAAACATCACTTCAGAGCTTGACGTGGCCCTAGAGATCACTTACTTTTCTTTGCTGGTAGAGAGATGGAGAGAAAGGGACTTTTAGAGACTCAAATAGGAATCCAAGGTTGATGGCAATGAAATTAGAAAATCATCTCTTTTGCTTTTTGGTGCAGGGATTTTTTTTGGGGGGGTTGGCTTATGGGTGTGAGGGTGTGTGTGTGCAGTGTGTGTATGTGTGTGTGCGTGTGTGTATGTGTGTGTGTATTAGAGGGCATTGTGTGTCCCTGTGGAGGACCAAGGGTAATTTTGGGAAGCATCCTGGATTGCTTCTACCTTCTTTTTGCTTCACTCTGGCATTTCCCAGATCTGCCTCAGATCCTTCTACTTGTGAGGCTTAAGCCATCTCTCTACCCCCCCAGAGGTGTTTTACTAGTCTACTAGCCTATAAGTGGATACTCTGTTTTTTTTACTAAGCAGTGATCCTCTCTCTTTTGTATTTCAAGTAAGTATGTGCTGCCAAAAATTAAGCACTTCTGAACTATGAAGTCATTTTGCATGAGCCCAAATTTGGAATT
The DNA here is from genome assembly GCA_023101885.1 of Typhlomys cinereus. Classification (NCBI taxonomy): domain Eukaryota; kingdom Metazoa; phylum Chordata; class Mammalia; order Rodentia; family Platacanthomyidae; genus Typhlomys; species Typhlomys cinereus. The sequence continues at coordinate 2,284,832 of JALPQD010000317.1, read as the reverse complement.
CAGATTGGTAAATTTTGACAAAATAAACAAATTTACAAACTTGTAAATTTCTTTTTAAAAAGAAAGGGCATTCATTCGTCCATTCCAGAAGCAATACACACTAACTGCTTACATTTTGAAACACAGGGAGTCCAAACCATCACCTTTCCTTCCTGCCTTTTCTCTAGGCAGTCTGCGAATTTGAGTTTTAAGGCCATCTAGGCTCAACTAAAGCACATGGTAATTTTTTCAGAGTGCAAATATTGATGTGACTAAGCATTCTTAATATGATCATGAGGAACTGAGAGGAAAATGCCAACTGCCTGTACATAAAATTCAAGCCATTTAGAAAATATCTAATTTAAACCACCAAAGACTCAGAGATCCGGCTCTGGGATATGATGAGCCAGTAATTTCAGTAACGAGCTGTAATTTCAGTAATGAGGTGTGCATATTGTTACTGGTATCACCTCTGCCTTCTAAACCTGTGAGCTCTTTCTTATCTTTATTCTGGTAGTGACGTAGTTTCAGTGTACTACTTAGAAATATGAGTGAACTCCATACATGTGGAAGGGCCAGACCTTACTTCACCTACTCCACTGAGAAATGATGCCTGGATTCCACAGGGGTGAGGTGGAGAACTGGTGATGATGAGTAGAAGGTTAGAGCTTATCCTTCTACACCTTTAGACTATTTCTATTTTGTGCAATGTGTTGTCATAAGAGTTACCTGTCTCCTGCTGCGATATGGTGACTAAGGTGAAATACTGTTGGATGGTGTACTGAGCGAGCCGCAGGTTCTCAAGCCCACGCACGGAATCGTTCCCTCTCAGCCAGGTGAACTCCACATCGCTGCTGTCATAACCCCCTAGCAAACAAAACCGAGCCTGGTCAGTATGAGCATGTTGCAGATGGAACTGGTTTGGGAAATGCTGCAATATGGAAAGAGACTGAGTTCTGTCTGCATGGCGCTAAGTCCAGAAGACTGTGCCATGCAAAACTTGGCAAGACTTCTCAAGCACTGCAGAATGAGGTCACCTGCTAGGATCATTTGCCACCAGCTCAGAGTGTTGGTCTTGGGCTAAGCATTGTGTAAGACCTGGAGGATGGTAAACCTTAGAAAAGGCTTTCTGTTATTGAAAGGATGCCTACTGAACCACGTCCATCAACAACAAAGGCCCACAGTAGATGTTGCCTTTCAGAACAATCTCAGATTGGATTGTGTTTTCAGGAACTTTACAAGTGATCTGTTCATATCTCACAGTAGTGCAAATGTAAAAAGCAACCCCAAATCCTGCAACCTGGCATTGTATTGATATCTGTCAATACATATATTTAATAATAAATATTAAAATTGTTTACTAATAGTATCTGATAGTAATATGAGACATTTTTGTTGTCCTTTACACAATAGGTCTCTAATATTCTCACAGTCTTGTTAAGTAGCCACTTCTATATTTCTCCATTTCTACAGTGGATTTCTTTTTTTACATTTCTTTCTTTTATAAATCTAGTATTATAATTATCAGTGTGTGTGCACGACATGTGTGCACATGTGCACATAAAAGTCAGAATTCTTGGGAGTAGATTCTTTCCTACCATCTGAGTTCTGGGAATCAAACTCAGGTCATGAGGCTTGTGTGAAAAGCACTTTTAACTGCGGAACCCTTTTTCACATTTCAGAAATTGGATAGATTTTATAGTCAACTTATATATATGAAGCAGAGCTTCCATTTTTTCCTGAAATGTAAATAGTCAATGAATGTTGTGCATTAGGTTTAGAAACTATGTGAAAAGTCTTGGATTCTTAGGAATTGCATACCTTTCTCAGGACACAAGAAAAACAAGAAAAGAAGCTAGAACTGTTCCTCATTGGGAAAGTTTGATCTCAAAGTCCAGGGATGATGATGCTACTAGTATAAGTGCCTTACGTCATTCTCATCTCCTTCAATGCTCTTTGAGAAGATATGTGAGTGGTTAATAAGCATACAAGAGAGGCTCAACTCTACGGTCACTAGAAACATGCAAAGGAAAACCATACACTGCTTCATACTCATTAAAATAGTTATAATGAAAAAGACAAGGAATTCATCAGACATGATGCTACCCCGAGGGACTGTATGGATGCTGTTAGACAAACGAGAGGGGGAACTTCTATATTCTACAGTCTACCCAATAGTGGGCCATTTGCTCCCTGACAGGCGCCCACATACCAACTACTACAGACATTCTAGAGGTAACCTAGTTGCACCTAGGGAGACACAGGGAGGGGGGGAATGAGTGGGAGGGGGAAGCAGAAAAGGTGGGAAGGCATGCAGGGCAAGGAGGAGGCAGTGGGTGGTGAAAACACATAAATTCATGGTTAATACAATTTAAAAATAAGCAAAGTTAATGCATAAAAATGATGAGGAATTGACAAGCTGGAGCCTCACTGGCAGGAATGTAGACTGTACAACCACTTTGGAAAATGGTTTGGAGGCTGTAATGGTTGGTCTTAGTTGTCACCTTCATAAGATCTAGAACGGCCTGTGAGAGGAGTCTCTGGTGTCCCTGTGGGGATTGTCATCACTAGGTTAACTGAGACAGGAAGACCACTGTGGGTGGCACCATTTCCTAGGTGTGGGACTGAATGAAAAGGAGGAAGTGAATTGAACACAGCTGCGTTCCTTCAGTGCTGTCTGAGCAGTGCTCTCTGCTTCTTCACTGTACATGCAACATGACTCACCACCTTAAGCTCCTGTCTTGTGATGTCCCTTGCATGACTAACTGTGACCTTGACAATGAGTTGAAATAAACCTTTCCTCCTTAAGTTGCTTTTTTCAGGGTGTTTTATCACAGCAATGGAAGAGAAACTAAGTGGTTGCCTAAAAACCTAAATATAATCTTATCACTTGACCCAGAATTTGACACCTTGGTATCTACCCAAGAGAAATGAGACTGTATTTATACAAAGACTTGTACATATATAAATTATACATGTACATATATCTGTCAATCTATCTACTATCTATCTATCTATCTATCTATCTATCTATCTACCTACCTACCTATCTACCTGCTTGTCTCTCTGTCTGTCTGTCCATCTGTCTATGATCTATCTATAAAATCTCCATGGAAAGAAACACTATTCAACCACAAGAAGGAATGAAGTACTGATCTATGCTGATAACCTACAACATGCGTGGATCTCAGAAACATTCTGTGGTTAAAAGAAAGGTGTGAAAGAGAACATGTCATATTGATTTCACTTATATGGAACGTTCAGCAAAGACAAATTCACACAGGCAGAATGTAGGTTAGTGGTCCCTGGAAGCTGGTGCTAGGAAAGGAAGTGATTGCAAACGGGATGTCTTTGGGGTGATGGCAACGTTCCAATAATGAAATATGGCAATGGTTGACATTCTCGTAAGGTCACCAAAGACCTCTGAATTGTGTATTTAGAACGAGTGAATTTTATTGTGCTTAAATTATATCTCAATAAACCTGCTTTATGAAAGCCAACTCATTGAGCCAGGTATTATTACTTTTCCCATCTCCTTGGGAAAAATACTGAGATTCTGAGAGGTCAGTTCCCCAAAGTCATACCATCAAGGATGGTGGAAGATCCCAAGATTCCAACACCTCTGACCTTAAATATCAACATCCTTTATCATTTTTTCTAAGATTGTTGATTACAGAGCCAAGGCTAGTATTTGCTAAGTATTGGCTATGGAAGCCAATATCTAGACGGCTTCCCCTCTTTCCTTCAATAATACTTGCATAACTTGAGGATTTTCATGTAAGAACTGAGGATTTCATCTTGAACTCATCCTGGGAGCCCAATGAAGGGAAGAAATCTCTGTGACATTAAAGAACACAAGCTTCTACGTGGACACTTTGCTTTCTCCACTAGAAAAGGCTCACGCCTGCGACAGTCACCCTCTAGGTGAATCTGGGAGATTTTAAGATGATGTCAACTTGTTTTTATGGATGGAAGGTTTTAAAAAAAGAACCTTCTGTACCTGAATACCTGCTTACGAACCTTCAACGGGAGCTCCCTCTGCTTACTGGGCAAGGTATTTGTATACATAGAGTGCTGCACTTTGCCGGGTACCCTATTTCTGGGATTTAGAAGGAGACCAGCTAGGATACGTGGCGGACGATGGTTTCTTCCATGTATCATGCCAATGCGCTGTCTGGTTGGCAGCCTCTAGTTGCATTCCACAACAGCTGCATTGCTTCAAGAAGGTTGGACATGCATTTAATCAATAGGATAATTAATCTGTCTGAATCTTTAATTAAATGTCTACTTCTGAAAAATGGCTTCTGACTCATTTGCTATCCAGACATTGCCCACTTGTGTCCTTATGTATAGAATGCCCATTAGTTCCCGAAGGTTGTATAGTTTCTCTCCTCATACAAGGTGTGCTTTAGTGCCTTAATGAATCAGATCTGTGGTATTAATTCCCTATTGCATGTGCATGTGCATGGTTGTTCCAAAGCAACTTACTAAGGAACACTGGAGATTCTTTAACAATTCCTAGGAGTTCATTTGGCATAGGTCAATTTAGAGTAAACCTTCACTTCCCATTATAAGTGAATTCCCAGATTATAATTCAGATATTCCTCTGCTCACATTACTGTATTGAACTTTCATATATCAAGCAATAGTTTTTCAGTGTTGGAGACAGTTGTTTGATAAATGTCAATGATTACTTGTATATTTGGATTTTAATGTTTAGTTTAGGGCCTTTTACAGGCTTGTTAAGTGTACCCCTTACTTGCTCTCCACCTCCCACTTGTCCAATTAACCTTTGTAATATTCCTTCTTGTTCCTTTGCCTTAACAGCTCTGTGTCCTCTTAGTCATTTTCCA